>JAJOZX010003679.1:0-488638 GCA_023014485.1 Bathynomus jamesi
ATATATAATATATATATATATATATATATATATATATATATATATATATTATATATATATATATATATATATATATATATATATATATATATATATATATATATATATATATATATATATATATATATATATATATATATATATATATATATATATATATATATAATATATTATATATATATATATATATATATATATATATATATATATATATATATATATATATATATATATATATATATATATATATATATATCAGTCTTTCCTTGTGAACAGACGTGTTTTATCGAGTGTCAGTGTTACAATGAATAAGTGGTTTTCGTTCAAGTGTTTTAAAAAAAAAGTGTTTGTGCATTCTTAACTAAATTACTTCGTGTACTAATCATTCATTAACGAATATATTTCATTTATTGACGTTATTCAGTACTATATTATTGACAAACCAAGGCTATGCCTTGTTTTTTTCAAATCAATCAGACACGAGTCATAAGGTTGAAATTCCCTTGGTTTGCCTTTGTTGTTTTTCAAATCTATCAGAAACGTGGTTTCTTAAGGTTCATTTTTCCTTCACACACTACCTGACCTCCAAAAGGGTCACCTACCGTGGGAAAAAAGGATTAAGTCAGTAAACAGCGACCAGATAAGTTTCATTTAATACTTTTTCTTTAACATTTCTTTCGTCGGTAGCTTAATTATATATTCATTTAGCATAAAATTGTGTTACAAGAACCTGTTTCTGCGTTTCAAGAACAATTTTGCGGGTTTTCGCAGGTGACGGCACAATAAGCACGCGGTAGACCTACGTTGTAATTTATTAATTTCCAAACGCTCGTTTTGTGTTTTTTTGTTTTTTAACTAATTAAAAGCATGGCACCCCCGTCAAGTACTTGCAGTCGCTGTGAAGGGAAATTTGCCGCTTACGCGTTTACAATGGCTAATAATAATGAACAGTTAGTTTGCAGGTGGTGCTCAAGCATGGAAGTCCTGAGGAACGAATTAGACCGTGAGAGGGAGGCCAGGGTGAGGCTTCAAGAAAGCGTGATGCTTCTGAGTGATGCTTCTGACGGCAAAATTGGATTCCCTTGAGACTCCAGTTACGACCCCTCCTGCCTCAGTTTCTACTAATAATATAAATAGTATTAATAGCCCTCTCTCTTCCCCTAGTTCCCAACCCTTCGTTCGAGTGCGAAATGGAGCCCCATTGCGAAAAGCAAAGACTTGTCTACCAGTAATAACAAGCAATAAGTTTTCTGTTTTAGGTTTCGAAGATGCTGATGAACCGGAAATACGACTCGTTGGCGATTCCATTGTTCGAGGGCAGCTCGAGGAATTCTGTGGGAGAAACCCTCGTCGTAGGCGCCGTTACTGCTACCCTGGTGCAAGGGTGGAGGATATAACTAATAGTGTTGACCATTTTACAGACGGTACCGCCGAGGACACAACGTATGTTATTCATGTCGGTACTAATAACGTTTTAAATTCTAGATCGGAAGAACTGCTGGCTAGGTACAGGGACTTAATAGAGCGACTAAAGGAGAAAACTAATAAGATTGTCTTAACAGGTATACTTCCTCGAATTATCCAACGTAACGATTTCTACAGCAAGGCGACCTATATTAACAATAACCTAAAGTCTCTTTGCCAACAGGAAGGAGTGCATTATGCGAATTTTTGGAACAGTTTCTACGGCAGGAGGGACTTGTTCCTCGAAGATGGACTTCATCTTAATGACGTAGGAGCTGCGCGTTTAGGAAGACTATTTCATAATACTGTCTCTTCTTTTCAGGCTGCCGTAACTCGAACGGTCCCAGCGTAAATTCTACAAGTTTCCCCGCGCTCGCGAAGGTGTCGTAATTGCAAACAATTTGAAGGTTCTATCCTTAAATGCTCGTAGCCTACGAAATAAAATAAATGAATTTTTTTCTTTAATTGCTTGTAAAGACTATGATTTAATTGCGATAAACGAATCGTGGCTTAGCACTGAAACACGTGACTTTGTAGGGGAGTATCAAATTAAAGGTTATAGACTTTTTGTTAAAAACAGAATAGGTAGGCGAGGAGGCGGTGTTATGTTGTATATCAAAGATAATATTGCGAACGTTATAGAAGTAAAGCACTCAATTCCAGAACCGATAGATTCGACTATAGCAGAACTTAAATTAAACGATTCAAACTTCTTGTTGCGGTTATATATAGGCCCCCTAATCAAACAGCTGATACGGACGAAGCGTTATATCGTGAACTAAAGAGAATAATCGGTAGTGAGCAGGCTTTAGTTATGGGTGACTTTAATTGCGCCAACGTGAATTACGATACAATGCAGGGAGACGCGGAAGGTAATCGTTTAGTTAATTTTCTCGAGGATAGCTTTCTTATCAAAAGGTTGGGGAACCTACGAGGTTGGACAGTATTTTAGATTTAGTAATAACTACGGATGATAGGCTAATTACTGATCTTCAAGTAATAGAACCGTTAAGCAATAGCGATCACAATATGGTAGAGTTTGTCCTCTCAGTAAGTCACTCGAAACCAACTAACTCGACTAAAATTCCTAACTTCCAGCACGCAGACAGACTTTGTAAATTTCGAAATAAATTGTCACACGTCAATTGGGAAAACGTGATGGGGAACTCCAACGCAAAACTAATGTGGGAATCGTTCGAAACGTATTTAGGACTATAAATGAGGAATGTGTACCGTACAAAATTAAGCGTGCGAAAGTAAACAACAAGCCCTTGTGGTTTACTTCTAGAGTAGGAGACATTATAAAGAGTAGAGATAGGGCTTATAGGCAACATAAGTGCGATAAAGACAATTTGTTGTTACGAAACAACTACATATCTCTGAGGCGTGAAGCGAAAAGTGTAATAAAAAAGTCCAAGCGCGAATTTGAAATCTCCATAGCTCGTGACGGTAAAGAAAACCCCAAGCGATTCTTTCAATACGTCAATAATAGAAATCCAGTAAAAAGTGTCTTGGGTCCATTGAAAAATGTAAACGGAGATCTAGTTTCTGAAAACAAGGAAATGGCTACCTTGCTAAACGAATTTTTTACGTCAGTTTTTACTATAGAAGATGTAACGAATATCCCTACGGTCATAGACATAATACCTTTTGATAATGGTAATATTTTGGATAATATTGTCGTTAGTGAAGGGGAAGTAATGCGCTATATTGATAAAATGAAAACGCGTAAATCACCGGGTCCGGATTCCATATATCCCATACAACTAAAAGAATTAAAAGATAGCATTGTTGTGCCGCTAACAAAGATTTTTAATGCGTCTATTTCTGAGGGGTGCGTACCAGATAATTTCAAGTTAGCAAACGTAACACCTATCTTTAAGAAAGGCGATAAAGGTGCGGCGGGAAATTATAGGCCAATCAGTTTAACGTCTGTTGTAGGTAAGCTACTGGAATCAATAATTAGGGATCGTATAGTCGAACACTTAGAATTCATAAGCTAGTTAGAAATACGCAGCACGGATTTAGGCGAAACAAATCTTGCTTAACTAATCTTTTAGAATTTTTCCAAAGCGTGGTTGACGTTTACGATAGACATCGGGCGGTTGATGTAGTGTATTTAGATTTTCAAAAAGCGTTTGACACCGTGCCGCACAAAAGACTCATTGAAAAAACTAAGGCTCATGGAATCAGGGTGTAGTAATAAATTGGCTAGAAGAGTGGTTGCGAGGGAAACAGAGGGTGGTCGTTGATGGAGCGGAGTCGTGTTGGGCTAATGTAGCGAGTGGCGTTCCTCAGGGTTCTGTATTGGGCCCCTTGCTTTTTCTTATATATATTAACGATTTAGATGTCGGCCTAGTCAGTACAGTTTCAAAGTTTGCGGATGACACGAAGCTGGGTGGTAGGGCGATTAATGACGAAGATAGAGGTAAAATTCAGGAAGATCTGAATAAAATCGTTGATTGGTCAGTCACATGGCAAATGAGATTTAACGTGGATAAGTGCAAAATTTTGCATATAGGTTCGCGTAACGGTAATTTTGCGTATAGTATGTCAGGGAAAGATTTAACAAGCGTAGAGCAGGAAAAAGATTTAGGAGTTATAGTCACTGGTGATTTAAAAGTAGCGAAACAAAGTACAGCAGCGGTCAATAAGGCGAACAAAGTGTTAGGTTTTATAGCTCGAAATTTTGAGTACAAATCGCACGATATTATAGTTCCACTTTATAAATCATTAGTTAGACCCCATTTGGAGTACGCGGTCCAATTTTGGAATCCGCATATGCGCAAAGATATAGACAAAATCGAAAGAGTTCAAAGACGAGCAACTTCATTTGAATCTTTGTAACCATTTGGACGCAGAAAGCGAAGTACAACATTCTCTCAATAGATGGCTCTCAGCAATTACGCCAGTTATAATTGTGAAGTAGAAGTGAGTAGACGCCATTTTTTTCGTAAGTGTTTTTTTAAATTTTCCTAAGTTTAATCACCATTATTATATTTGTTTTGACTATAATTTCATTCTAGAAGTATTAAGGAAGCTCCCTGTTTACTTTGTTTAAGTAATATCGAGGAGCATTACACTATCACGTGGGAGCCTCAAGGAAAGTACCTCTTCCATTTCACTCCCGAGGAACCTGAGGAAGGAGAAAAGCCTGCTCATAAAATCGCTCAGGGCCTGCATGAGTGGCTTCTGGATCACGGAGCTGAAGAGAGCCTTGTAATGGTTGGAGGAGACTCTACCAACACCAACACGCGGTGGTCTGGAGGCGCCATAGCCCTATTGGAGAAGATGCTGCGTCGCAAGTGCCACTGGATGATCTGTCGGCTCCATGTGAACGAGCTCCCCCTGAGGCACTTAATCATCAAGCTGGACGGCCCTGTAACTCCCCCGTCAGGCTTCAGTGGGCCTATTGGAAAACTTCTTGAGAAAGTGAATGAACTTGAGGTCAACTTCAACTTCAAACCAGTGGAAGGAACTGAAGATATCATAGAGCTGCCAGTAGAGATAGTCAAATCTCTCTCCACAGACCAGCACAACTGCTATCTTCTGATCAAAGCCATCAAGTCTGGAAGTCTCAGTCCACAGTTGGCTGGTCTCAAGTGCGGACCTCTGAACCAATCCAGGTGGCTCACTACTGCACTACTACTTGCTGTTGTGGATGAGGGAGCACGGACTGAAGGGGGAGGTATTGAGGAGGCTCGAGGTCCTCGTGAAGTTCTGCCTTAACTTCTACTTCAAAATGTACTACGACATCAAAGTGAAGCACCACCTCAAATTTGGTCCTGCACACGTTTTTTCAAGCCTGAGGCTGCTGAGGAACCAGACTACCGAGGTCAGGAACATCATCTCTGCTGCAGTGATAAGAGGAGCTTACCACGCACATCCTGAGAACATCCTGGCTTCATTCCTGTGCAGTGAGGATGAGCATCAGAGAGCTTTTGCTGTGAGCCAGATAGAGAAGATCAGAGAAGGAAGAGACTTTGGTGATACGACAGTGAGGCCCCATAAAAATCCCAAAGTCAATCTGCAAGCCACTTCACCTGAGGATCTCATCAACTGGGAATCAGAGAATATTTACGAGCCTATTTTCACCTGCAAGATGACCTTCACTGAGTTCGAGGATCTCAGGAAAACTCCATTCAAAGTGGACGCTTTCTTTGTTCATACTCAGTCCTGCGAGAGAGCTGTACAGGAAGTCTCAACTGCTTCCCAAGCTGTGTACGGTCACGAGAGGAGAGATGGGTGGGTGAGAGCCAGGATAGACCATCGAGAAATACTCCTGGTGTTCATATCGAAGCAGGACATACTTAAGAGCTTTTCAGGTTCGAGTGGCTAATGAAGAGGCTGAAGCCATCGTTAATGCTCATAAGAGCTGAAAGTCCTCATAAGATCATAATATAAGATCATATGAGGCCAAGCTTTTCAGGGATCCAGGAAGAACAGGCGTGTAAACCTACACGTGGAGGTAGCAAGTCTCCCGCTACTCGATCAGAGTAGAGCTGGTGAGCCGCGCCTATTCTTTGAAGAAAACTTAAGAATTTTAAGTTTTACGTGAAATCTAAACATTTTTTCAGCACCCAGAGGTGTTAAAACACGCAAGAAAGCAAGGATGAGGTCAGAAAAGCAGCTTTTAGACTAAATCATATGCAGAACAGCTGCGCGCCTTGGTTTGGGTGACCTGAGGCTGCGTTAGGCAGCCTTCAAATCAGAAAATCGTGATTTTGACCATGAAAATGAGATTTTTCGGAAAAGTTGCAAATAATAAACCCATCTTAGAATTAATTTTTACATAGGAATACATATTAGCCACTTTGTTTTTCCAAAATTTCAACCCTGAACCCAGAGTATATGCCCTAGTGGTCCACGATATTAGTGTAAACATAACACATGTCTTGGGGAGGGCCTTCAGCGGGTATTTTCGACAATTTTAGTTGGTGCAATAAGCTGAATAAGTCATGCTGTGACTCGTGAAAAGTATCTCTTTGGAAGGCAGGCCATATCTGTCCTCAGGTATAATTTTGAACAGTTCATTGTCCTTAATATTTCTACTAGCAATTGATTTTGACAAAAAAGTATGCGCCAGCGTGTCTTTGTTTACGACTTCAAAAAGTAAATCGGGGGCGAGGCTTGACCTTTCCAGACACCCATTTAAAGTTCTCACAATATCCTCGGCTGTTATAATGCCCCGACCATAATGTTACTTTTGACTGTCGTACTGCAACTCGCCGCTCCAGGCTGAGCGCATAGTATCATCTAAAGTCAACTAAATTTTCACACTCATCGAGCCTTCTAAGAATCAGAAAAACGGCCTCTTTCTTCTCAATACTTAAAAACTTGGTGGTCATTTGAAATTCACACAAGCGGACCTCTCCTATGATTCGCGCTCCAAATCGATAGGACCGTGCAGTTCAGTTATAAAGCTGGACAGGGTGTTGTCCGGATGCGTGTCCAAAGAAGCAGAAGAGGCAGGTGTGACGTAGAAGTGGTTAAGCAGCATTTTGTATATTATTTAAGTTTCATTATTGCTTGAGTTTTTATATAGGAGTTGAAGCTTTCAGAGTACCCTAGTCACTTCACCAGATATATCTTTCTCTTCCCTGTACCTTTGCTTCCTAAAATTTTTTCAATTTTAAACAATTTTTTACCTAAATTAAACGCCACTTTCTGCAGCTCTTCTCCATAAAGACCGCCCCAACTTCTTCACTATTCAAATCTTCAATGTAATACATCAACACATCGTCTTTAGGCCTCATAGATTTAAATTTAAAAATCTCCTGAGTCCACCCTTGCTCAAAGCCTTTCGCGAACTTATTTCCCGCTCGTGACAGCCTTACATAATCATTGATTTTGAAACATAGAGAGCGTGGTGGTGCTCTACGATTAGCTTTTTTCGCCTCAGGCTCTATGTGAGGGGCTCTTTTTAAAAAGCTCGTTAGGGAATGTACCAAATCATGCGATGGTGTAACCGTTTGTAGGATGAAGCCAGCGACTCCAAAATGTCTATATATCTTTGTGTTTTTAAGTGTAAAATAACGATGCATACATTCCTTTATGGTACGCTGAACTCTTTCGGCTAAATATGCCTTATGTAGCATTGGATGTGTAATAACTGATATTAAACTCTGTCAACATGTTCTGGAAAGCTCGGCCTATAAATTCTTTGCCCAAATCTGTACAAAAATAGCCAGGAATCCTGTTTTCTTTCAACATCAACGCTTTTGTGGCTTTAGCAACTGTTTCAGGCGATCTATTTTTCAGGGGAATTAGCCACAAGTATCTAGAGAATACGTCTATTTTAAATAAAATATACCAATAGCCATCATTATACACCGAATACCTCTGCATGTCTGTTAAATCAGCCTGACAAATAGAATCAACTGAGGCTGCTAATGTCTTGCCAGATTTAAACCTTCTTCTCACCGGTTTATGTAGTGTATGAGCGTCCTTCTCACGCAAAAACCTCTCGACATCTTTTTTCTCTATTCCCTCATTATAAACGCCTCTGTACAGTCTATTAACATCCCCGTAAGAGGCTGGATTAGAAATGTCATAACATTTTCTTAATATGTTAGCCATTTGCATATTTTAGAGGCGCGCGGGTCGGGTTGTGCGTTGGTGCTTGGTCTCTTCTTCCTCTTCAGAGATGTTGCCGCCGGGGGCGAAGGTGTGTTCAGCTGTGGTACATGCGTTGCTTCCCCCAAGTCTTTTGACCTGTTCTGGTTACCTATCAATGTTTTTGGGATGTTTATTTGCTGCAGTCTAGCTTTAATATGTCCCCATCCTGTTGGTGAAGTCTATCCCACTTTCTCACCACATCATGCACGATATCACTGATGTTCGAGCCCTGTACCTTTAACCATTCAACAACAACCTCGCCTGTATCGGACCATTGTATAATGGGGTCCTCACTCAAAAGATTATAAAGACTTAGCCCTTTATTCCTCAATGTATGAGGTACACTACTTCTTAATGCATGTTCGAGGTGTTGCGGGCTCATTCCGTTGTTCTTTGGTTGTTCGTATCTAGCCTCGCCCCCAGGTCCTATGCCGCCACGCTCAACATCATCAGTGCTATGTCTGATAACTATGGGCACCTCGGCCGGTTTCTTATAATCTTCGAGCTCTTGAAGAAATGTATATAGAGCTTCTTGATATAAAATTCTTTTCTCGTCAGGGAACTTGTCGCTGTTTAATTGATTCACCAATTCATTCTCCATTATTTTAAGTCTATTTTTACCAGGCTCTAGTACTGAGTCCTGGTTCTTTGTATTTTGTACAGTAATGAAGCATACACCTCGTGTGGAATCACGACCACTTTCTTCATTATATTATACTAGACAATAAAGGCGCCAAAACTGAAGACAAGATGGGGAGGAACGATCCGCCTCTTTGCACAATAATTCGCTTTTTCTTTCCCACACTTTGTTTTTTACGAGCGAGTGCGCGTATTATGCTCTTGTTACGACGTAAGCGCGACTTCTGAGGGCACAGATGCATTTTAAAAAGTCTGGGTCAATATTTTTAACAACCAGCCTTTGGAGAGTGCGCGGCAATCGTTGATAGATTTTTATTAATTCACGATATTTCTTTAACCTCTTTGTTATTCTGGGCGTGTTTCACAGGTGAAGGTCACAAACCAAATATCCGTAACGTTGACTAGTAGCTTCTTTATAAACTTCCCAAAACTCCTTACGCTGATTCAGGAAAATTTGATTGGCTAATACCCCAATTTGTGCCACATCTCTATGTTGTGCGAATAAGACTAGACATTGTGTATTTAGCGATACATCACGCATGTATCTATTCTTGAAAAACAGATTTTGATTGATGAAGAACACGCTTATGTTAAGATGGTGGGACGCCGTGGGAGAATACTGTAAATGTCTCGGCAAACGTTTTGTCCATTTCTAACATAAGATCGTCAATTACAATAACTGTGTGATCATCACCCTTTGTAAAACTAACATCATAAACGCCTTTGTGAAACAAAATATCATCTTGGTATTCGTCGAACACGGCTTGGTATGCCGAATAACACAATATGACTTTGTGCACAAAATTTGAGAACAGTTCGTCCTTATCTTTAATGATTTTAAGCATAAACAGTTTTTCCACAGCCTGTAGGACCGGATATAATGTATGTAGAAGGGCTTATGAACCTGAATTTTTCTACAGAATCCATCTTTAACACACTCCTAAGAGGGATATTTACAAAATATTACAAAATTTAAAGCGTTGCTCTTTATATTCTACAATCTTGTTTTTCTTCTTCCCCAGAACCGTGAATGATGACGAGGATGAGGTACTGTACAGATCTACAGATCTGCAGAAGCTAAGGCTAACAAAGACCCTAAGATCCACTCTAATGTCAGCCCGAGAGAAAGGAAAGAGGATGGGGTTAAAAGAAGAGAATAAGGGGTTAAGTAAGTAGCAAAACCTATCATTCGTGGGTTAACATTCACTCAGAAAAAGAGAAAGAAAGAATCCCCATCATCATCCGCCGGAAAAATAGTCGAAGAGAATAGGAAAGGGGTGAAAGATGAAAAGAAGTAAAATAAGAACGCTTACAAACCATGCAAACTCAGTCTTAATTCAAACACTGTCATACCATGCAAACTACAGACATGCAAAGAGAGAGGATAAGAAAAGAAAAAAAAAGTAGAAAGAGTATAACAAAAAGTGAGTTAGTTTACGCTACAAGCTACATCTACGTTCGTGTTAGTCTAATTTTTTTTTTAATAATAATTTTATTGCTGGCATATCACATGGCATGTCACAAGCTGGCATTAATCGTCAACAGACTCATCCCCGACCATCACCCCCAGAGCTCCTGTTGCTAATTGTTTTTTATTTTAAACAACGTTAATATTTTTAAAATGCCTATCTAAACTGTTCTTAAGCATATTAACGCTGGTAGAGTTCACGACTGACGTGGGAAGATTATCCATTTATCAATTACTTTAAACATAAAGAAGTTTTTAGCGATGTTAGTAATGAAACGTCTGCCACACAACTTAAATCCGTTATTACGAGTATTACTATCATCGAAAGTGAAAAGTTTATCAAAATTTACGTTATCGATTTTATTAACGATTTTGAAAACTTCAATTAGCTCCCCCCTTAATCTCCTAGTTTCGAGTGAATGCAAGTCTACCTCTTTAATTCTATCTTCGTAAGACTTGTTGCGTAATGACGTAATTAGTTTCGTGGCGCGACGCTGAACCCTTTCTAGCCTTTCAGTATCCTCACGCAAATTCGGGCACCAAAACTGAACGGCATATTCTAAATGAGGCCTGACTAGGAACTTGTAAAGGGGCAATATAATATTCTTCCATTTAAACTCGAAATTATGCGCTATAAAGCCTAACATCCTATTAGCTTTTGCGCAAGACTCCAGGCACTGGTTCCTTTTAAATCCTTAGATACGCGTACGCCTAAATCTACTTCCTCGTCAACGCTCGCTAACTGTCTATCACCCATCGTGTACGTGTAATTGTTGTTACGGGAACCTATATGCAAAACTTTACATTTGTCTACGTTAAATTGCATCTGCCATTTATTCGTCCCCTCTATAATCCTATTTACATCGTCTTGGAGCCTATTTCTATCGTCCACGTTAGGAACTTTACCGCCCATTTTAGTATCGTCCGCGAATTTTGACACGTTACTGGTCAATCCTACATCTATGTCGTTAATGTAAATTACAAATAGCAATAGGCCTAACACTGAACTCTGTGGGACACCGCTACCTACATCCAACCACCCCGATTCCCTACCATTAAAAACGACCCTCTGTCTCCTAGCACGAAGCCATTCCTCTAACCAGTTAGCTACCTGACCGCGTATACCGTGCGCTTTAACCTTCACAATTAATCATGTCCCCGCCGTAGATATTGCTGATGAAGTTGATGATGGCGACGATAGTGTAGTTGAGGCTACAGACTCCACCCCCGCCAGCGAACTATCAGCAGTGACAAAGGCAGCACCCCCACTCGTCATTACACGTCAGGTGTAAAGCGCGTAAAATCGTCGATCGTTAGACCCACAGTAAGTTTTAAAAATGTGATAGAACCGCAGCCCTCCACGTCTTACGGTACACCCCTTACAGTAGCTCCATCTACAACTAAAACTGTACCCACTTACCCCTATTTAATACCGACCGTGCCCTCCACCTCGACAGCAACACGGCAACCTGTAGAGAGTAGCATATCATTCGAACTGGTGCGCAGCGTCACCACCACCCCATCCCTGAGTAGAAACCGGTACGTAGTCAGGATCGACCCCCGTAGTCATGTATAGCAACGGCTTTTGAACACGGACTGCGGCGCATGGTTGAACGTATTGTGGAATTTACCCTTCAGAGCAGTGAGGGATGTGAAGCCAAGATGCGACTGGCCCTCGGGTTCGGGTCAGATGATAGTGATAGAGACGATATTTGGGTACTAATACCCTACAGACGTCTGGCCGCCGGAGATGTAGAGTACATTTGGGGGCGTATAATGCAGGCCTCTCAAAGCGGCACCGAACTTAATAGGGAGAATTTCACGATTGATATACAGTAGATCACGTCCCCCAACCTGTAGGTCACAACGCAACACTTTATACTCTTAACTTTAAAAGTTACCAGATATACAAAAGACAGTGATTTCGATCGCGGTTGTGGCTTTATAGCATTAGTCTTGGCTCATATGTTCACTGTGGTAAATACAGCTGCCCAAAAAATTTGGAAGACTACGGTAGTGGAGCGTGCACGTAAACTGGCTGCAGGCTGTAGACTTGAATTTGACTGTGATATGGGCCCTGAAGAGCTGCGAAGGGTCGAGCAGGAAATGGGTGTATAGTTGTTTGGATTGGATGATAGTGGTAGAACTGTGTTTTTAAAAGCAGCGTGAGAGAACGTACAAAGCCCCTACTTATTTTAGGCTTGTCTGGGGACAACGCATTTACCCATCCGTAATATAAGAGCTCTTTACGCGAGTTTGATTAAAGCCGAAAATATGGAAGACATCACGATTTGTGTGAGGGTTGTCTCGAGTTTACGAATGACCTGTTGAAACATTGCTAGGAGTGCCACATGGTTTACAACCAGTGTAAAAGTCCCAGATGTGAAAGTCGTATAGTTGAAACTGAGAAGCGTGATTGTGATGTATGTAAGCGCATGTTTTTCAATAATACCTGTTTTGGATTCCATAAATCGAATGGCACGTGTAGGAAAATGAGAATTTGCGAGCGTGGTATGTTTCATACAGTGGACAGCTGGGAGAAATTCGAGCACAAATGCAGTGAAATTCACTGTTCTACATACCATGAAGAATATAAGGCGGATGATGTAAAGCACGTATGTTATATGAAAGATGACAAAACTAAAAATAAGCCTTGTATAACCGTGTATTATGACGTAGAAACTTACACAAATCCCGAAACAAGAGGTTATCTCACATTTACTCGTAAGTCAAACTATTTGTGATGAATGTATGAACATTGAGTGTGATGAATGCCGCAAATGTGGTAAGCGGACAAACATTTTTAAGGTGTCTGCAAGAGATTCCCCGGTGAAACTGTTTGTGAACTATATTGTGAAGCTAGCGGACCATTTCATAAAAATGACTGTGTATATTTTTGCCCATAACGCTGCAAAATTTGACACTCGGTTCCTTTATAAGGAGCTGTTTGAACACGAGCCCTCAGAGATATTCACGAGTGATCCCTTGAAAAGAAGGAACAAACTTATACAGATGCAGATAAGAGGAAATGTTCAGTTCAAAGAGACACTGTTATTCACACCTTATAAATTAGCCAAGCTACCCAAGATGATGGGTGTAGAGGCTGAAGTTTCAAAAGGGTACTTCCCTTACACATTCCTCACTCACGACACTTTAAATTATGTTGGACCACCACCACCTAAACATTACTTTAACTATGAATGTATGAGTACAAGCGAACGTGAAGATTTTAACAGTTTAATGAAGATAATCCTTACAACATAGTGTATGAAAGTGAACGTTATTGTGTGAATGACGTACGCGTACTTAGAGTATGCTTCGAAGCCTTTAGAAGGATGTACATAACGCGCTTCAACTGTGATCCGTTACAAGTAGCAACAACGATCGCATCATTGTGTTTTACCATATTCAAGAATAATTTCATGCCTAAAGACACGCTTTCAATCATTCCTCGAAACGTTCCGCACAGTTATGGTTATAAGGCTATTTACTGGCTCATTCGCATACAGCAGCAAACAGGTGTGTGTATATAAAGCAGGTTCGCAACACGGGGGAAGTGGCAATCAAGGTCAATGGCCGTGTTTTTAGGGTGGAGGGCTTAAGTGAGGACCCCACCACTGGTGAGAAGTCAGTGTACTCCTTTAACGGCTGCTGGTGGCATGGATGCCCGCGTCTTCAGTGCGGCGTCACAGGGAATGCCTATGGGAGATCTCCCGCCGATAGTCTCGCATGGCTCCTTACCCGCGACCAGCTTATAAGCTCCCATTTCTACAGAAGCTAAGGCTAACAAAGACCCTAACATCCACTCTAAGGTTAGCCCGAGAGAAAGAAGAGAGTAGGGGGTTAAAAGACGAGAATAAGGGGTTAAGTAGCAAAAACCTATCATTCGTGGGTTAACATTCATTCAGAAAAAGAGAGAGAAAGACTCACCATCATCATCCTCCGGCCACTGCCGACAAGTCGGAAAAATAGTCGAAGAGAATTGGAAAGGGGTGAAAGATGAAAAGAAGTAAAATAAGAAGGTTTACAAACCATGCAAACACAGTCATAACTCAAACACTGTCATACCATGCAAACTACAGACATGCAAGTAAAGAGAGGATAAGAAAAGAGAAAAAAAAGTATGAAGAGTATAACAAAAAGTGGGTTAGTTTACGCTACGAGCTACATCTAAGTTCGTGTTAGTCTAATTTTTTTTTTAAATATAATTTTGTTGCAGGCATATTACACGCTGGCATGTCACAAGCTGGCATTAATCGTCAACAGACTCAAACCTCCATCATTATCCCCAGAGCTCCTGTTGCTAATTGTTTTATTTTAAACGACGTTAATATTTTTAAAATGCCTATCTAAACGGTTTTTAAACATATTAACGCTGGTAGAGTTCACGAATGACGCGGGAAGTTAATTCCACTTATCAATTACTTTAAAGTAAAAAAGTTTTTAGTAATGAAACGTCTGCCACAATTTAATTTCGTTATCACGAGTATTGCTATTATCGAAAATGGTCAATTTGTCAAAATTTACGTTATCGATTTTTTTTAACGATTTTGAAAACTTCAGTAAGCTCCCCCCTTAATCTCTTAGTTTCGAGCGAATGCAAGTCTAACTCTTTAATCCTATCTTCGTAAGACTTGCTGCGTACTGACGGAATTAGTTTCGTGGTGCAATGCTGAACCCTTTCCAACCTATCAATATCCTCACGCAAATATGGGCACCAAAACTGAATGGCATATTCTAAGTGAGGCCTGACTAGGGACATGTAAACGGGCAATACAATATTATTCGATTTAAATTCGAAATTATGCGCTGTGAAGCCTAACATCCTATTAGCTTTTGCACAAGACTCCAGGCACTGGTTCCTAGCTTTTAAATCCTTAGATACGCAGACGCCTAAATCTACATCCTCGTCAACGATCGCTAACTATCTATCATCCATCGTGTACGTGTAATTGCTGTTACGAGAACCTATATGCAAAACTTTACATTTGTCTAAGTTAAATTGCATCTGCCACTTATCCGTCCACACCATAATTCTATTTACATCTTCCATGTTAAGAACTTTACCGCCTATTTTAGTATCGTCCGCGAATTTTGACACGTTACTGGTCAAGCCTACAGCTATGTCGTTAATGTAGATTACGAATAGCCGGAAGGACACCGCTGAGGGACACCGCTACCTACATCCAACCACCCGATTCCCTACCATTAACAATGACCCTCTGTTTCCTGGCCATTCCTCGATCCAGTTAGCTACCTGACCGCGAATACCGTGCACTTTAACCTTCGCTAGTAATCTTCTATACGGAACTGTATCGAACGCTTTTTTAAAGTCTAAATAAATAACGTTAGCCGCTCTATGCCTAACGTCTTCGCGCACTTGTTCGTCATAAAACTCTAGCAAATTAGTTAAACAAGATTTATGGCGTCGAAACCCATGCTGACTACTATTGATCAAATCGCGACTTTCTAAGTGATCGACGATACGATCCCTAACTACGGATTCCAAAAGTTTACCGACAACTGACGTTAAGCTAATAGGCTTATAATTGCTAGCTACTGTACGGTTGCCTTTTTTAAAAATGGGCGTAACGTTAGCTCATTTGAAGTCTTCAGGAATAATCCCCGCTTCCAGTGACGTGTTAAAAATGTTTGTTAAGGGGCCTACGATAACGTCTTTCAAATCTTTCAAATGTCTAGGATAAATCGCGTCAGGGCCTGGAGCCTTGTTAACTTTTAGCTTATCGATATAGTGCGCAATCTCACCCTCGTAAATAGTTATTTCATTCAAAATAGTCTCGCTACTAAATGGAACGATATTGTTCACGTCGGGGACATTATTTACGACATCTACTGTAAAAACTGTCACAAAAAAGTTGCTAAAAATACCTGCCTTCGCCTGAGCCTCGGAAACCAAAGTACCGTTAGCGTCCACTAGAGGGCCTGTTATTTTTTATCGGCTTACAATTATTGACGTAGTCAAAAAACGTTTTGGGATTATGTTTACTATCCGCAGTTACAAGTATCTCAAAATTACGCTTAGCATTCCTAACATCTTTTAACCTGACGTCTAAGCTCGATATATCTATTAAAGTTAGCTACCGTGCCATTGCGCTTATTAAGTCTATACGCTCTGTTACGCTCGTTTATGAACTCACCTATTTCCCTAGTCCACCACTTGGACCTACCATGATTACTAGTGCGCTTGGGCCTACGCGGAATAAACTCCTTTTCGATATTCAAAAAACTTTCTTTAAACGCCTCCCAATGAAAATTTGCGTCATTACCCATAAATAAATTATCCCAATCCACTACTCTCATCCTATCCGCAAAACTATCAAAATTAGCCCTACGAAAATCAAGGACTTCTATTACGTTATTATCCTTACTGTTTTCTATCAATAGCTTAAACCTAATAATTTGGTGATCACTACATCCCAAACTCTCACCTACTTCCAAACCTTCGACTATATTTTCGTCGTTCATCACCACGTCTAAAATATTGTCACCGCGAGTTGGTTCGGTAACCATCTATCGTAAAAAATTACACTGGTCAACAAAGTTTTTGTCAGAGATATTTTTACTTGAACTATGTGTAATTTTTTACGTTGTTTACGAAAATGAAAACAGAATTTTTCTATCACCCGCAGTTTTAGAGTGACACACGAATTTACATTACTTAGGATTTGAGTGAGAATAGGAAGGAGGCGGGGTCTGCCCCTTCCTCTTCCTCTGCTTATAAGTTGCTACACGTCACTGTTGACTTTCATTTGTCAGTTACTCATTTGATTTCACTCAGTGAACATCGTGCATTTTATTCATGATTTTCCTTACTCATTTTTTGTGTCAGTGCGTTCGTATTGTTTCATGACAGAATGCCACGCAAGTGTGTCAACCATCCAAACTGTTTCTATTATGTGTGCAGAGAGTTAACAGTTAAATTTCAAAGGCGAAATTTCACCCCTCTCGTCAAAAAAGCATACGAACTTTATTTTGGTTGCAAGGTAGGGGATCAGAACAAGACGTGGGCACCTCATATATGCTGTATTACGAGTTTAAGACTTCTGACAGGCTGGCTAAATGGGTCTCGTCAAATGCCGTTTGCTGTTCCGATGATATGGAGAGAGCCGAAAGACCATTTAACGGATTGTTATTTCTGCTTAACAAATATACTAGGCATTACTTCGAAATCTAAACATATGGTACAATACCCAAATTTACCATCAGCCATAAGGCCTGTTTTACATAATAAACATTTGCCAGTATCAAGGCCACCGGAAACGTGGAGTTTAGATGATGAAAATGAAATTGATGTACAATGGTAATGACGAAGCTCAACATGGTTTACTGACGGACGATGTTGATCCAATGTTTGAACCATCTTGTTCATCGACAGAGCCTCACTTAATATCTCAAGCAGACCTGAGCGAGCTTATCTGTGATCTGAAATTGTCAAAAGATCAATCCGAACTTTCGGCTTCCAGGTTGAAAGGTTGGAATCTTCAAGAAAAAGGCACTAAGATATCTTTTTACCGCAAGCATCAAAGAAACTTTCTACCCTCTCATGAAAACCCTTGGCCAACAACATGATCCAAACGAATGGCGCCTATTTATTGATTCCTCGAAGCTGAGTTTAAAAACTGTATTACTCCATAATGGAAATAAATACCCTTCAGTTCCATTAGCACATGCTGTACATATGAAGGAATCATACGACAATATGCACCTGCTTGTAAAACATATCCAATATGATAAATACTCTTGGCATATCTGTGGAGACTTGAAAGTGATTGCACTTCTTCTTGGTTTACAACTGGGTTATACGAAATTCTGTTGTTTCCTCTGTGAATGGGACAGCAGAGCACGGGAAAGCCATTACTCAAAGAAGCAATGGCCAATTCGACAAGCGTTGATTCCAGGGCATAAAAATCTCACCAGTTCACCTTTTCTTAATCCAAAAAAGTTATTTGCCACCACTACATATTAAACTTGGTTTAATGGAAAATTTTGTTAAGGCTATGGATCAAAATGGCAAGGGGGGGGTCTCTACTTGAAACAGAAATTTCCGAGGATCAGCGAGGTCAAAATCAAAGAAGGGATATTTGTGGTCCCACAAATTAGAGAAATCATGAGAGACAGCGCGTTTGATGAGACTCTAAGTGAAGTTGAAGGAGCAGCTTTGAGAGCATTTAAAGTAGTGAACACAAATTTCCAAACATACAATGGTGGTGGAACACCTCAAAAGCGTTGACAGTTTGTTTGGATGACGTACAAACCCCTTCAAACTATACTTTCTACCTACAGACTGGGTGAAGATTCATTCCTACGATTTCTGCTCATTATACCCTTACGTGATGAAAACAATCCGGTGCGCCTGAAAAACTCGTGGGCCCAGCTATGCCGACCAACGAAGAGTTCTCAGCTAATTTGAGTGAGAGCAACTTTGGTCTTTCTTTCGTAGATGTGCTTCCCCCTCGCGACTTATGAATGCCAATCTTGCCCGTTGTTATAGACTACAAACTCATGTTCCCTCTGTGTGTGAAATGCGCAGAGGAGAACTGTGGGGACTGTAATCACACAATCAACAAGAGGAAGATCAGAGCCATATATACATGTCCTGAGCTGTCCCTAACCCTTCGCCACGGGTACAGAATACTGAAGATATGAGGTGTGGAGGTTTCAGAAGCTCCCCAACCTTTTCACGCCATATATATAAATACTTTTTTGAAAGACAAAGTAGAAGCCTCAGGCTACCCGCGAGGAGTTGAGACCGAAAATGAAAAATCGGCGTATATTCAACGCTACCTGATCGTGAAGGGATGCAACTTGACTGTTGCCAAATTGTGAGGAACCCTGGCAAGCGCTTTAGTGCAAAGTTGTACCTAAATAGCCTTTGGGAGAAATTTGCTCAGAATACAGACAAGGGGAACGTCCATCTAGCTTAAAGTTATAATGAAGTTTGGGATTATGCAAACGCCAACGATATAGAAGTCATGGAAACCGTGAATGTGGGTAATACGTACATAATAAGGTACACGAGGACCGAATTGGCTACAGATACCTCACGTGTTACAAACATACCTATAGCCAGTTTCACAACAGCATACGCACATATCAAGCTATGGCATCTGTTGCATTCTCTCGGGCGACTGGTTCCGTACGCAGATACAGATAGTGTGATATTCACGGAGAGGGAAAGTGAATATATGCCTCCTATTGGGGAATTCCTTGGAGAGTTGACTGACGAGATCAACGATGAATATGGAGGCATCGTCAACGTCGATTCTTTTGTCTCAACAGGACCTAAAACTTATGGGGTACGCATAAGGGTGGGGGAGGAGTACAAGTACATCGTGAAGGCTAAAGGCATCACGCTTAACCATGCCAACTGTCATCCGCCAGATCGTCAACTTTGATTCGCTTAAAGATCTAGTGAGCTTAGAAGATGATGGAAATGAGGGTGACCAACCACCCACCTGATTGTAGGGACTCATAACTTCCGGGCACAGAAATTGGGGTGTGTGAAGGAACTTAGGGGTACGAAGGTGTATCGTAACACTTACAGGAAACGATACCAGATGCATGGCACCTACGACACTGTTCCCTTTGGGTACCATAGTGCATGAATATGTTATATATATATATATATATATATATATATATATATATATATATCCTGTATTAGAGTCTATTTACTTGTTGACGATATTTTAGTTTATTTGTTTTTCTATTTAAAATAAATTTAAAATAAATTGTTTCAGCTAGCGTTTCATTTTCTACTTTGTGTGTGTGTGTGTGTGTGTGTGTGTGTGTGTAGGAAAAATCTAAGCACCGCCCAATGTATGGTGCAGTCCAATCAAAGAGGTCACGTGACTCCTGCTACTAATCCAGTTGGTGGGACATATCTCCGCCCTGCAAGTTCAGTTGATCTCAGCAAGCCTTGGTTCTCAGACGTGTATTTTACCTGTTGAAGAATTCTCGCGTAGACGGAAAGTAGTGATGACCACCTCTGATATTGTATGCTTTACATTTCTGAAGTGGTACTTGATAAAGTCTACAGATGTGGTGAACACTCAAAGAATCCCTAGTCATCCCTCCTTTGAAGCCTTTAAGGCCACTTGCTCTTTGGATATTCTGGTTGGAGCATTGCGGGCTTTCGTGGCTCAAACGATGTAATGGAATATGTTGTACGATTAAACTGTGTAAAGAAACATTTACACCGTGAAGTGAAAGAACCAACACATGCAGAGGAGAAACAGCTGGTCTGGGTTGTGAACCTTGTTGTTGTTGGTTAGCCGATCAGCCCACCCTGATCGAGCAAGCCGGCGGCACGCAGGTAACCGATCGCCCTTTCCGGAGTGGACCAGAGGTTCAGCGCACTAGTGATATTGTGTTGTGTTCGTTGTTGTGCTAGAGCGGTACAGTCTGTCATAATGTGTTCAATTGTTTGTGGTGTGTCCTGGCACAGGTGGCAGGTGTCGTCTGCGGAGATGTCTAGTCTGTGTTTATATGTCTGTAAGTTGGGGTGATGTCCACATCGGAATCGTACTAAGTTAACTCGATCCTATCTGCTGAGGCTGATCTCTGACCTGTTAATGGGTGGCGGCTTCGCACCTAGGACCGCATTCGGACCGAGTCGTGTCAGTGCTTTGTGGGTTAGGTGTGTGTGTATGTGTTTTCTGTACTGTGTGATGTCTGTGGGGCATGGTATGGAATGGAGTATTTGGTTACAATTTCTTTCTGGTGTTACCTTAATGGCGCGAGGTGTTGGTGCATGATTGTACATGTAGTGGCAAGGGTGTTGTGGTTTAGTTGTCGCTGCTGCCATGAATTGTGTTCCCCTCATGTCTAAATGTTCCCTAACTTTCAGCATTTTTGTTTGTGTGTGCAGGTGTTCTATTGGTGTTGTTTGAGTACATCCTGTAATGATACGAATGTGTTGTTTTGTATTGTCTGTAAGATGTTTATAGGTGTATTTAAGATAATGGGTGCCCAGCATGGGCTTAGTACCCTAAGCGTGTTAAGTCTTGACGTACATTTGTTTTTAATGTCCTAAATGTGGTTTGCAAAAGATAATGCTGTGTTGTATGTGACCCCAAGTATTTTGGTCCTGTGAGTGGGTGGAATGTTGGTGTTGTTTAGTGTAAGTTGTGGAGTTATCTGGTGTTCTTTTGTGTTGCTTGTTAGCAAGGTGATGGTTGATTTTGTGGGCGCTACTTTGAGTCTAATGTGTGTGAGCCAGTCTTGTATACTGTTTATGTATGTTTGTAGGTTATTTGTAGCGGTGTCGATGTTGGTGTGGGTGGATGTTAGAGTGATGTCATCTGCATATGATGATAAGGTAAGCTTGTTATCTATGGGTGTTGGAATGTCATGCATGTATAAGTTGAACAGTGTTGGTGAGAGAACAGAGCCTTGAGGGACCTCGGTCGGAAAAAGCTTGTTTTTGGATGACTTGCCATTAAATGTGACAGGTGAGTATCTTCCTGAAAGATAGTTGCTCAGCCACTTTTTGGTATTATTGTGTATGTTTGTGTTGAGTATTTTGTTTATGAGAAGGAAGCGTGGGATAGCATCAAATGCTTTACTAATGTTTATTGTTGCTAATGGTGTACGTTGAGCTGGTCGTCTGGAGTTGATGCCAACCATGATGTGCTGCGCGAGGTTAGTGAGTAATGTCGTGGTTGAGTAGTGAGGTCTGAATCCATGTTGAGTAGGCGATAGTGGTATGTGTGGGTTGATGATTGATAAGACTAGTCTTTCTGTTACTTGGAAGGTGTGCATAGTAAAGTAATGGGTTTATAGGAAGCCGGTTCTGTTGGATTTTTGTTTGGTTTGAGTAGTGTAATAATTTTACCTTGTTTCCATATGTTAGGAATAATACAGTGTTGGTATGAATATGTGCTGTTTGTGAGAGCTAGTATTCCCTGTGGGCCCAAGTGTTTAAGGTGTATGTTAGATATGTTGTCTGGTCCAGTAGCCTTCGAATTCTTAATGTTTTTGATGATCTTGGTTGTCTGGTCTCTATTGAAGAGTGTAATGGTCGTGTTGAGTCTGTAGGTTTTCTTGTGTCTGGCTGTTTGTCTGTCTGTGTGTTTCTGGTTGTTGTCTCTGTTTAAGTGACTTATCTTTGCGTAGTGAACCTTGTTGATGATTGATGTGACAAGAGGTATTATGCCATGTTACATCATACCGAGTACGCGTACACTGTGATGGAGAATGTAAATCTTGTGATTATAGACAGTTTTAAATATTTCTACCACTACATCCATATATATCATGATGAGGTTCGCAGCGAAATTGTAGCTAAAGGCTTGTCCGAGTTTTTAGTAGAGTTTAGGGATGAGTATCGTTTGTCCAACAAAAAGGATAAGTATGGACGTATGTTTCTCTCAAATAGATCGCCGGAGTGTTAATAAATGTGCATAACTCGAGAAAGTACAATGTTGAATACCCCTGAACGAAGATATATGGTGCGCATTCCGGGAAGTGTGTGTGTGTGTGTGAAAATATTAAAGCCGATATTGCTTCATGTATCGCAGATGGAAAAATTCTCTAAACGCCTACTCGGTATAATGGGATATAAATATTCATATGATCCACCATCGGGCCTCGGTTCTTTCATGTTGGAACAACACCGTACAGGAATCACTAACGTTTGGCATCCCGTGTGACTCATTCCCCCCACACTTACCGCCGAGCCAAATAGCGAGTCGGCGGCTCATAGTCACCTCAGACCTTGATCCGACTGGACGTGCTCGCCTCACAGAATCAATAGAAAACTAATAAAAGATGGCGCTCCGTTGAGCAGTATCCTCAGTGCAGTATACGACGTGTCCGTGTTGAAGTCTGTGCGCGTGTTCAGGCGTAATACCGGTACTATTAATTATGTACTTGAAACGAAGTGTAGACAATCAAACTCTGGTAAACGGAATGTTATTTATTTAAATGTTGAGGAGATGAACAGAATCTTCATGGTGGTTGAGAAGTGGGGCGAGGACAGTTATAAAATTCCATTAGGTGTAGGCGCAAAAAGAAAACAGATTACTGATGCACCCTCATGCGCCATTATTTGTATGTTGTGCCTAAATCGTGATACAAATCAACCATGCGTTGATATACGGCTGATGTGGAAGAATGCTGCTGACAATAACGCCCTTATCCCCACGCGAAACCGTTTCATTCTCGACAGAATGTTTCCGCAAACTAAAACCTATATTAGACGCACGTGTTGCTGATATGCGTTATTTTGACACGGTGCTTGAATATGCGTACACCGCTCTGTTCGATGATTTTACCAAGTGTAGGGACGAACAAGGAGGAACTTTGGTACAAAGAACTTGAGCGATACAGGCCTGAACTCACCTTCACTGTTCACCCCTGAAGAATTATTTCTTTATATAAGACGCAGTTGTCGGCACGATTTAGAAGCATACTTCAATTGCCGATATGAGTTGTGAAGAAGATTTTACAGCTGAAAAGCTCAGCGCGGAAAGAATAAACCTCCGTTTGGAAAGGAGTGTTTATAAACCTGAATTTAATGGTGCTGTTTAGCAAACAATGCCATCTTTGTGCGTGCTTTTGGTTGTATTCTATTCGCGTTTAAAGAGCGTGATCGTTTGACTCCAAATTGGATTTTACTCCCACTTAAGTCACAAGCAGTTGAACAAGTACTATATATTGAATTGTCGTTAAAAACTGACTAAAAAAATATAATCTTATCTTGTGCAAATTTGTCCAAATGTACTTTTGTAATAAAATATATTTCCTGTGTGGCTATAATGTACTTTTTTCATGAAATATTTTTCCCTATTTGGCTATTTTTTCGCTACTCTGGCGACTGAATTAGTTTGTTTTCTGTTCTGGCTATTTTTTCGCGAATAAATTTGGTTAGTTTTGTGAGTTTTGTGTTAGCAGTATGACGTGTCAGTCCTGTGAACTTGATTTTGAAGGTGAGAATGCTAAGGTTAGGTTAGGTTATTAGTTTTTCGTTTTTACTCCCAGTGTGGTTTCATAATGAGAGCAAACTTTTCTGGTTAATTTTGAGGTGTTTTGCACGTTTCCTGTGGTAATGCGTCGTTTACGAGATCTCGTAACATGAACATATCCTATATGTTTATGTTACGATATCTCAAAAACTACGCAGTTGCACAGGAAACCAATGGCAGATTCGTGCAGAGCACTTCAAAATTGACCAGAAAAGTTTGCTCTCATTATAAAACCAGACTGGGAGTAAAATCCAATATTTACCCGCAATTGTAAAGTGGGTACAAAAATAGTGTTAAACGAGCTGAAAGCCCTTTATATTGAATATAGACATCCGCATACTTTGAGTGGTGAATTAATATTAAATCGTATTTATTGTGTAGTACAAACAGGGCCGTAGCTAATGGTAATCTCCAGGGTAGACTACTGGTAATATAGGAGAGGCTACACAGTATCGATAATATAGGGAATTTTGTAAAAATAAAACGCATGTTAGTCAAAATTTTATATATACGCATTTATTGAACCAGGTCAATTAGACAATTACAAAACTGAATTATAATTCTAAAACTAGCCTATAATTATAAAACTAAGGCCATATAAATAGTATGTGAGGGGTACATATATTGTAAGTCATCATATATGTTAAATAACTCCAATTACGTAGAAAGTTTAAACAAATGAAACATGATTTAGATACGATACAAAATACAAATTGGTAATAATTATAAAATAGTATAATGCACTGCGGTAATTTTTCTTTTATGAGAATCTAATAGTTATTGAAAAATAAACAACAACAGAAACATTGCTTCCAAATTTAAAAACAAAATACAATACTTGAGTACACTAATAAAAAAATTAAAATTACTTCAAAACAGTTGCAACTCTCCGTTTTTCTTATCATTAAATTACCTTAAAAGAATATCCATATTGATTGCTTTCGTGCGTTCTTTCTCAAATACCAGCGATTTATTCTGGTTAAAACTGAAAAAGTGGATTCACATGTCGCAGTACCGCATCCAAATATTTTAGCAGCTGCCAGTAAATTATGTGTCTTGAAAAGCAATTCTTTGTTCAAAAATTTCATCGAAAACCACCACGTTTGCTTTCTTTTCTGCTTCGTTTCTAAGAAAATTTCTAACAGATATTTCTTCTTACGATGGAATTTTAATGTTGAGAGGGAGGCTCACAATTTTCCAGGGGAGGCTCAACAAATCCTGGCGGCCCCCAAGCTACGGCCCTGAGTACAAAGCAATGAGGATGTAACTGTGGACTCGATTACGTTTGAGTTTGGTATTTTATTTAGATCTTAGTGTGAATTTTTTATGCGTATATATATATATATATATATATATATATATATATATTCAATTAAACCCGTGAAATGAATGAATAATACAAACCCACAAGGAAAAAGAAAAATAATTGCAAGTGTATTCAGAAATACACCTCGTCATTCCCTGACGTTTCTCTAGTGTTTTTCATACAGTTACAACGCCACCCCTACAATATTACAGTAATTGAAAAAACATGGAGCCACGAAAGAGCATATTCGACATGTGATGCTGTATGAGTTCCATAAAGGATCTAACGCTAGTGAATCCGCAAGAAACATTCAAAGAGTTTATGGATATAATGATATGAGAGAATGGATGTGTAGAAGATGGTTTGAGAAGTTTAGAAATGGAGACTTCAGTCTGAAAGATTATCAACGAACAAGACGACCAAATGAGTTAGATGAAGAGTTGCTGAAAGCAACAGTGGAGGAAAACCCAACGGTAACTGGAAGAGAACTTGGCTTGCAACTCCGCGTTAGTCATATGACCATTCATCGTCATTTGAAGCTGTTAGGAAAAGTAGTGAAGGTTGGAAAATGGGTTCCGCATGATTTGTCACAAGCGAATCTTCAACATCGAATCGATATTTGCACGTCACTGCATTCTTCGCAACTGCAGGCACCGTTTTTGAATCGGATCGTCACTGGGGATGAAAAATGGGTCCTCTATAACAATATTAAGCTTCGACATCAGTGGCTTAGCCGTGAAACAAAGCCTGAACCTCGCCAAGGAATGGACCCCATCCAAAGAAAATTTTGCTATGCGTTTGGTGAGATATGCAAGGAATTATTCATTTTGAGCTTCTGCCAGATAACCAAACAATCACAGCTGAATTCTACTGTCAACAACTCCAACGAGTGAAGAGGCATTACAAGAAAAACGTCCTGCATTAATTAATCGCAGAGGTGTTCTATTCCACCAGGATAACGCGCGTCCTCACACTGCTCGAATCACCACTACCCAATTGGAGGCATTTGGTTGGGAAAAAATGCCTCCTCCACCTTATTCTCCGGACATCGCACATTCAGACTACCATTTATTGAGAAGAGAAGTCTGCAACACCACCTAGCTGGACAAAAGTTGCAATCCAGGGAAGCTATCGAAAACGAAGTGATCGCTTTTTTTAACTCGAAACCAAGGGATTTCTTCGAACGTGGCATAAAAAACTTTTCTACAGGTGGGAGGAGGTTATAGAAAAAGAAGGGAATTATATTGATGATTAATTTGTCATTATGTCATTTAATTTTTGTTGTGAATAAACTAAAAATTCGAGCAAATTTGTCTTTATAAGTCCTTTAATTTTTGTTCTGAATGAACTAAAAATCGAGCAGAATATATATTACAACCTTATATATAGATTTCTTCTATACTAGCTGTATTATTTGTGTGTGTGTGTGTGTGTGTGTGTGTGTGTGTATTTCCATTTTTGATGCGTAATATATATATATATATATATATATCCCCGCAAGGGGGTTCTAAGCTCGTGCTCTTGAGTGCTCTTTGTGCTCGTTTGTACGTGCTTGTTCCTGGAGGTTTCATGTGCGCCCTCCCGGCCCTAGCACCCAAGGATGATGGGGCTCGACCCTGCAATCCTTGTCATCCTTGGTCTTTTTCCACTTCGACTGTCCCCTCCACCCTTTCTTTTTCCTCTGTCTTTCCTCTCATTTTTTCTTTGTTTTTCCGCCGAGTATGCCCTTTTAAATAGAGGCGAGTCGGTTCTTCCGGAACTTAAAAAAAAAAAATATATATATATATATATATATATTGTTGTATATAGAATTCTTCTGTACTAGCTGCATTATTTTTGATGCGTATATATACAGTGCATTCGAAAAGTCTCTCCGCAGTGCTATGTTAAACGCATAGAAAATTGAAAAACTACAGTTTTCATTCAACCATGATTTAGTGATTTTATTACATAACCTGTTGGTTTTACAGCATGTGTTGAAAGTGTTTTCCTCATTTTGCAGGCACAGAGCAACTTGTCTACACTTGTTGTCAAACACTTTTTTTTTAAAGTGTTGGTTGACTGCGGAGAGACTTTTCGAACGCACTGTGTATATATATATATATATTATATATATATATATATATATATGTATGTTAAATAACTCCAATTATTCCTGCTTTTGCGTCTATTGCAGTTAAATAAATGTGTTAAATATGTGTTAAATAAATCCAATTATTCCTATTTTTGCATCTAATGTACAGTATATACATATTTTCTATTTCGATATATATTAAATAAACAAAGCGATATATATACTTATGAAGGGTGTATATATATATATATATATATATATATATATATATATATATATATATACAGGGTGGGCGGAAAGTAGCTCCCTATTTTGGATTGGTAAAAAAATATGTATATTATCCATTTATTTCAGAAGAAATAATATGAAAATGTAGGCATACATGGTAGGTTTTCTTAAAATTCAATGTGGGCTCCAAATCTTTCCACCAGCTTCTGGAGCCGCCCAGGAATGGCGTCCACTGACTTTAGCAGGAACTCCGGCGGGATGGAGGACATGACTTCCCGAATTCGGTCCTCCAGTTCTTCCAATGTCCTCGGTTTGGTGCGGTAGACTTCTTCCTTTACCCACCCCCAAAGAAAGAAGTCGCACGGTGTCAAGTCGGGCTCCTGGCTGGCCATTGATGTGGACCACGACGACCCATCCAACGCCCAGGGAAGTGGGCATCCAGCCACTCACGGACAACAAGAGCGAAGTGCGGAGGGGCGCCATCTTGCATAAATATCAGATCGTCGATGTTCTCCCATGTTCTGGCAACCGGCCAGACCTCGTTTCGCAACATAGCAAGGTACCGCTCAGCACTTCGCTCTTGTTGTCCGTGAGTGGCTGGATGCCCACTTCCCTGGACGTTGGATGGGTCGTCGTGGTCCACATCAGTGGCCAGCCAGGAGCCCCGACTTGACACCGTGCGACTTCTTTCTTTGGGGATGAGTAAAGGAAGAAGTCTACCGCACCAAACCGAGGACATTGGAAGAACTGGAGGACCGAATTCGGGAAGTCATGTCCTCCATCCCGCCGGAGTTCCTGCTAAAGTCAGTGGACGCCATTCCTGGGCGGCTCCAGAAGCTGGTGGAAAGAGTTGGAGCCCACATTGAATTTTAGAGAAAACCTACCATGTATGCCTACCTTTTCATATTATTTCTTCTGAAATAAATGGATAATATACGTATTTTTTTACCAATCCAAAATAGGGAGCTACTTTCCGCCCACCCTGTATATATATATATAATATATATCAACCATACAGTGTGTGTGTGTGTGTGTGTGTGTGTCAGACATGGGGCCTCGGCCTGACCTCGGCCTCGAGGCCGTCCTCGGGCATATTTTGCTGGCCTTTGCCTGTACTCGAGGCCAGCTGAAAAGTGGAAAGGCCTCGTGACTTTCGTGAGGCCTTAGGGAATCATGATTTTTGTTCTGTAATTTTCAACCCCTGGTAGCGTTGGGGTGGAGATTCTTCAGGTGGGCGCGGTCGGAGCGGATATTCTTCAGGTGAGAACCATGACCTGACAGGTGACCGCATGTGGCGGCATACTTTGATAAATATTATTCAGATAGGTGACTAGTCAGACGGCAGTCTTTGATAAGTACTATTCAGTTAGGTGACCAACGGATTAGTGACAGGTTACTGTGACGTTAGGTACCTAAATATTATATACGTCGCGGTATATAAATATAGTATTATTCAGTCAGTCAGCAGTAGACCAATTGACTTGATGTAGCAAAACTAGTGTGGGAAAGCAATTTATCGGTTGGTCATCAGTTGAACTGAGCTCATATAATGTGTTTGTGTTAGTTATGTGTATAAACTATTGTATTGTATTTATTGCTATAACAAAAAATAGGCCAAACTTGAGAAGAATAACAACCTGGTATACTGATAACGCTACTAGCGTCGACAATTTTGTATTTCGGCCGTGGTAGATTGTAACATATAAACTTCTAAATAATATGATTTGAAATGAATATATAATATCGGATGCAAACAATAATTTTGTTAATTTCTGCATTGTAACTGAGATGTAAATTGTTATATTGTTTGCAAATAATTTTTTCGGTCTTTTTCATTTACTTTAATAATATAAAGTATTATACAGATAACTTTAGAAATGTCTGATAATGGATAATATCAGGTGCAAATATACTCTTGAATCAAATTACATATATAACATGTTGAAATAACAGGTGCAAATATATTCTTAATATTATAGTTATTATATTATTATCGTGTGTATATAATTATACAGTATAGTAATGGCATGATATAAACTTCATACCTATAGGCCGTACATCAGAAACATCTTTCACATACCGTACAAGCTACAATTACATTAATGATCTTTGGTAGACTTTACGACCACAATTTCATATTGTCAAGATACATAAAAATGTAAAACTTAAAATAAATAAGGCATCTCCAAATGTAGCTCTGTTTGCAATGCTCGCTAGAGTCGCTAAAATTGTAGCCATTCAGAAATTATACGATCAACACTCGGTGAGTTAGTACAATCTTCAAATATTTTGCTAGATCATCTTCACATCATAACTTTCCATGTTATCATAAATACTTGAAATATTGCGGGTATATTAAAATGAGAAATAAGAACTGCATGAAGTGAGAGATGAAAAGTTATTGGTATAATGTATGGTGCCCAGGAAATCTTGTTCTGGCAACTGTCTGACTGTGTGACCCGGCAAGTGTAAACACACACCGTGTCGGTGTTGTGGTGTGTGCGCGTGTGATAGATGAACGTGCTTAATGCTTAATAATCCCTTTTTATTAGGTAAGTGAAGTGAGCTATGTCTTTGCTTATTAATTTTGAGTAGAATCTTGCTTTTCCTTATGGATTTCAAAAATAAGAGATGCAGGCTAGTGTGAGGCTACGGTAGGTTACCTTTGGAAGAGCTTTAGGCCTAGGCTAGGTTAGATTGTTGAGCCTCCCCAAAGATTGGAGGAGCTTATTTGTAAAAGATTTCGAAGTGAGTATCTGCATCCAGAGGTGCATATACCGCATTCGTTATTTGAATCCGAATATCACACCTCTGGGTGCAAATACCTTCAGCCTAACAATCTTAAGACTTCGTGAGGCCTCCCCCAAAAAGGCCTCGGCCTCGAGGCCTTTGAAAAATTTATGTCCTCGGCCTCGAGGCCTGAGGCCAGGCCTCGTCCCCGTGCCTGGTGTGTATGTTTGTGTGTGTGTCTAAGGCACCTGGCTGTATTCGCTGGCTGTTTCGACTGGCGGGGCTCGGAAGCTCACTGGGGTCCAGTGGCGGCTCGTCGGTAGGCACTGCGGAACTGCAGTACCCCTAAATTTTTTATTTACAATTGAAATAATCAAGGATGAGCTCACTAAATAACTTTTTCAATAACTTTTGAAACTTTTATTCATTGCTCAATGCTCATCCTTTTATTTCAGTAATTATTTCAACCCATTTTTAGAGACAGCTGTCGTAACCATGCAATTGGCATGCAGAAATGTTAGTTTTAAGATTTTAATTTTGTTCTCAAAAAGCCAAGCGTTTTGGGTTATGAATATTCATAAAGGCATAAGTTAAAGATGTTTCCGATGGTAGAACGGTCGTTCTATTTAAGTTGTTGTTCTCAGGGGAAGAGGAAACCCAAACCGCTTGGCCGCGGAGATTTACAACTAAAGGGTCCAGATGTACAAAAGGTTAATTTCTCTTTCGCATGATGGTGCGACTTTTGTAAGGCAGATTCGAAGACGCTGCTAAAGTTGAACCACGAGGGGGTCATAAACTTAGGACTTCGAATCTGTTAACTCTATTTAAATGTATTTTTTGGGAAGAAGGAGGGGTTTATACTCGGAAATCAGGTCCCGCTCCAATCAGGGGGCCCAGGATCCTGGGAAACGTAGTAAAGACGCCTTCTTTCCCTCTTGTATGGGTAATAGCCTTCTGGGGGGACGGTCTTAGGAAAACAAAGGGTTTGATAGGCTTTCAGAACATTGGAAGGCGGGGTCCTTCAAAATTGTAAAGTAAATTCGAAAATTGTTAAGTTAGTTGTAGTCGTTCCTCCTTGAAGTTAACTGTGGCTAAACAAACCCCCTGTAGACTTGTGGCGTAAGAAACTTTAAAACGGAAAGTATAGCATGTCACTAGCTTACGCGGAAACCTGTGCATAAGAAAGGTTATTGTTAGCGACCTTAACCGATAATTTGATTGTATCTTAATTAATGTTAACCAACGGACCAAGAGTTTTGTGAACTTTCCATTAGTTTAATTTGGCTCCAAGTAAATGCTAAACGGGGTACGTCTGGCCCCCTAGTTCCTGAATCCGTCAATTTGGGTTCAGAAGTAAGTCCCGTTAGTTGATATACCGTAGTGTTGAAAATTTTGGGCGGGCCGTAAATCTACGGTCCGTACGCAGCACAAGTGGGAGTAATTTTGTCTCCTGCCAGTAGTAAGTAAAATAATTCTTCGAATATCTGGGTCGAATTCCGACCACTTCATTTCTTGTTATTTATTTTTGTTGCACTAAAATATAAAGCCCCTCGATATATAAATTATTGAAATTCAGATAACTGTTAACTTTTTCTTTAGATTTATCATTGAATTATTTGTTACAGAAAATTGATCAATTTAACGATTTAAATTCATATAACTGTGACCTTTGTCTTTGACGTTAAGATTGGATTGTATTGTATGGAAATTTATAGGTTTACTTCAGAATAAACTATTAAATGCATGTACTGTGTCGAGTAACATTTAATAAAATTTATAAGAGGGCGTGTTGTTCTAAATACCTTGTGATAGACCTCTCTTGTTAGCTGAGGAAAATTAACGTTCAAAGTAGGCTTTTGGAAAGCCGAAGGGTTGAACCTAGCCTATCAATTTAAAGGGCCATCCGTTTGGGTAGGCCGAGTCATCCTGGACGAAAATAAGAGATAAAATCACCGGGTACACCCAACTTAAAGGGTGCCCGTGAAGTGAATTAACGTAATTAAAAGGGTGTCCAGTACCATAAATAAATATACGGGTTGGGCACTACATCAGATGGTGTCAGAAGTGGGATACTATTGCAAGGTATTTATCGCAAGAGTGTAACTTGTTGTTAAAATAAATTTTCGTGACAGTAAAGCACGAACGTAGAAAGTATTTGCAACAGTAATTCGGTAAAATAATTGGTAACAGTAAAAAGTGTCGCTAACAGTGAGTACAGTTTTAAAACGGTTTTAAAATAAAGATAAATAAACAAAGAAACTTCGCGATGTCGGTAAAGAGCGTGGAAATAACGAATGAAGAAAGCACAAATGACATGAGTGATACCGAACCAACGAACTTAAACGAAATAAGTACAGAAAGTTTGGAAAATTTAAAAAGGATAAATTTGGCCAACAGTAATCGGTTACTAAAGGAATGCAAGGAATTAGGAGAAGAAATAAATCGAAGAAGGTCGAAACTGGAAGACCTTGTAACGGAAGGTCGGGGGTTCGTCCCAGAAGAATCTCTCTAGTTCCTCCCGTTACGGAAGAAGAACTTTCGAGGCAGGAAAGGATTGGGTGGAGACCAGAGAACCCAGAAGACATCCCAAAGAATCCTTGCAGAAGTGCACACACCACAAGAGACGAGAAACACCGCACCGACGAAGACCGGCAGAAGAATATAAAAACCGTCGTACAGGTATTAAAGAGTACTAGCTTACCTTTGCAACGTGAACAGGCAGTAAGGGGTCCTGAGCAAACGACTTTTGGACACACCTTGGAAGGAAGTTCGCCGAAGTTTATGGGTGAACGGGCACAAGAGAACCCAGGAACCAGCACAAACGCCGTCAGGAAGGAACAAGGTGAGACAGTCAACCCAATTGCCACAGGAACATTAAGTGCAGGTAATGCCTTGGTTCAGGCTAATCCCACAAGGAGACATATTAAAGTGGGCATACCTAAGGACGCGTTGAAGACCGTTATGCCGGAGTATGCTTGTAATTGCATCAAAGGAACATCCTTTCGGGACTATTGGATGGAATCAACCCAGTTTTCGGTAAACAACCCAAGCTTAGGGCTGAGAGATGAAGAGGTCCTAAGAGAAGAAACGCCACAGGACAGAAGCCGAAGACTGCCGAAACTGCAAAATCCTCCCACATCCTGGGACTACAACTCACAACATTCAGAAGAAAGAACAGCCACAAAGGAGGACAACAGCAAGGATGTGGAGGTGAACGACGGAGACAAGTCCAGCAAGAGAGGAGAGCCCAGAAGGAAGAACTGTGACACTGGTCACAGGAGGAAAAACACAACTCAAGAATGTGACTACAACCCCATGAGAAACCAGAAGAGAAAACAAACCAAGTCAAATGAAGACAGAGACTCCAAAGAGGAAACAATGGAAGAAAGTGGCCGGAGCCAGTGCAAGATTTGTCAGCAAATGCGAAATTGGGAAGAGGCGTGCCCTCGAGCAAACCTTCGACAGGATTGGAAGGAGAAGCCTCCCGAATAGCTTCAGAGGAAGTAGCGGCGAGTCCGTCGTCTAGGACTGATCACCCTACCAGTACTCGTCGCTCAACAAGCTTCCACCGCGCTGAGCGATGGTGGAGCTTCCGTCACATTGACATAAGCTATGCACAAGAACATCGGGAGCCTTCTTTGGACAGTGGCCAACTTCTCAGTACACAGTCGCACCGGCCCCGCCCATTCATGTAAGAGGAGTAGAAGTAAGTTTGACTATGGGAAGGGGGGTTGAAGAATTCTTTTGTGTCTGTATAATTTCAGAGGCTCAGCAAGACTTGACTATAGGCGTGTTGTTTCGGAGGATATGAAGACGAAACAAAGGTACGAAGCCCAGGTGGACCACCGGAAGAGGACAGTCACTGAATGAAACAGTAACCATCCAAGTAAAGGGAGTAGACAGTAAAGTGCGAGGGTGACTCTGGTAGAGGCAATCCCGCACGAAAAACTAAAGGTGGCCGCCGTGATTCTGACGCGAGAAGTCAGACCGAAACCCGGGGACGTAGTTCCCTTGGACGTCTATTCTCCGCTGCACGGGATGTGCAGTGAAGCTCGGGGAAACTTAAAAAAAAAAATGTTACCGAGCAGGATCCCACAGAGGAAGATGAGGTTACTGATGTTCAATCAGGATGACGAAGAATACCTTGGCGAAAAAAAAGAGACGTCGTGGGCATAGTGACGGAGGCAGAGCTAATTGGGAGGGTAGTCGACGCTCACCCCAAATTGGAACGAATGTCACGGTGAAAGGAAGTCAAGCATCGAAGAAGGACTTCGAAGAACGAGTGACACGCCTCAAGTCCTATGTCCTTGGTTGGAAATCCTTTTCCGACAAAGAAAGGAAAATCGTCGAAGAGTGGCTAAGGGATTATTCAGATGTCTTCTCACTGGAGGGCGAGCCATTGGGTTATAATAACCTGATGCCAATGAAGTTGGAAACCCAGGATCATCCTCCCATCTTTAGGCGACCCTACAGGGTACCTATTACACACGAGGAGGAGGTAAAGCGACAAATAGCAGAAATGCTGGATCAAGGAGTGATACAGCATAGCCGTTCCCCCTGGTCGTTTCCATTGGTAATCGTGAAAAATGGGGAGTATGAGTTCCCCTGGACGTCTATTCTCCGCTGCATGGGATATGCGGTGAGGCTCGAGGATACTTGGAGAAGTTGTCGAGCAGAATCCCCAAAGGGAAGTTAAAGGAAAAGGGAATAGACGAAGAAGAAAATTTGGGGTATGGTTTCCCCTGGACGTCTACTCTACGCTGCAATGAATGTGCAGTGAGGCTCAGCGTGGTTTGCAAGTATCACAGAGCGGAAATCTCAACGGGAAGTTAACCCTTTCCAAGGAGGCGGTAAAGTATCTTGAGAAATAAAGGTGACGACTGAAGAGTATTACCTTGAAGCCAAGATGACATCGGCATGGTGGTTGAGGCAACGAGAACGGGGAGGTTAGTCGAAAACACCTCAAGACGCATGTTCACTGATGTCCGTCGCTCTCAAAGGGAAGAAGACCGACCAGGGAAAGAAAAGATTAACTACTACCGTCACAGGTAGAGTGCCAGGACCACGTGATCACTAGGAAGGAAGAGTGACCATAGGAGTCCAAAGGGGAAGCGATTGAAGAAAAGAAGCGTAGGGCCCTGAGGCTTTGTGTAGACTATAGACCTTGGGACGTCAATGGCAGCATGGACAAATATTAAGTACCCATCATTGAGGAAACCTTGGCCAAGTTGCACGGGACTCATTACTTCTCGAGCAGGGATTTACGCTCGGGATATTGGCAGTTGGCCATTCACGACGATAGCATCTCGAAAACTGCCTTCCCCACGGGAAGCGGTCATTTCGAGTTCAGGGTGGTCCCGTTTGGATTGTCCAATAGTCCACCAGTGTTCCAAAGAGTAATGAATTTTATTTTGCCGAAGCAACTGGACAAGGAAGTACAGATTTACTTAGATGACCTCATTGTCCTTGGAAGGTCTTTAGAAGGACATGACGAGAGGGTACGACGAGCCTTGGATAGCCTACGCACCTCCAACTTAAAGGTAAAGTTGGAAAAATGTCAGTTATTACAGTCCCAGGTGAGGTAATTAGGCCATGTGGTCACCAGGAACGGGGTGAAGCCACAACAATCCAAAGAAGAGGCCATCAAAAACTCCCAGAGGCCAACCAACAAAAAGGAATTGAAGCAATGTTATATTTGGGCAGAGAGTCATCGTCCGTTCTGACCATAAGCCGTTGAAGTGGCTTCTGAGGGAAGGACACCGAGAGCCCAATGGAAGACTAGAGCGTTCGGTTATGACATTGCAAGACTGCGACGTTCTCATCGAGTACGTGAAAGGCAAACTCAACAGAGTGGCCGATTGGTTGTCCCGCCCGCCTGGAGTGACGAAGGAGTTTGTGAACGCAATATCCGAACAAAGCGATCATTGATCGCAAGGTAATCGGCAAACAACAGCAGAAGGACGTTGAAATAGCGGCAATTCTAGCAGCCATCGAAGAAGGGAAGGCTTTCAGCTGGTCCGTAACCAAGCCCATCCAGCCGTCGAGGGTCAAACTAGTGAGGAACCTGCTGGTTTACATCGATGCGAACGGAAGAGAGGTCATCGTAGTTCCTAAAAAGTTGAGAGAGCAGCTCATTTAGAAAGCCCACACTGACGTCAGGAGCATTCATCCGGGAGCTGCCGGGACTACAGAAATCCTACGGGACCTTTATTTTGGCCAGGTATGGTTCAACAGGTACGGCAGGTAGTCCAAACGTGCGACACGTGCGCACGGAACAAACAGACGCGGAAAGTGACTGTGGAAACAATGCCTTGTGTGCGAGGCCACAGTCCTTGGGAACTTCTGCACGTAGACTTAGTTGGTCCCCTTCCTCCGACCGTGGAAGGCAGCCATTATATCCTCACGCGTGTGGATAATTTCAGCAAATTCACCATACTGGCAGCAATAAAGGACAAGACGGCCCGGGAGGTGGCGGACAAGTGCCATCGTTTGATACGGTGCAAACTGGGTGCCCCTTCAGCAGTAGTATCCGACCAAGGCAAGGAGTTCTGGAACTCTACCTTGCAGGAGCTCTTCAGGGTTTGGGAGGTACGACACCAACGGACCGCCGCATATCATCCCCAAAACAACGGGAAGATCGAACGTCTGAATAAAGAGTTATGCATCAAACTCCGCATACTTTGTAAAGAAACTGGACGAGACTGGGATAAAATCCTCGACACCGTGGAATTGTCCTTGAACATCCGAGTGCACCGAGCCACGGGACATTCTCCATTCTTCTTGATGTACGGGCGAACCCCAACGTACCTTCAAAGCTATTTCGCATGCCACAGGAGGCATGCGTGAGCCCGTACAACCCAGAGGAATACGCCGAAGACCGAAAGAGGAGTCTGAGCGAAATATACCGCCGAGTGGAAGAGTTCATGCGGAGATACGAAAAGGCTAACGGAATCAAGGAATTGAAGCCGTTCGAAGAGAAGGCGCCCCATGGCTTGGTGTACATTGATTACCCACGACCGGGTAGAGGCAAGTTGGAGCCCCGGTACGAGGGTCCATACATCATCATCGAACAGAAGACTCCAGTCACTTATCTCCTACGTCACATGATCACTGGACATCAGATAGTGATCCATCGAGACTGCATCCGCCGCAGCATCGAGGCCCCATGGGACGTCGAGCGACAAGGCTGGGCGGACGGCGCAGGGGATGAGATGGGGAAAGGGCCACCGCCCCTCCTCTCTGGAGTTCCGCCCTCGACACCGGAGAAACATCCACAAGGGGAAGTGAACCGGAGTGCGCTTCTTGCCCGCTGGCAGGACCGAGTGGCGGAAGGGGATCCGCCGGGCGCCTCCGAGCTACTTCCTCCCCGAGAGCTTCGCCCAGTGAACGGAGGAACATTGACCCGTGGAGGTGAACCGGAGTGCACCTCCTGCCCCCTGGCAGGACCGAGTGGCGAGCAGGAGCCGCCAGGTGCTTCCGAACTACCTCCTCGCGGGGACCTTATGGGAATAGGGTCCCCCGGAGAAAGCAGACAGGCTGCTTTCCCAGGGCCACCGGTTGAGCGTCTGTATGCTCTTAGGCCCCGACCTCGAGTACACTACGAGGAACCCGAGGATGACTAAAACTAAATGTGTCAGTGTTGGTGTCCCAATAAAGGGGACAAATAAAATCTATCAGTGATAGTGTCCCAATAAAGGGGACAAGTAAATGGAAAATTTTTGTGAGTAAAGTGATAATAACCGACCCTAGTTAAGAAAGTTTGCATCGGAGTGCAAAATTAAAGGAGGGGAGGGATGTCGTAACCATGCAATTGGCATGCAGAAATGTTAGTTTTAAGATTTTAATTTTGTTCTCAAAAAGCCAAGCGTTTTGGGTTATGAATATTCATAAAGGCATAAGTTAAAGATGTTTCCGATGGTAGAACGGTCGTTCTATTTAAGTTTTTGTTCTCAGGGGAAGAGGAAACCCAAACCGCTTGGCCGCGGAGATTTACAACTAAAGGGTCCAGATGTACAAATCGTTAATTTCTCTTTCGCATGATGGTGCGACTTTTGTAAGGCAGATTCGAAGACGCTGCTAAAGTTGAACCACGAGGGGGTCATAAACTTAGGACTTCGAATCTGTTAACTCTATTTAAATGTATTTTTTGGGAAGAAGGAGGGGTTTATACTCGGAAATCAGGTCCCGCTCCAATCAGGGGGCCCAGGATCCTGGGAAACGTAGTAAAGACGCCTTCTTTCCCTCTTGTATGGGTAATAGCCTTCTGGGGGGACGGTCTTAGGAAAACAAAGGGTTTGATAGGCTTTCAGAACATTGGAAGGCGGGGTCCTTCAAAATTGTAAAGTAAATTCGAAAATTGTTAAGTTAGTTGTAGTCGTTCCTCCTTGAAGTTAACTGTGGCTAAACAAACCCCCTGTAGACTTGTGGCGTAAGAAACTTTAAAACGGAAAGTATAGCATGTCACTAGCTTACGCGGAAACCTGTGCATAAGAAAGGTTATTGTTAGCGACCTTAACCGATAATTTGATTGTATCTTAATTAATGTTAACCAACGGACCAAGAGTTTTGTGAACTTTCCATTAGTTTAATTTGGCTCCAAGTAAATGCTAAACGGGGTACGTCTGGCCCCCTAGTTCCTGAATCCGTCAATTTGGGTTCAGAAGTAAGTCCCGTTAGTTGATATACCGTAGTGTTGAAAATTTTGGGCGGGCCGTAAATCTACGGTCCGTACGCAGCACAAGTGGGAGTAATTTTGTCTCCTGCCAGTAGTAAGTAAAATAATTCTTCGAATATCTGGGTCGAATTCCGACCACTTCATTTCTTGTTATTTATTTTTGTTGCACTAAAATATAAAGCCCCTCGATATATAAATTATTGAAATTCAGATAACTGTTAACTTTTTCTTTAGATTTATCATTGAATTATTTGTTACAGAAAATTGATCAATTTAACGATTTAAATTCATATAACTGTGACCTTTGTCTTTGACGTTAAGATTGGATTGTATTGTATGGAAATTTATAGGTTTACTTCAGAATAAACTATTAAATGCATGTACTGTGTCGAGTAACATTTAATAAAATTTATAAGAGGGCGTGTGTTGTTCTAAATACCTTGTGATAGACCTCTCTTGTTAGCTGAGGAAAATTAACGTTCAAAGTAGGCTTTTGGAAAGCCGAAGGGTTGAACCTAGCCTATCAATTTAAAGGGCCATCCGTTTGGGTAGGCCGAGTCATCCTGGACGAAAATAAGAGATAAAATCACCGGGTACACCCAACTTAAAGGGTGCCCGTGAAGTGAATTAACGTAATTAAAAGGGTGTCCAGTACCATAAATAAATATACGGGTTGGGCACTACATCACAGCACCCCTAGAATTTTTAGTCACGAGCCGTTTAAGAACTTCTTGTGAGTGGTGGTGCCGCTCCACTTAGCCTATATATGATGCTCCTAAAGCCTCTCAGGAGGGCTTGTTAAGATTGTGTGTGTGTGTGTGTGTGTGTGTCTGCTCCTCAAACGAAACTGTGTTTACGACTGGCTGTCATGACAGGCTTCTAAGCCAACTGGCTGTGATGCTAAAGCCGCTCAGGATGGCTGGTCAGTAGTCAGTACTCCATTATGCGCCAAGACATGCCAGCGAGAACAGCTTCTATTCTCTCTCCTTTTTTATTACCCTTGTTAGGTTAGGTTACCCCCTTTGGAGGGCCTACCCCATGGCCCTGTTCAACCTCCAATCTCCTCCCTTGTTAGATTAGGTTACCCTCTGACCCCTTCATGCATTCTCCCCTTGGAGGGTTTAACCCCCTCTCCCCCCTTGTTGCATACCCTCTTATCCACCCCTTGGAGGGTATAACCCCCCTCCCCCTATTATTGTTCATGTTGCATTAAACTGATTTGCACCCTACACTTTTCTCAGTTAAATTACGCAGAGTGTATCCTGACTCAAGAATACGCAGCTATTCGTTTTATGAAAATTAAAGTTTTGAAAATTCCCCAAAGTTTACGAAAATTTCCGAAAATTCTCAAAATTCTAAGAAGGAATTTACCGCTCTCAAAATTCCCGAAAATTTTACAACCTTATTTATAAGATAGGCCTACTAATTACCAATTAGGCTGACCATACGTACCGTTTTGAACGGGACAGTACCGTTTGTTTTATATTTCCTGGCCATCCCGTCGTTTTAATAAATATGTCAATTTTGTCCCGTTTATGTACTTACTTTTTCATGAATACAGAATATTACATAACCCCCGTCCCTTTTTTGCCATCCCAATGTCCCGTTTTTGTCTCAAGGAAATATGGTCAGCCTACTACTAATATATATTAGAGTAGAGTTTAAGGTTTATGTAAGCCACTTGTACCTAAGAAAGGTAAGAAAAGGTACTTCCGACAATTAAACAAAAAACAAAGTTCACATTAGTAGTAAATATTGATACTTAAATGGAAAAGTTTATATGATGTATGTACGATGTACAATCACACACACACACACACACACACACAGTTTTGGCTACCGTATAAAACCACAAAATTTTCACAATATCAGTCCTTCATGGCAACATTTAACTTAATTAACTTAACTTACCTAACTAAGCGTAAACTAACGTAACTTTCATTAGCCTATATTAAATTTTCAGAATATTTAATGATTTTCAATTTGCCAAAAGTACTCAAAACAATGGTGACATCACTAATATCGCTACAAGTACGTTCGTGTCGCGGTGAGTTTAAGAATGTCGCGATTTTGTAAGGTAGCCAAGAACACACACACGCATATATATATATATATATATATATATATATATATATATACGAGGGCCACTCAATATATTTTGCACCACCTTTTTTTTTTCTTTCCAAGTTTCCTTGTAAGTTCCAGGAATTTTGTACACAAGTAGTTACATACCTTTTTCACAAGTTTTTGTTTTTCCACATAGTCTCCATCCTTTTATACGGTTTTTCTCCACCTCGAAACAAGGGCCTTTATTCCTTGCTGGTAAAAGTCCACTAGTTCTGCTGGAGCCACCTCTTAACCTCCTCAACAACCTCATCGTCACACTGAAAATTTCTTCCACGAATAGCATCCTTCATTGGCACAAACAAATGGAAGTCTGAAGGTGTCAGATCCGGGCTGTATGGAGAGTGGAGTAACACAGCCAAGCGCATTTTTGTGATGGTCCCTCTTCTTTACAAACTTTGTGTGGTCTTGCGTTATCGTGCAAAAGAAGGGCGTCTTCCAGTTTTCTCTCTGGTCGAACTCGCTTTATACGTCTTTTGAACTTTTTCTTGCGTGGGGAGTCTGCTTGATGCCACTCTATGGATTGGCGTTTTGTTTCAGGTTCAAAAGTGGTGTACCCAAGTCTCATCCGCAGTCACAATTCGTGAAAGGAAGTCATCCCCTTCTGTCTCGTATCGAACCAACGACTCAGAAGCAATTTCTTTTGTTTGGGCTTTGTGATCTTGTCACTCAGTTGGTGAGGAACAAACCGTGAACACACTTTTGAGTATTCCAGTTGCTGAATTATCGTATTCACACTTCCTTCACTAATTCCTACCTCCAGTGATAGCTCCTTGTATGTGACGCGCCGATTTGATCGAATGATGCTGTTAGCACGTTGCACAGTGTGAGATGTCACAGCCGATGCCGGGCGACCGCTGCTGGCTCTCCCTCTCTCTCCAATGATCTCACACGTTTAGACCAGTGTCCAACTGTGCTTCGATCAACAACAGCATCTCCGTAAACGTGTTGTAGACGTTTGTGAATATTCCCAACTGTTTCCTTCTTTGCGGTTAAGAACTCGATAACAGCTCTCTGTTTACGACGCACATCACTGTCAGACGCCATTTTCGAAACTGCGTTAACCATCGGCTTTATACAAGGGTGTTTAAAAGCGGTTTTATACAAGGAGGGGAGGTTCAAACTGGAAAAATCCGGTTATGCAAAGCACAGAAAATTCAAACTTACGGTCCAAAAGACATTTCAGCCCAATGGCCTATTATTCAGCTAAGAAAAAAGGGTGGGGCAAAATATATTGAGTGCCCCTAGTATCTTTAAAACGAAAGTAAGATTTTATTGTGGAAGATTTTACATAAAGTAATTTAAAGTTAATTTGAAGGAAAAATTTGTTTAGCGCTGCAGACGTTTACAGGAAAGTTCACCGCCATCAATTCACCGCGAGGTAAGTTCACCGCGAGGTAATTTCACCGCGAGGTAATTTCACCGCGAGGTAAGTTCACCGCGAAGTAATTTCACCGCAAGGTAAGTTCACCGTAAAATGAATAAAATTAAAAAGAATTTTTTAACTTAACAAGAATTTAATATAGGGTTTAGCAACACTATTTAAAAACATTAAAATATAATTAGGACAAAAATTAAAAAAGTATTTAATTTTTATTTAGCCACAAAATTTAAAAACAAATAATATATAATTAGGAAAAATATTTAACCACATTTAATTTTTATTTAGCCACAAAATTTAAAAACAAATAATATATAATTAGGAAAAATATTTAACCACACTATTTAAAAACATTAAAATATAATTAGGACAAAAATTTAAAAAGTTAGGTTAGGTTAGGTTAGGGTCCTAACCTAAATATCAAATATTTAATTTTTCGTTTGTAAATTTTGTATTGTCAATAAAACTAAAAATTTATTTTATAGTGAAAATTAACATTAAGCTGTTGTAATAGCTTGAACATTTAAAAAAAAACTTTCTTACTTTGGCGAATTTTTTATTTGGTTTGAAAACTTGTACTGGTATTTCAACTCTCCCGATGGCACCCCCCCCCCCCCCTCCTGTCTGTCACCCGGGGTGACAGACAGGACAGGCGGAACAGGCGGAAAGATATGGTCAAAATGTCCTTCGAACCTTTCAAGAATTCGAGTTGACCTCCAAGAAAGTGGAAAAGAACAAACTGGACCTTACTTTTTTAGTAACCTGCATGACCTACCGTATTTCTAAAAAAATTTGGAGCAAGTGTAGTTAACGTTCCCCTGACACAAAAGGGGACACAAACTACACTAGGTCAAAACTGGGGAACGTAAACTACACTAGGATCTTTAGGAAACATTTTTTAAATGAATCCATCAAATAAAACGTTAAAACTAACGAAAATATTACGACTTAACCTAACCAATCGTCAATATATATATATATATATATATATATTGACGATTGGTCAGGTTAAGTCGTAATATTTTCGTTAGTTTTAACGTTTTATTTGATTAGGTATACGCGGACAAAGTTGGGGAACACAAACTACACAGGATAATGTAGGGGAACGTAAACTACACTAGGCACCACAGAGGGATGTAAACTACACTTGCTCCAAAAATTTTATATTTTAAACTTTATAGAAGTAGTTTTAATCATTCCAATTTTTATAAATCTTGCTTGGATAAGCTTCTAAGGATCGAATACAAAAGTCGACAGATTGACAAACTTCTGGGAAGGTTATATTCAATTTTTCCAATTATAAATTGTGGGTTCGGGAGGAATTTTTCCTCTCTTTCGATCTTCAGTTTAATCTTCCTGTTTTTAAGCTTTTTTTTTTTTAAATACTTTCCTGCTTTTGAGAAATTAATTCTCACAGTGAAGAAGCTTCCTATTTTGCCTACTTCAAATTTCAATAACCTTAAGAAATTAATCTAAACTGTTGCTTTTAAATATTGTTATAATTTTAAACCTTATAATAAAGTTTTTTCTCCCATTTTTAAGAAAACTGATTTTAGTATTTTACATTCTTTAGGTAGTAACAATAATATTGTTATGTGGAAACTGGATAAAGGAAGAGGAGTTGTCATATTGAACAAAAAATTATATAGACAAAGTCTTGACTATTCTTTCTGATACTGGTAAGTTTTGTCAAGTTAAAGATTCCATTTTGTTTGTTATTTTGCGAACTGAAGATAAAGTTGATAGGTTCTTACGTCATCTAAAAACAATTGGTCATTTAAATGAAATTTATTACAATAACCTTTTTCTTACTGGTTCTACTCCTGGTATTCTTTATGGCCTCCATAAAGTCCATAAAAGGGATGTGCCAAATAGATCTATTCTTGCGGCCTATAATTCTCCTACCTATCCTTTGGCTACGTTCCTCGTTCCTGTTTTGTCCCCACTTACTACCAACGATTACTCAGTAAAACATTTCTCCTCATTTGCTCACGAAATTAATAGCTTAAATTCTAATAATGTCTTTATGTGTAGCTATGATGTTAAGTCATTGTTTACCATTATTCCATTACACGAAACTATTGAGCTTTGTTTTTGACAAACTTTTTTCTTCTTGCGAGACTTCCTGATTTTACTGGGTTAAATTTTAGGAAATTTATTGAATTGTCCGGTTTTAATTCCTATTTTGCATTTAATAATCAACTTTATGAACAATCTGAAGATATTGCTCTGGGTTCCTCGTTAGGTCCCACTCTGTCAAATATTTTCAGGTGTTATTTCGAAGAACAAGTCCTTCATACCTGTCCTCTTGATTTTCGCTCGGTCTTTTATCGAGGCTATATGGACGATACTTTCATCTCTTCCAATGTCAATCACATGCTGAGAAGTTTTTAAATTATCTTAATGAACATCATTCTAACATTAAATTTAATATCGAATCCAGAGCATTTTTAAATTAACACTTGCATTATAAATTTATAGCTCACTATTTTACAGGAGACAAAATTATTTACACAACCATAAAAATGAACATTATAAAAGGAACATCATATCATATCTAGGGAAAATCAAACAAATAAAGCACAATATTAAAAAGTTCATTAAGTGTTAAGGTTCATTTAAAGTTCATTTTACTTCCACCTAATGCTGTGACCTACACCATTCAGAAATTCCTCCAAGGTCTTCCTCTCATTCACATAGTCCAGACAAAGGTTCTTCAAACGCTGTTGATGCTCCTTTGTGGCACGTTCCTAACCTAACCTAACCTAACCATTCAGGTAGACAAAACAGTGATCAACTAGAGTGAATCAACATAGACAAAGATTATAATATTTGTTTAGGATTACTTCATAGCACACAAACAACAATATAAAAAATGGAGGCTTTTGTCCTACTTCGCACTTTAACTGAGGGGCTTTTGTCCAGGGGGCTTTTGTCCTAGGGGGCTTTTGTCGGGACTCCGTTTTGAGTAAACCTCAAACGTATAATGTAAAGAAAGACCAAGGAAGCAACGTACAGCATGACTTCAATATACAGGGTGGGCCGTAAGTTTCCATACATAGGAAAATTTAAACGTTTGTTTTTATGTTTCAGATACCCTAAGAATATGCGTTGTAAGATCTTGTTTACTGATGAAGCAAATTTTTACGTCAATGGAGAGGTTAATCGGCAAAACATACGTTATTGGAGTAATGCTAACCCTAACTGGCTGAGTCCGACGAAGATGCAAGGTGCCGGTAAAGTGATGGTGTGGGCCGGGATATGGGGTGACAGAATTATTGGACCAATTTTTGTCAGTGGAAATCTTAATGCCGAAAGGTATCTTAACATGTTGCAAGAAGAGATTTTCCCATCCCTGCTAAACGAGAAGGTAACTTCCCAGTTTACTTCCAGCAAGATGGAGCTCCACCTCATTATGGTCTTCACGTGCGTCGGTATTTGGATCAGCAGCAGTTTCCGGATGCTTGGATTGGTCGGCGTGGTCCTGTGGAGTGGCCTCCCAGATCCCCAGATCTCACCCCCCTTGATTTCTATCTTTGGGGGCACTTGAAGGCCATGGTGTATCAGGAAAAGATACGAGACATAAATCATCTAAAGGAACGTATCACCAACGCCATTACAAGCATAACGTCAACTGTGCTAATGCGTGTTCATCAACAGTGGGGAACATGTATTGAAATGTGTTTTCAAAACAATGGCAACCATGTAGAGCATATTATATAAATAAAAATGGTTGTCCATAAAAAAATGTTTATTTTTCCTATGTATGGAAACTTACGGCCCACCCTGTAAATCCAACGTTTGTTTGTTATAAAAAACAAACAAACAAACACTTTATTTCAGACTCAACAGGTTGAATAATTTGAATAACCTTTATTAATAATAAAATAAATACATTGGTCTTACACTTTACAATGACATAAATAATTGTGAAGCTGAACTACTTGTTTTATTTAATTTTGCCCTTAAGCTTCAGGCTTTACTGTGCTCTTATTAAAAATAAGCAGATAGTTATTATTAATAATAAATCTTCTTCTTCCTCAGCATAATTAATCCCATTTTTATATGGGGTCGCTGTTTAAAGGTGAGTCGCCTCCATCTTGGTTCTTGACTCATCTCATTTGGTTGTGGCGTGGGTTTTTACGGCCGGATGCCCTTCCTGACACCAACCCTCCCCCTTTATCCGGGCTTGGGACCGTCCGGAGAATAAGCTGACTATCCTTGCCTCCGGTTGCTGTTGAGACATTAGGAGGAGTCTCGTAATACCTTCCCAAAATCTATTTTGGAAATAATCTCCTCTGGAGTCATGAACTTAATTTCCATATGGATAAAAGTTGTTGAAAATAGGCTATTTATTGTCTATGTTCTTTTTATAGTTTATATCAGGATAAAAGTTGTTGTTTCGATATCTATTTTTGTCGTTGATTAAATTATTTGAGATCTAATAGGCATTTCGTTTCTGTTTGTTTCGACGTTTTCTTGTGTTTTAAATTTTCATGTAGTGAATCAGTAAAATAAAGGTGCATAATATCTTCGATCTTCTGAATTGCTAAACCCTTGTTTGCACGTTATGTTTCTCTGTCGTTAAGATTCAGTAATATTATTAATAATAAATAAATCATGAATAAGTATTATTAATAATTAAGGTATGTATTAATCTTAAATTATCATTATCGATATAACATACAAAGAAATCAATATTATACATGAAAGATAAGAACTGAACAATCACAAGTAATGTGTCTTTAATCCTAGATTACACACGAGAAATGAATAAACAATAGCAATGTACATTAATCCTAGATTTGTATTAGTATGCCGCCATTAATCGGGATTTGAACTTGGTTTTAAACGAATTTACATTCACAATATTTTTATATCAGCATTTAAATCATTCCATAGTTTCAATCCAATGAAAATGGATAGTTTTTGAGATGAACACAATCTAAACTGAGGTTAACATGCTTTGATCTATTTCTGGTCTCATATGAGTGGATTTCTTGATGAGTTACAAAATATCTATTTACCCATTGTAAGTTGATGATTTTGTTCTTACACTTGTAAATAAAAATAAATGTGCCAATTTCATTATATCATCGAGCTTTAGTAGTTTTAGCTCTTTAAGGCGTTGTTAGCGGAGTTTCCCCAAACAAGGGTGCAGTACATTACAGTATATAAGAAAGAACCATGGCTTCTATTATCTTATGGACTAACTCACTAAGCCTAGCGATAAATCTAAACATAATTTTACGTATGACACTAGCACAGTTAGGCACCTTATTGACTACAAACAGCATACTGGCACTAGAAGGGGCACCATTTATAAATCTAGGATTCCTTAATAAATTTTTAAAAATATTATTATAGGTAACATACAGTTTTCTCATATTATACATACTGTAGTTCCACTACAAATGAGTTGTATACATTGGGGTACAAAAAGTTTTGAACAAGGTTAACTTAACATCTAATGTACAAAGATGAAATTTTCTAATCAAAGTATTTCCCTGAGCATATCATTATCTACATTGCTTTAGAATGTCAGTCATCTGAAAGACTATCAATTTGTAAGTGGCCACGATACTTAGTCTGGGTCACTTCTGACAGCACCATACCATTCAATTGAAATTCATGAAATTTTATATACTTGTAGTCCTTGGTTCTCATAATCATAATGTGACTTTTAGTAGAATCAAATTTTATATCATTATTCTCCCCATACCTTTTACAAACTCTCAGAAGTGTGCTGAGCCCTTTTACAGATGGAGAAATAAGAACTAGATCATCTGCATCCATCAGATGATTAATAACACAGGCCTGCGAATGAGAACTTTGTAAGAGTTGTTTTCTTACTAATAAATGATTTTATATAATTCAACTACGCTAATTTCGAATAAGGTGTCCATTTTTGTTCTATGACGTAAGGATTTTCCACAAATTGGAAGGGAAAAATAACAACATAAATAAATATTATTTATTTCAATTTTCATTAGGTACCTAAGTTATTTCGCTTTGTTATACTAATTACAAATGCAAACAACTTTAAAAAGAAAGAAAGCTATTAACGTCAATTACATATTCATCTTTATTTGACCCGAGTTTTCTTGTGAGATCTATGCCTTTTAGTCTCGAATGTACGCGCTGTTCCTTTTCTTTTATGTAATAATTCTGGAGTATCCCATTTCAACATCCAGCAGTAATCAGCCATCATGCTGATGTTCCACCTTCCCTGATGTCTCTTCTCCATTTCTTTGATGTCTTGGTGAAACCGTTCTCCTTGTCTTCGCTGAGTGCTCCGAGATTCTCAGGGAAGTAATCCAAGTGTGAATGTAAGAAATGTAATTTTGAACTCATATTACAACCCAACTCTTTGAACTTATTTAGCAATGTTTTGGTAATTTTGGTCCTTGTTGTTCCCCAAAAATTTGCTGATAACATTCTTAAAAGCAATCCACCCTTCTTTTTCAAGCTTGTTCATTGTTCTTTCAAAGTGTTCATTCAAAGTCAGTTTTCTAATCTGGGGACCAACGAAAATTCCTTCTTTCAATTTTGCTTCCGAAAGAGTTGGGAATTTACCACACAGATACTTAAAACAATCTCCATCTTCGTCCAAGGCCTTAAGAAATTGCTTCATCAAGCCCAATTTTATGTGAAGCGGAGGTAAAAGGATTTTCTTCATGTCAACCAAACTTTCACGTTGAATGTTTTTAGAACCAGGTGTCAGGTTGACTCCACGACCATTCCTTTTTTATCCAGTGCTGAGTTCTTGCTCGGCTATCCCATTCACACAAAAAACATGGTAACTTTGTATAACTTGGTTGTTGACTTAACAACATACAAATCACTTTTAAGTCTCCACAAAGTAGCCAAACGTGTTCTTTGTATTTAACCTTAGCTAGAAGAAGCTCAAGATTTTCGTACGTTTCCTTCAAGTGAACCGAATGAGCCACAGGAACGGATGCATACAAGTTATCGTTGTGAAGGAGGACGCCTTTTAGACTTCTTTTGGAGGAATCAATGAAAAGTCTCTACTCATTTGGGTCATAGACTGCAGCGCCTAGCTTAAATATTAGTTCCGAAACATTGTTGCAATATACCAGTGAATTTTCTTGAGAAAAATATTAGATGAATTCTTTTTCTCGATTTCTGTACCAGTAACAGGACGTCCCGGGAAAAAGCAAGTTCTTTGCACGAAGTCTGGGTCCCAAAATCTCTGAAGAATCCTTCGGGAGACACAAATCTCTTACCAAATCATTAAGTTCACTTTGTGTAAACAATTGGGGTTCACCAGATGTTTCGGTTTGAAAACAATCAATATCATCGTTTCCATCGCCATCAGACACCGAATCAGATGAAGTTATATCAAGAGCATTTGGTTTAGTAGGTACAGGTATACTAGGTCCATGAGCAACAGGTCTTGTAGCAGACTGAAAGTTTGGATAAGAAATTTCCTTTTTATTTTTAGTATTGTAACCTTGCACGTTACATGAACAAAAATAGCAGTCATTGCTGTGATTTCTAGGCTCACGCCAGACCAATGGAATCCCAAGAGGTAAAGAATCCTTTTTACCTTTACTCCACAGTCTAATTTGTTCAACACAAACACTGCAAACTTTATGTGGAGCCCATGATTTGTTTTGATCCCCAAGTTTCACTCCGAAGTACGCATAATATGCATTCTTGACAAAGTCTGTAATATCTCGCCTTTGTTTTTTCACAGTAAATTTTCCACAAATATAACAGAAAATGTTTGGGCTATTTACACACCCTCTGGTTGCCATAGTGACAAATAAACAAATTTCAAAAGAGAAATATGGTCACCGCAAACCTTTAAATAATAAAGAACTATAACCTCGCACGCACTAGACCAGTGGTTCTTAACCGGGGGGGCGCGCCCCCCTAGAAACAGGAATTTCTCTAATTGTATTTGTTATTCTCTTAACGAGAGCATGGGCTAATATTGAGAAGTTATTGAGAATGTTATTTTGATTGAAGGGGGGCGTGGAGGGAAGGACCAATTCCTAGAGGGGGCATGGTAGTAAAAAGGTTAAGAACCACTGCACTAGACACTGACTCATCTTGTGGCTTGTCAATCACTTATATACTAGCGGTGCGTTTCTCGAATGTTCTAGAACAGGGGTTCCCAAATTGTGTTCCGCGGAACACTTCTCACGGTATACAAGTGTTCCGCGGAACACCAATTTGGGAACCCCTGTTCTAGAAGATGCTATGACGTCACTTCTGATCTGGAAGCATTTATAGGCAGTAGTTTTTAATCAAAATTTAATTGAGTCAATTTTAATGAAAATTACTCGCATATGTAATATGAAATATGACATTTTGTGAAAAATCTGTACGTGATGGCGAAAAATTAATATTATTTTCGGAATCAGCGTGCAAAATTTACTATATAAGTGATAAAATATTTCGGACAACAAAACCATCGCACGCCTGTGTAATCATTGTACCAAGATAGCAGCCTATTTCACAAGTGTTCAGTACAATAGATAGATTATTATCCATATAAACATTGAATAAGTAGGGGGAGATAATATCCCTCCCTGCCTGACACCATTGGTTACAGAGAATGGCTCTGAATTGACCCCACCCCCATCTCACAATTATTGTCTGGTGATTATACCAGAATATTAATATACGGACCGAGTAACCAGGTACATTACAATTTACAAGTTTCATAAATAATTTGTCATGATTAACACGATGAAATGCCTTAGAGACATCCACAAGGGCGTATTTAAGGAATGGGTTTATGGGGATGAAACGAGAAAAATGATATCCCTTGATTTGAGGGATATTATTTTTTTCATATATTATTAGCCGATTTTAATGCTCTGCTATGCCAATGCAGAACTAGAGGCCTACTTCAGATTTGTATTACTCGTACTCGGTATATGAAGAGCTTTGTTTCCATCTTAAAAATCTGCCTTTTATGACGAATTTTTAGTTAAAATATTATATTATACGCTAGAAAATGCAACATATTTTTCAGCTTATTTGACATTTTTTACTCTAAAAATCGTTTTTATTAATATTATTTTTAAGTTAAAAGAAGGAATGCGGAAAAATACGATATGTTATTAACATTCCGTCTCGTAACAACAGACAGCAGTCATGTTGTCGACATATTAAAAAAATAAAAGGTGTGCACATACGTTGTTGCAAATTCTTGTGAAGTTGTGACAATGCACAGTGCTGACTAGTGCCTACACAATTCAGCTAATTCTAATTTCTATCTGAGTCAGCATTAAGTGCGGATGTTTATTAATGTTATTTTTTCTTAACTTTTGATCTTGTTCATCTTGAGTCCAATTTATATATGGAATTATCTGTAAAACCTTGATGATAGTTTCTTTCTAAGCTAAGTTATTATTAGTGGTGTACCGATTAATCAGTATCAGCACTGGCAGAATCGGCTTTTTTTTTCATCGGCATCCGCGAAATTTAGCCGATTCTCTCTCCAATTCTTTTAAATTTTAAAATTTTCATTAAAACAAAATCTATATTTATAGAAAATTGAACAGACAAAAACACTATTTATAATAATTTATACTCATTTCAAAGTGTAATTCTATAAAAATTTTATACTGTACGTACATTCAGAAAAAGGCAAAGCTTAACAAGTTAAGTGGTGCTACTGTAGTATGCGGTCTACCTACGATTCGGCGGTCTACCTTTGAAGTATAGTTTCTTATCTTGTTTGCTAATTGCTTGTTTATATCCCAATGTTAATCGCCCTTGACGATTGGTTAGGTTTAGTCATGATACTAAACCATCTTATTATGTTCACTTTATTTTAAGTATTTTAATAATTTTATAAACCCAAATTTTACATCCATTTTTTTTATTCAAATTGGCCACGAGGGACTTAATGAAAAATTTTGTTGTTGTTTATATTGTTGAAGAAAGAAAATAGGGTTGTTCAAAACGTAAGTTTACAAGGTTAATTACCAATGCATTATGCATAGTACAATAATGTTGTTGGTAATACAATATTTTGTTAGCATGTGTGGCAACACTGTAAAGTGACAACATCCGGGATCACTACGAACCAAAAAGTTCAAGATTGTACCATCAGCTGGTAAGGTGAAGGTGTGGTGTTCTTGCATGACAATGCACGCCCTCACACTGCAAATCAAACACGCAGACTTTTGGAATCGTTCCACTGGGAAGTCATGGACCATACCCACTCATGGCCGTAACTACCTATGAGGTCACCGAGGTCCGGACCTCGGTAATTATTTCCTAAAAAAAAAAAAGACTGAACCGTTCTCCGTGTATGAAACACATATTACCGCTTTTCTTTTGAAAAGAGGGAGCGTCGAGCGTTTTGTGTTTTTTGTTTAGTGTATAGCTTGAGTTGTGTTTGTAGATGTCATTTTGGTCTGAATTTTGCTCCCGCCGCGCTCGAAAAAAATCTGGACCTCACTAATTTTTAAACCCTAGTTACGGCCCTGTACCCACTCTCCCCCATAGTTCCTGACCTTGCACCAAGCGACTTCCATTCGTTTCCAGCCCTAAAGGAACACCTTGGAGTTAAGACGATTCTGATGCAGAAGCGGCCGTACGAAACTGGTTAAAAACTAAGGATCCTACATTTTACTCGACCGGCATCGGAAAGCTTGTCCCATGCTACGACAAATGTTTGAATCTGTTTGGTGATTATGTAGAAAAGTAGTAATAAGTTGTTGTCCAAATACTTGTAATAATTACTTGCCTTACAATAAAACGGGCTACGTCGTAGCCAATGTCGTAACACCCTTCCTGTTGATCAGCGAAGTTAAGCGACATTGGGTCTGGGTAGTAGTTGGATGGGAGACTGTCCTCGTCCAGATTATGTAGCGACCCGTGGTTCGGATCCCACGTAAAGCTGTAGGTCCCCTCCGTCATGTGACCTTAGATGTTGCGAAGGAGGTTAAACAATCTCAATCATTATTGTAATAAAACAGTGTCTTCAAAACACCTTGTAAACTTACTTTTTGAACAACCCTCGTACCTTCAACATAAAGAAAAACAATTATTTTAAATATTGGTATTCAATTTATGAAACTAAAATAAAATTATTTTATAATTTTACTGAGTAATAAAACTTTTTAACATCATTTTAGCTATGGTATACGAGTAACTAATTCTGGTAGTATTGTACTGTATATTGTGAAGTGAGTTAAGGAAAAACATTTAAACAAATTTGGAATGTAAAAATATGAAAATTTAAATGTTTCACATTAGTAAAATTTATGAAGGGAATTGACTTTTTAAAGTATAAAAAAGAATCGGCATCGGCACTTTTTTATTGAATCGGCATCGGTTAAATTTTGGAATCGGTACATCATTAGTTATTATCATACTCAAATAATTTGAAGTTCATATTCAATTACACTGTGTAACACTGATTCTGTTTATATAGAATTTTTTATGTTTTTAAATGCATTTGTGGGGGCTGAGTCCAAATCTGGCCTTGGTTTGTGTGTATCATCAATGGTTTCAGAGATAATCCATTTTTCATGTTTTACCAGTATAATGTTATTATGGGCGCAGCAATATCAGAATAATCAGGAATTGTTGAGAACAATCCGGATGTTCGTTGACAGTTTCTTGCTCTAGAAATTGCTCGAAACTTCCACTGTACTATATAAAGAAGAGCGCAGAGTCTGAGAAGTCAGTAAGTGTGAGCACACAAAGAAAGCAGGTTGTTTGTCTGATGGTTACCAGCACTGAGGTACTGTGTTTCTGTGCTTCTCTGTGTGACGATTTGAGTGTTATCGATCCTTTTTTATTGCGAACATTATTTCAGTGTTGTGAATACATCTTTTTTCTGGAATCTGTAATCTGTTGCAGATTTAATAACTCTTCTCTCTATATCTGCAGGTTATGATTAATGTAGTACAGTTTGGTAAAGAGAATGGCAACTAGAGCTTGTAAACACTCGCCGGATATATTCTGCTACGTTTGTGGGTATTACATAGGCCCCAAGCAAGTATCGCACAAGATTGTGAAAGGCACCAAGTTCTGGATCGCGTATCGGCTCTATTTTGGTATGCCTATGGGTGACCAAGATAAGCCCTGGGCACCCCATGTGATCTGTGGAAACTGCCACTCCACACTTGAAGGGTGGCTGCGGGGAGTACGCAAGGCAATGCCCTTTGCGGTACCCAGAATATGGAGAGAACCAAAGAACCACCACGACGATTGCTACTACTGCATAATAGATGTTTCTAAGTACAGGAAAGTTAAAGGAAGGCAGACTCTTCAGTACCCAAGCATAGCGTCGTCCATAGCTCCTGTACCACATGGCGAAGGTCTTTCAATACTACGTCCACCAGAACAGGTAACTAAATTATCTATCCATTACTTTACCTTCTGTATTTACAGACTGTGGGTCATTATGTGTCGATTTTTCTTAGTGCTGATGCTCTTCTACATATATAGCTATGCCTATATTTTGTTTCTTTGCTTTGCAGGTTGAAAATGAGGATGCAGCTAGCTCATCTGAGATGTCGGCTGGTGAGGACAGTCATGATGAAGAATATACAGTAACTTTCAGTACATACCCTCACTTTCCAAATCAGAGGGAATTGGACGACTTAATTAGAGATTTGGGTCTGACGAAATCAGGGTCTGAGCTTCTGACCTCCAGACTCAAAGAGTGGAATTTGCTTGGAGAAGACTGCAAGAGCACTGTATACCGAAAGCGGCATGAAGAGTGCAAGGTTCTACGATATCAATGGCTCTCTCTGTTATTGCAGCGAGGTTAATGGTCTATTCACAGCTATTGGGTTAACACATATACCCTCAGAGTGGCGCCTGTTTATTGACAGTTCAACTCGGAGTTTAAAAGCTGTTCTACTCCAATGGGAACAAATATCCATCTATACCAGTTGCACATTCTGTTCAAATGAAAGAGGACTATGAAAATGTCAAACAACTGCTCACTCAAATCAAGTATGAACAATATAACTGGGACGTGTGTGGTGATTTCAAAATGATTGGTTTCCTGTTAGGTTTACAAGGAGGGTTTACTAAATATTCATGTTTTCTTTGCCTGTGGGATAGCAGGGCTTCAACTGAGCACTATAAAACAGTTCAGTGGCCTCCACGTGAAGGACTGCAACCAGGAAAGTACATTGTACTCAGGGAACCTCTTGTGAAGCCTGACATAGTTCTGCTACCACCTCTCCATATTAAGTTGGGTCTAATTAAGTAGTTTGTAACTGCGTTAGATTTTGGAGGGGAAGTTTTCCAACAGATTCGGGTCATGTTCCCTAAACTCTCTGAGGCCAAAGTCAAGGCTGGCATCTTTGTAGGACCACAAGTCAAGCCGCTGTTGAATTCAAAGAACCTTGAAGCCAAGATGACTCTGATCGAAAAAGAGGCTTGGTGTGCTTTCCGTGATGTGGTTCGTGGGTTTTTAGGCAACCATAAAGCACCAAACTATAAGGAGTTAGTGTCAAACTTGATTAAGTGCTATGGCAAAATGGGGTGCCGTATGTCTTTAAAATTACACTATCTGCATTCACATCTAGACTTTTTTCGTGATAACCTGGGTGATGTGAGTGAAGAACATGACGAAAGATTCCATCAAGACATTCAAACGATGGAGAAAAGGTACCAGGGCCATTGGGATGCTTCCATGATGGGAGACTACGTATGGTCGCTGATCAGAAAGGATAAGAATGTTCATACGCGGAAGTCGCGTTCTTCAGTGTATTTTTAAGGAACGCACACTGCATAACGAGGCTTCTTATTCTCTTATCGGTTCTCCTCATGATATATATTATATCCTTTGCACCATTTTGAGTTTGTCAAACAATTTTGGCTCAATAAACATTAATTTCCAATAGTGTTTTTATTTTCAGAAAATATTTATGTTAGCCTTCTTTATATACTTTGCCATATGAAAAGTGTGATAACCTATATTTTTGAAACGGTTGATGATAGAGCAAAACCAATATCAGTTTGGGAATCAGCGCCCCGAAATCATTAAGAAACGACAGAAAAATCACAATAAACAGAAAATTTTTCAAATTTTGTTACCCAGTGTTATATTCGATAGATAATGGCTTCCATTAAAATTATTCCAGCAGGCACTGTAACATTGTTCCTAATTTTAGGCGAAATGAAGCGGGCTGGGGAAAAAAAGGCAAAGTACAGTACTTTGTCAGCTTATGTGCTAAAGAGACGCAGACAATCGTGTGATGAACAGAAGGAAGCTGAAAGCCCTGTACTGTCTGAAAAGTTTACAGTATAATGTTACGAGTCAGTTCAATACCTTTGCTTTTCTTTCTATGTTTAATGTTGAAATTTTTTATTATTGTTTTATTATTGTTCCCTGCAATAGTCGCGCTCCACCCCTGTATAGCCCTCTCCGAGATGTGGCACAACGCATGAGGAGGGGTTGGGGGACAGGGGTGGCATCCGGTCAGAGCGAGAGGCAGATATCATGCATGTGTGTGTGTAAGTACTCCCACACTTTATTTTTTATCCTTGAAACACTGTTCTATATACCGCTATTACACATGCTTTCCATCAGTTTCCAATGCAACGTATAAAATAGATAATATTTTTAAATAGAGAAAAGAGTAATTTGATTAACGATTCTTATACAAAGTATGTAATAGTAATATTGTTGCAATCGACTATAATTTATACAAAAAAGGAAAGGGACACTTCTTGCATTAGTTAAAAAAAAAATCACGATTATCTCAGTTATTATGGTATACCTAAATATTAGAAATGGGTTAAAGTAGGGTAAAAGGGAAACGACTTACAGCCCGTATATGGTAGTGACGTAATTTGGACGGCCCAACCCAGACAATACGAGGTATGCCCGCCAATACATACATGAAGTGGCAAGGAGTGGACACGTGACCTGCAACGTGTGGAAATTAGGGGTTAAAACCGGTATTGAAATACCAGTATTAATACCGGTATTGAAGAAGTACAAATAATACCGATACCGATATTATAGGTTTTCGGTATTGACAAAAATTGCTATTGTAAAATTTAGGCAATTTAGTCCTCCGATGGGCAAATAAACTGTTTTTGGAGGATTCGGAGAAAAAAAAAGTTTCGGGGTATTTTGCAGTTAACCTCTTTTTTTCGTTTTCTATTCCTTTCTATCAAAGAAAACTATTTATTGCACTAGCTTTAAGAGTGATTCATTCAACTGTAGCCATTTCTTCAACAGAGTGGGAAATTATTGAAAACCTTTATGACACCTTACGTCCTGTTGAAATAATTCTTAAAGGGTTATGCTCGAAAGATGCATCACTCCTGACAGCTGAATCATCAATGAAATTTATTTCAAAGAAACTAGGAGAGAAAAATAATCCAATAGCAAAAGAGTTAAAAGATTGTCTTAGAAATCGTTACATTTCAAGAAGACAGCAAGACATTGTAGGTTTAATCAAATATCTTCATAATCCCGAAGTTTTAAAAGTTCAAGAAGAGGAAAGTTTTTCTGTTCCATCAAAATTAGTTCTCAAAAGAACTGCAGAAAGGCTCCATAAAAGACTTTTCCCTAAGAATGTGGTTGATTTGGAGATAGAAATGGAAGAACAGGAATTTCCATGTAACCCTGAAAATGTAGCTGCAAATAAGACTGAAGTGGAAGCAGATTCATTACTGAGTGAATACATGCAAGAAATGGACAAACTAGGAAAAGTGCCATCTAAAAAAAATTCCATTGATTTGGATGTTACTAATGAATTTAAAAGCTTGGAAGTTACTTTACAGAGAAGTGAGAATTTAGAGAAGCTGTACAAGGCACTGCTTTCAATTAAACCTACAAGTGCAGAATCAGAAAGAGCCTTTTCTGCTGCAGGCCTATTTCTGACGAAACTGAGATCAAGTCTATCTGAACAATCCCTAGATGCTCTTTGTTTCCTCAAAGCATACTTTCAAAATCAAACTAAGAAATAAATATTGAGATACTAATAATTTCTATCTACCCCAGTAGTTGTATAATAATATGCTAAAAAAAAATTCAAATAATATTTTTATTACAATTTAGTAATTTACTGTATAAACTTTTTCGAATAGAATGCCATCTATTTGGAGTTGGGTCATTAATTTATAGTAAATATGGTGAGTACTGCAAGTCCCTCAGACTTGTGGGAGGGTTGGTAGGGTGGCACCATAATAAATCAAAATAAATTATTTTTTTCATAATACCGGTATCAATACCGGGATTAGCATAATTGCCTCCAAATACCGGTATTGAAAATTTTCGGTATTATGCAAGCACTAGTGGGAATGGGTGCACCTGTACGGCATTGCATTGGAGAACTGGCAGAAATTAACGGGAGGTGCTGCCAACCGTAAGGACATATGCTTTGCCCCATCCTGAGCGGATTATATTTATGCAGGTAAGTAATACAACTAAATTATTTTCGTTACGCAGAATATGCTTTCAAGAAAATGACTTAATTAAGGTCAAGTAGTGTATATTTTAAGGTAATATGATTAAAGGATGACATGAGTAAATGTAGTTTTAAATGTAATTTTAAATGTATCTTTATTTTTATTCATTTATTTATTTATTTATTTTTGTGTCCTCTCGAAGCAACTTCAAAAAAGTATGGATGAGATGTGAACTCTCAAGTTTTGCTAATTTCTTTTAACAGGATAACTGCCCTGTTCATACTGCTAGGATCATCAGACGGTGGTTTTAGGAACAACGAGATGTCGAGCTGCTAAACTGGTCCACCAAGTGGTGTGACCTAAACCCCATTCAAAATGTGTGGGCAAATGTGGTTAATGCTTGGGAGCCTGGGCAGGAGCGGACATCTCGGCACCTGCTGGAACACACCATGGCAGAGTGGGAACTTTTCCGCACGAACCCACAAGTCATCTACAATCACGTGGCATTTGTTCCAAAGAGGTTACGAGAGGTCATTAATAATAATGGAGGATGGACCAAGTCAGGGGCGTACCTAAAGTATTTGGCACCCGGGGCGGATCCTTCCTTTGGCACCCCCCATAAATAATTTTTAAATTTAAACACAGAAAAATATATTATGTTTGCGAGTAGATTTTTAAACAGTACAGTACTGTCATAAGCAAATTGGAAATAAGAAAAATGCAGGACATTAAAAATTCAGTGAACAGGTAATAATGCATTTTATTTTATACAAAAAACACAGGAAATCCAGTCTCAACGCTCAGCCTATTCTTCAAAGGTAAATAGAGAGGATTCACAGTCTCTGTTTTCGAGCCTTAATTTCTGCAAATTGATCAATGACATCATCAAAATTCACCTTCTTTGCATATTCATGTTCAATTGAAAATAAAGCTAGATTTGTCAATCTTGTCTGACTCATGGTCGAGCGAAAGAAATTTTTTATCATTTTCAATTTGGAAAAACTTCTTTCACATGAAGCAATAGACACACAGACAGTCAAAAAGAATCTCAAACACAGTGACAAGCTTGGCAAAGATTCACAAAAATCCCATTTCACAATAAACTCCAGAAACTGCAATGCTGTCCATTTCTTTGCCTCTTCAACGCTGATTTTGGCAGCTTCCAAATGCCTCCGAACTCGTCCAATTTCCACACTATTATCTTCATCAGAGAATTCATCGAAAATCTGAGTCAAATTTGGAATATACTTCCGAAGTTCTTCCATTGCCTTAGAACGAATCTCCAATTCTTGATGAAAGGGTGTCCGGACAACTGCCCCCTGGACAACCGCCCCCCGGACAATTGCCCCCCGACAACCGCCCCCGGACAATTGCCCCCGTAGGACAATCGCCCCCCGGATTATTGCCCCCCATAAGTAAATAAAAATTAAATAGAAATTAAATTTACGTTTAAAAAATGGCAAGCTAAAACAATATTTAACAACATTATTGCCAATTCTTGCTTAATTTTGCTTGTAGCCTGAAAAAAAATTATATTTAAAAAGTTAGCAATATTTAACAAAAAATTTTCCAATTATTGCTTACTTATTTATGTATAATAAAATTATGAAGTTTAGCTACTTAATTTTATTTAATCAGTTGGCAAGACTTATTGTATTTCATATATACTATGGATTAATTCATTATATTTAAACAGTTGGCAATACTTATTGAAAGGTCGTTTTGAAAGTCATAGTTGGTGGTTAGGTTAGGTTAGGTTAGGTTAGGCTAGGTTTGTATTTTATAAATATTAATAAATTTAATTCCTATTTAATTTTTATTTACTTATGGGGGGCAATAATCCGGGGGGCAATTGTCCGGGGGGCGGTTGTCCGGGGGGCAGTTGTCCTAGCACCGAATGCTTAATCCTTGCAAAATGTTCTTTCAAAATTGGATCATAATTTGACAGGAACTCTACCAATTCCATGAAGTTTCCTTTGTTTGCTGATGACATGTCTTCTTTGTGACCACGAAAAGAAAGATTCTGGTGAGCCAGAAACAAGGTTACGTCCAAGAGGCGATGTAAAATATCCCTCCATTTCTTTCTCTCCTTGTCCATTGTTGTTTGATGAACTTGATCAATGGTTTTTTGAAGCTTCAACCTTGCTCCCAAGGTCTTCCATTTCTCCAGGCATGAGAGATGCTGCTCAGAAGCCTCATGGTCAGACACCTTTGGGTTTAGCTTCCACCATGCTTGAAACCCAGTGACAAAGCTGGATGTTCCAATTCCTTTGTCATCAAGAGCAAACAGTCTGCAGAAAAACAAAACAAAAACTTTCTTTTGATGGAGAGTAAACCATCCATGTTCTCAAAACTTTCTCGCCATTTGGCAGAGCCTTATAGAACCATGCAGTGGTCAGCTGTCGACTCTTCCCTTTGGATTTCTCTCCTTGTCTTTGAACTGCACTGAAAGGTCCATCCCTATTTTGGAAGGGTTCACTTCCCCTCTTAATAAGATCAACTCTCAAGTCATTTGGAACCGGGATTGGCCAAGCAGCGACATCAGAATAAATTGAAAATCTATGCGTCTCCTCTTCTTCATCAGAGTCTTCCTCCTGTTGGTGTGGACTTCTGCTGGCGTCTCCTTCCTTTTCATCAGTTTCACTGCTTTTAGAAGATGAATTGCCATCCTCCAATCCTTGCTCTCTCTCTCTCTCATTTGAATCCTCTTGTGAAGATGCTTCTTGTATTTGCCCTTCAGATTCGCCAGGCTGAATATCTTTAGGACTTTCTCCTATTGCACTTGATGTTGAAGGCGTCACATACTTCAAAATTGATCCGGACATTACCTGAGCCACCTCTTCTCTTGCCTTCTTCATTTTTCTTTGTTGGAATCCACTGGGTCGATTTCGCTTCATAGTGGATGTTTTCTGCAAAATTTTAAAATCATAATTATTTAAAATCATAATTATTTAATGAAACATACTTCATGTATGTGGAGTCACAGTGTCAAGTGAACAAGACTTAGAATGTCAGTTGCAGCCAGCTGGCTATGCTCAACAAACTGATGACTAAAACGTCAACAAACGTTCGCCTTTTTATCAAATATTTAATTTTTCGTTTGTAAATTTTGTATTGCCAATAAAAATAAAAATTTATTTTATAGTGGAAATTAACATTAAGCTGTTGTAATAGTTTGAACATTTAAATTTTTTTTTCATACTTTGGCGAATTTTTCATTTGAAAACTTGTACTGGAATTTCAACTCTCCCGATGGCACCCCCCTCCTGGCTGTCACCCGGGGCGGACCTCCCCCCTCGCACCCCCCTTAGTACGCCACTGGACCAAGTATTGAGTAATTGTGTATAATAATGTTATGGTTGTGATCAGTGATGTAGGTCTCGAGATCGGTCTCGGTCTCGATCTCGGTCTCGACAGACGCGGTCTCGGTTTTTCTCCCCGAGACCTTTCGAGACCTCTCGAGACCGTAATGAAAAATACATGTTATTGGCATACTCATGATGGTGACTTGGTTGAACAGACACAATTCAGAATGTTTATGAAAGTTTGTAAAAGTAAGGGACTCTAGGTATTCACTAATCAGTCACCCTGTTTTGAGTTGCCACGTTTGTCTTGCGGGGTGTGTGTGGGTCTGGATTTTTTTAGGTTAGCGCTACAAAAAAATTTGGCCTCCCCCCGCCCCCGTCAGATTAATTGAAAACAAATTGAAAGGGCATGAGCTTGGTCTTGATCTCGATCTCGGTCTCGAATTTTAAGGGTCTCGATCTCGGAAGGTAGATCTCGATCTCGAACCTTTGATCTCGGTCTCGATCTTGGTCTCACAGGATCAGGTCTCGGTCTCAGTCTCGGACTTGGTGGTCTCGACTAAATCACTGGTTGTGATGTAGTAAATATATATTTATTAACTTGAACAATTGTCAGTTCCTTATAATTTGAACATTGTTTTGTATGTTCTTAAGAAAATCGCTAAATTTACTTGATTCATGTTTATTTTTGTAATAAAAAATTTAACTGTTATCTCTCCATTGATAGACCTTTCTCTGGATAATCATTTGTTCATGATGCATGGACTTTAAACAGAAATGTTATTGCCTAGAGTAGCGGTTCTGAACCTTTTTCTTCTTATGTACCCCTTGAATAGGGTTGCCAGATTTTTTGGCGGACAGACCGGGGCAACCCAAATTTTGGGTTCATGATATATATATATATATATTATATATATATATATATATATATATATATAGAGAGAGAGAGAGAGAGAGAGAGAGAGAGAGAGAGAGAGAGAGAGAGAGAGAGGGGATCCAAAGAAGCTTCACAGCCAAGATCAATGGGTGCAAAGAACTAAATTACTGGGAAAGGTTACGAGAACTAGACCTATATTTACTGTAAAGGAGAAAAGAGAGATACACCATTATTTACACTTGGAAAATAATGGAGAAACTAGTCCCTAATCTTACTCTGAATCCCATAACTCCCCAAACAACGGAGGAAAGTAGAAGCGGTAGACTGTGTCGTATTCCCAAATAAAAGGCGAGACAGGGAACATCCTTAACCATGAAAGAAAATAGTTTTGTAGTGAGAGGACCAAAACTGTTTAATCAGTTGCCCAAAGACCTAAGAAACACGAAGGGAGTTGCAGTGGAAATCTTCAAAAGAAGACTAGACGCCTGGCTCAGAACAATCCCCGATGATCCGGGGGTACCTGGCTATGTGAGGTGGAGAGCGCAAGAATCCAACTCACTACTTCACCAGGCCAACTCGAGAGGAGGGGCGACAAGCTTGACCTCCGCGAAATGAGAAATCATCGTGCGGAACCTTTGTAAGGATGTAAAGTTGTAAGGTTATATATATGCAAAAATATACAGTATAATTGTAATAAAAATATAGATCGTGAATGTAAAACAGAAGCATTTGTTTAGGCAATGAATATTTATGATATATATTTGCTGATTGCGTCTTTGATAATTACGTCGATTGTTTGAGCAATGCGTGTTTATAGTTGACTAAATGGCAAGCATCGTTTTCTGCTTTGTTTCAAAACGAGTTGATCATTGAGGCAATTGATCAAATGTATATAGGGTGTTTCAGGAGGAAAGGTCAATACTTCGGGAGGTGATAGTATCGGTTATTGTGAGAAAAAAAGTCCATATGAACATGTGTCTAATTCTGAATGGTTACAGAGATAGAGCTGTTTGAATCTACAAATAAAAAAGCATTGTTAATGGTAATCAATAGGGCCCGGATGTTTAGGCATTATAAAATTGAAAAATAGGCAAAATAAAAGTATAAAATAGGCAAAAATAGGCATTTATTTTATACCGATCAAAAACACACAAAACAAAATAAGTTATATAATAATGTATGAATGTATCATTAGTTTCATTACCTTGAGACTACGTCGCACATTATTAGTCTGAATTACACATAATTACAAGTAATTTTTTTATGTTTTCAACTTTTAGGCCTCTTCTGTCTGAAAGAACATGCTTGTACAGCGAGAATGACCTCTCTACTTCCACTGATGTAACAGGAGCAAATTTGAAGCATGATACATTCATGGGATTCATATCCCCTACATCGGCATCAGTGTGTCCTTCAAGAACGTGTGCAATGTTCTTTAGTCGTTCCAGATCTGCATTTGCTCGTATCACTCGGTCACATTTTTCGCGAACAGATTCACCTTTCTCGCCGGGCGCTTGACTGATGCCTGCAATGACTAACTCAAAAATTTTCAAAGCGTCGATTAACGGCTGGTTCCTAGTTTCAAGAGCAGTAATGTTCTCAGGTATTTTTGCAAAGTGGGAAGTGATGTATGAAAGTTCATTGCGAAGAGATCTATCTTCAATGAGGTCCATCACGATGCGGATTGATGAAGCATCTTCGATGTCAAGTGCTGATACAACTTCTCGAAACTTGTCAAAATTTGACGTGTAATACAACGCAGCCGAGATCCAGGTTCCCCACCTCGTCAAAACGGGCTGTGGCGGCAATGCGAGTTCAGGCGCTATTTCATGCAACATATGACATCTTGATGGTGCCTTAAGAAATATCTTCTTTCCATTAGAAATTAATTTGTCGACATTGGGGAACAAGCCTCGTATCTGCTCAGCAACACGATGAAGTGCGTGAGCCAAACAAGTAACATGTAGCATTTGTGGAAAAAGAATTTTCAATGCTGTTGCTGCCTTCTTCATGTACGGCGCTGCGTCTGTCATGAAGAGAAGAACTTTTTCATGCTGGATGCCCTCTGGCCAAAGCAAAGCGAGGGATGTTGTGAAAAGTTGAGCTATTGTTGAGCTGTTGGTCTTTGGCAGCTCTTCTGATGTCAGCAGATAAACTTTCGGCGTCTGATCAGCTTCCAAAGTACCTATAATCACGTTAGCAATATATCTACCCATGGAATCGGTGGTCTCGTCTATTGAAATCCATATCTTGTTATCTGCAACGCCTTCACGTATTTTCTGCATTGCAAAGGCGTAGTTTGTATCCACATAATTTTTTCGAAGAGTGGACTCACTTGGAATAACTTGTTTTGTGTATTTTTCTAAAAAGGTCTTTAATGATTTGTTTTCCAACTTCCACAGTGGAATTCCAGCATCAATAAATGATTTGCATAGCTCCAAGGAAAAGGTAGATTGACGACTTGACGTTGAAGCAAATGTTGTCATCAAACACGTTTGTAGGCTGTTTGGTTTCATCTTTTCAGCAGAAGCTTTGTGCTTAACGGTCTGCACATGCTGGGAAACAAAGTACCTTTTCTCACTATTAACTGCTTTGTCACACACTTTACAAAATAACACTGTGCCATCTGTGGAAAAGATATCTTTTCCAAAGTCACGAACATGTTGGTTCAGTTTACTACTTGAAGATGAACTAACTTTTGGCATATTAACGTCTTCTAAATATCATTCAAGTTTAGTCAAATACCACTGATGATCGCACACCCTCACACGCACGAAGCAGAACAACGAATATGAGGAAATGGCCGTGCGAGGCTAGTTTTCAGATACTGCGCTCAGCTGATAACGTCAATCATACATGACGTCATTTCCGCAATATGAAATTCCACGATATCTTCATTCACGTTATCTGCGCATTCCTGGTTAGTCTAGTCGTAACTAATACATGATAATTTTCCTATAAATGCCTATTTATGTCTTTTTTCTTTATAATCTAATTAAAAAGGCAAAAATATGCATTTTCAACGAAATAGGCATTATCATACTCATATTCCCAAAAAAGGCAAAAAAAGGCATTTATGGCATTTTGCCTGAACATCCGGGCTCTAGTAATCAAGAAAGAGAAACCAATTACTGTTTCTAACATTTAATGTTTAAACATTGGCATTTTGAATGGTATCAGACACAGAAATGACAAATTTGTTACAGTTTACAATACGTTTTCGAAAATCCCACCGTCAACCTCAATGCACTTTGCAACTCGTGTGCGAAGATCGCGTGTTGTTCGTCTGAGTTGATCTTGACGTTCCTTTATGCAGGCAGCAGCATCCAAAATGCGCGCGAGCAATTCGTCTCGTGTATCCACCTTTCTTTTGTAAACTTGACTTTTCATCCATCCCCACAAACAATAATCTAACGGAGAGAGGTCTGGAGACCTTGGTGGCCATTGAATGGGACAGTAGTATAGCCGCAAAAGGGGAGAGTGCAAGAATGTTGCAAGTGATTACGTAATGTTGCAAAGGGGGGTGGGGGTGTTGAAAAAAAAGAAAAAAAGAAAAAAAGAAAAAAATTCCCCCAAAGGGGGGATGCTGCAGGTGCAACAAGGAAAACTTGGAGGCGGCGTTATCCCCCAAGAGAAAGGAGAGAAAGGAGGAGAGGTGTTCACCTGGCAGGAGCCAAGTGCATATTAAGACTTCAGCCGAGTAGGCGTTGTTTTATAGGCTCCTAATCAGCCAGCTGGCTTAGAAGGCGTAAATGGCTTGAGTTGCCAGATAGCGCCATGTATTCATTTAATTCTAATCGAAGACTGAGTTGCCAGATACCACTTTTTAGCGATACCATTGTATACATTATTATAGACTCCTAATCGGCCAGTTGGCTTAGAAGGCGTAAATGGCTTGAGTTGCCAGATACCACTTTTTAGCGATACCATTGTATACACTATTATAGACTCCTAATCAGCCAGTTGGCTTAGAAGGCGTAAATGGCTTGAGTTGCCAGATACCACTTTTTAGCGATACCATTGTATACATTATTATAGACTCTTAATCAGCCAGTTGGCTTAGAAGGCGTAAATGGCTTGAGTTGCCAGATACCACTTTTTAGCGATACCATTGTATACATTATTATAGGCTCCTAATCAGCCAGTTGGCTTAGAAGGCGTAAATGGCTTGAGTTGCCAGATAGCGCCATGTATTCATTTAATTCTAATCGAAGACTGAGTTGCCAGATACCACATTTTAGCGATACCATTGTATACATTATTATAGACTCCTAATCGGCCAGTTGGCTTAGAAGGCGTAAATGGCTTGAGTTGCCAGGTACCACTTTTTAGCGATACCATTGTATACATTATTATATACTCCTAATCAGCCAGTTGGCTTAGAAGGCGTAAATGGCTTGAGTTGCCAGATACCACTTTTTAGCGATACCATTGTATACACTATTATAGACTCCTAATCAGCCAGTTGGCTTAGAAGGCGTAAATGGCTTGAGTTGCCAGATACCACTTTTTAGCGATACCATTGTATACATTATTATATTTCTTAAAAGTTGGTTTAGAATACCGGTAGTAGGTTTAGAAGCCGTAACATGATGTAATTAAGTAAAACAACATTGCATCATTCTGTTTATTATAAATATATAGAAAATAAATATACATTTCAATAATAATTGAGGAATATGCATATAATCATAACAGTACAGGAAATATATACACGCAATTATGGTGATATATATAAAATAAATATACATTTCAAATAGAAATAAATATACATTTCAATAATAATAGAAATATGCATATAATCATAACAGTACAGGAGAAATATCAAGCAAAATATATAAATACATTTCACTTTTTTTTCAAAATACTAAACTCGGTCTTAATCGAGTTTACAATTACATCATTATTGCTCTGCATTACGCAGTATATGCGGCTTAATAATATTTCACCGCTTAAAGTATAGGGAAACCTGTATTCGATATGAAGGGCTTTCATATCGTTCAGTACTATTTTTGTTCCCACTTTACAACCGGTTGGTAAGTCATCTTTAAATACGTCTAGAATACAATCAAAAGCACGCACAAAGAGTTCATCGTTAGCTACATTATTAAACACAAGTTTATAAGCACGCTTTTCCAATCGAGGGTTTATTTCTACCGACTCGAGCTTTTCAATCGTGAACTCACTCAACATAGCGGCAATTGAAATAATCTTCTAAATCGTTACGACAACTGCGCGTTATATAAAGAAATAGTTCTTCAGGGTGAACGGTGTACGTGAGCTCAGCCTTGTACTGATCAATTGCTTTGTACCAAGGTTCATGGTATTTCAAAGAGTCTAAACTTTTTAAATAAACATCCAGCACTAGACCATTCTCACCAGCCCTACACTCGGTAAACCCATCGAGCAGAGCGGTGTAGGCGTATTCAAGTACTGTATCAAAATAAAGCATGTCCGTAACACGCGCGTCTAATATAGGTTTCAGCTTGCGGAATCCGACGATTTCAAACATTCTGTCGAGGATGAAACGGTTTCGCGTAAGAACAAGAGCGTTATTATCAGAAGCATTCTTCCACATCAGCCGTATATCAATGCACGGCCGATCGTTAATTATACACAACGTACATACAACGGCGTATGAGGGTGCGTCACTAATCTGCTCTCTTGTACCTACGTTAGCAAGTATTTTATAACGATCTTCACTCCACTTCTCAACTATCACGAAGATTCTATTCATCTCCGACACTTAAATAAACCCGTTTGTTTGTTTGTCTACATTCCGTTTCCAGTACATAGCTAATGGTACCGGAATTACGCCTGAACACGCGCAACGATTTCGTCACGGACACATCGTACGAGGCGTTGAGAATGCTGCTCAAAGGAAGTTCCATCGTATTCGAGGAGCGCACGTCCACTCGGTTCAAGCTCTGAGATAACTATGAGCCGTGTGAGGCACGCAGGTAGGCAGAAACGGTTCGACGGGCGGCTGACTCGATGATACGTGAATGGGCTTGTTCGTATGATCCGCGAGTCGTACCGAATTGTTGTACATATTTGTTTTTCCGGTACAAGAATTAATTTCATCACTACCAGCCTACGCACCAGACATTTTACCTCAGGATAAGAACTAGGAACATTTTATGTTTTACTAAACATCTTCACACTCCGGCGCACTATTTGAGAGGAACATATGCTCATATTTTTCCTTTCTGCCCATCAAACGATACTCGTCTCTAAAGTCTGTTAAAAACTCACGCAGGGCACTAGCCACAACCTCACTACGAACCTCATCATGATATACGTTAATATAGTGATAAAAATACTTAAGATTGTCCATGATCACGAGATTCACATTTTCAGTCGTAGGGTGTGAGTAATCGACATGGTGTAGCATGACGTAATACCGCTTGTCACACCACCCATCCGCAAGGCTCATTATCCATACCTGCTGCTTCTCTTCTGCACGCGTTGTTTCTTTTACTTCACGGTGTATGTGAAACTTTATAAAGTTTAGCTCTGCAGTATACTTCAGCACATCGTCTGTGCAACGAAAGCCTTCAACGATCTCACCAGAACATCCGTAGAGTATTTGTACATCTTGGAACTTCGCACAATCCAATGTGTTTTTAAAAGAGGTATAGGAGGGAGGAATAGGAAGTTTTTCGGTATCCACCACATCCTGACACTTTGCTGAATACCATTTCATAAACGTTGTACAAGCAATATTAAAGATAGCCATTTGAATACACGTCTGATCTGAATACACGTCTGATCTCTCGGGCTTACTGCAGTCGACTGACCACGCAGGGACTCCCAGATAGTAGCATGACTCACGGTCTTACAGTGGGCGGAGCTTAGAACTTTCATCTGCACACACACACACACACACACACACAAAGGAGAAAGTGAAACGCCAATTGAAACATGATTTATTTAATAAACGAGATATTCAAGTTATATATATTTACAAATACGATTTAATAAACGAGATATTCAAGTTATATATATATTTACAAATACGTGTAATAAATCAATAGATACTTTACAAATACGATTTAATAAACGAGATATTCAAGTTATATATATATTTACAAATACGTGTAATAAATCAATAGATACGATTATATACAAGACAAATACGTGTGAGTTAACAATAGAAGCATCATACGTTATGGTATCCAAAGTGTACGGTATCATAGGTACCAGGTAACTGGTAACGTTTCCTATAGGTGTTACGGCACACCTTCGTACCCCTAAGTTCCTTCACGCCCCCCAGCTCTGCGCCCGAAAATTGTGGGTGCCTACAATTAGTTGGGAAGGTTGTTCGCCCTCATCATCGTCCAAACATACTAGATCCTTCAACGATTCAAAGTTAACAACCCGCCGATTCGCATGGTTGAGCGTAATACCCTTTGCCTTCACGATATATTTCATTTCCTCCCCACCCTGACCCGTACCCCATAAGTCTTAGGTCCTGTTGAGACAAAAGAGTCGGCGTAAGCGTTGTCACCATACTCGTCCTTGATCTCATCAGTGAGCTCGCCGAGGAACTCCCCAATAGCGGGCATGTATTCACCCTCCCTCTCTGTGAATATCACGCTATCTGTATCGGCATACAATACTCTCCGCCCAAGAGAATGCAATAGACCCCAAAGTTTTATACGGGCGTAGGCTGTTGTGAAGCTGGCCACAGGTATGTTTGTAACCCTTGAGGTATCTGTGGCAAATTCAGTGTTGTTGTACTTTATTATGTAAGTATTACCTACATTCACGATCTCCATGACCTCTTTATCGGGAGCATTGGCATAATCCCAGACATCGCTATAACTTTGTGCCAAATGAATGCTCCCTCTGCCGGTATTCTGCGCAAATTTTCCCCATAGGCTGTTTAGACACAACTTTGCACTAAAGCGCTTGCCAGGATTCTTTACAATTTGGACACGATCAAGTTGTATACCTTCGCGGTCGCGGTAACGTTGAATATAGGCAGACTTTTCATCTTCGGTATCAACTCCTCGCGGATACCCTGATGCCTCAACCTTATCCTTCAAAAATGCGTTTATATATGGTGTGAAAAGGTTGGGTAGCTTCTGAAACCTCCACACCTCATGTATCTTCAGTATTCTATAACCATGGCGTACGGCTAGGGCCAGCTCAGGACTTGTATATACGCCTCTGATCTTACGCTGGTGGGGTATATGGTTACAATCGCCGTTATCCTCTTCCGCGCACTTCACGCACAGGGGAAACATGAGCTTGTCGTCGATAACGACAGGTAAGATCGGCATCCATAAATTGCGTGGGGGGAGTACGTCTACGAAAGAGAGCCCAAAGTAACGATCATTCAAATTTTTTGAAAATTCATTGATGGAGGGTAGGCTAGGTCCCACCAGTTTCTCAGGAGCGCCCACGGGGTACGGATTGCTCTTCATCACGTATGGGTATAAAGAACAGAAATCGTAGTAATGGAGCTTCACGCTCTCCGTAGGTGAAAAGTATAGTCTGAAAGGACTTGTACGTCCTCCAAACAAGCTATCACCGCATTTGAGAGGATCCAGCACCATTGAACGCCTGATCGTGTTTATTTCCTCACGGTACACCTCGTCTGTCTCCATCCGTGCATCATATTCATGCTCCCACAAGACTTTGTGAGTGAACTGTGATCCTATAAGTTGATCGGGGGTGCGGGTCGATGCAAGACAATCGGCAGGAGACCTACCGTGGATATCTCCGGTGATTCCGCACTCAGGACGGGGGCATCCATGCCACCAGCAACCGTTAAAGGAGTACACAGTCTTCACACCAGTGACACGGTTTTCACTTAACCCATCAACCCAAAAAACACGTCCATTAATCTTAATGGGTACTTCACCCGTGTTGCGGGCGTGCTTTATGTATACACCTGTCTGTTGCTGTAGGTGTATGAGCCAGTAAATAGCCTTGTGCCCGTAACTGCGGGGATTGTTTCGGTGAATAATGGCTAAGGTGTCTTTAGGCATGAAGTTATTCTTGAACACCGTAAAACATAATGATGCGATGGTGGTTGCGACTTGCAGTGGATCGCATTTGAAACGGGCTATGTACATCCTTCTAAAGGCCTGGAAACATACTCTAAGCACGCGCACATCATTCACGCAATAACGCTCACATTCATCAGCTATATTATAAGGGTTACTTTCATTAAAACTGTCGTAGTATCGATCAAAGTCTTCACGTTCATCCATACAGTCAAAATAATGTTTAGGGGGTGGTGGGCCTACGTAGTTTAGTTTCGCTGGTGAGGAAAGTGTAAGGGAAGTATCCTTTGGAAACTTCAGCTGCTACTCCCATCACCTTGGGTAGCTTTGCTAATTTACAAGGTGTGAATAATAAAGTATCTTTAAATTGTACATTGCCTCTTATCTGCATCTGTATTAATTTGTTGCCTCTTTTCAATGGATCATCTGTAAATATCTCAGAGGATTCGTGTTCAAGCAACTCCTTATAAAGGAACTGCGTGTCAAACTTTGCCCCGTTATGGGCGAGAATATACACAGTCATTTTTTTGAACTTGTCGGCTAACTTGACAATATAGGACACAAATAGTTTCACAGGACTATCGCGGACATTCGTTTTAAAAACGTTTGTCCGTTTACCACATTTGGGGCACTCGTCACATTCGATACCCATATACTCATCACAGATGGTCTGGCTCACAAGTAAATGTGGAATTACCTCTTTGGTTTCAGCGTTCGTATATGTTTCTATATCGTAGTATACAGTTATACAAGGGTTATTTTTAGGCTTAGCATCTTTCATATAACATACATGCTTTACTCCATCCGCCTTATATTCCTCCTGGCATGTAGGACAGTGAATTACGTCACACTTGTGCTTAAATTTTCCCCAATTATCCATTGTGTGAAACATACCACATTCACAGATTCTCATTTTCCTGCACGTGCCAATTGATTTATGGAAATGAAAACAGCTATTATTGAAAACTGTGCGTCTACACACATCACAGTCTCTCTTCTCAGCTTCAACTACACGGCTTTCACATTTGGTGCTTTTACACTGCTCACATACCATGTGACATTCTTTACAATGTCTCACTATATCATCCGCAAACTCGAGGCATCCCTTACACAAATCATGATGTCTCCCATATTTTCGACTTTTGTCATAACTCGCGTAAAGCCACCTTATATTACGGATGGGGAGATACGTTGTCCCTGACAATCCTAAAATAAGTAGGGGTCTTGTACGATCTCTCACACAGCTTTTAAAAACATACACAGTCCTACGACGATCATCCAACCCAAACACAACTATGCGGACATTCATTTCCTGTTCTACCCTTCTCAGCTATTCAGGACCCATATTACAGTCAAATTCAAATTCACAGTCTACAGCTAGTTTACGGGCACGCTCCACGACCGTAGGCAACCAAATTTTTTGAGTCCGTGTATTTTGTACAGTAAACATACGTGCTAAGAGTACTGCTATAAAGCCGCAACTACGATCGACGTTTATATGCTTTCGGTAAATAGTCGGAGAATTGAAGTTAAGAGTATACGGTATGGCACTATGACCCGCAACACGGAATACATGGTTAATATTTACCGTGAAGTTGTCCATATTGAAGGCTATACTACTTTGGGTGGCTTGCATTATACGTCCTAATATATATTCTACATCTTCAGCCGCCAAACGTCTAAATGGCACTATCACCCAATAATCGTCTACATCACCGTCATCTGACCCGAATCCAAAGGACAGACTCGTCCTGACTTCACGCTCGTCACGATTCTGAAGAGCAAACTCTACAATATGCTGTACAACCCGGCGTAGCCCGCGCTCAATTCCATTGCTATACATGGCTCTAGGGGTGGGGGGTGGGGGCTGGGGTGGGGTGGGGGCTGCGGATCGCACCAATTCGAGCGTTATTTCATCCTCAGCAGAACGGGGGGCGGCGGATGAATTAGGGGATATATTAGCGGAAGGTGCTGATGGGGGGCCTGTTGCGTAGGAGGTTGAGGGTTGGGGATCTATTATTGTAGACTTAACAGAACGGGGGGCGGCGGATGAATAAGGGGGTATATTAGCGGAGGTGCTGCTGGGGGGCTTGTTGCGTAAGAGGTTGAGGGTTGGGGATCTATTACCGCTGCAACATGCGCGTATTTCGTGCGCTTTATACCTGACGTGGGGTTCTCATACCTCCGCTTTGGACGTGCTACCGGTATCGCTGGTGAGGGTTCGTTGCCAGGGGAGGAGATCACAACTACACTGTCGTCGAGGTCATCCGTAATGTCAATGATGGGATGCTCTACCTCATCGTCATTCACGGTTCTGTGGGAGAAGAAAGCAAAATATAAGGAACAGCACTCAAAATTTGTAATATTTTGTAAATGACCCACTTAGGAGTGTGACGTGTTAGAAATGGACTCTGTAGAAAAATTCAGATTCACGAGTCCATCCACATGTATTATATCTGGACCTACAGGATGTGGTAAAACTGTGTTTATGCTTAAAATCATTAAAGAAAAGGGAGAGATGTTCTCGAAATTTGTGCATAAAGTTATATGGTTATTCTATTCGACGTATCAATCAGTGTTCAACGAGTACCAAGATGATATTTTGTTCCACAAAGGCGTATATGACGTTAATTCGTTAAAGGGAAATGAACATACAGTCATTGTAATTGACGATCTCATGTTGGAGATGGATAAAACGTTTGCCGAGACATTTACAGTATTCTCCCACCATCTTAACATAAGCGTGTTCTTCATCAATCAGAATCTATTTTTCAAAAATAGATACATGCGCGATGTGTCGTTAAATACGCAATATCTAGTCTTATTCGCGCAACGTAGAGATGTATCACAAATTGGGGTATTAGCCAATCAAATGTTCCCGAATCAGCGTAAGGAGTTTTTGGAAGTTTATAAAGAAGCTACAAGCACGCGTTACGGATATTTGCTTTGCGACCTTCATCCGCGAAACACGTTTAGAGTGCTTCTGCGAACGAATATATTTCCAAACGAGCCTGAAACGGTGTATATTCCAGAATGACAAAGAGACTAAAGAAATACCGTGAATTAATAAAAATCTATCATCGACTGCCCCGGGCATTGCAGCAGATGTTTATTAAAAATATCGACGCCGACTTTTTAAAATGCATCTGTGAAATCTGTCTTAACGTTATAAATTGCAATGTATCAATGAAAACCCATCAGAAGGCTCGCCTACGCCGCTACAAGAACATAATACGTGCACTCGCTCGGAAAAGTCAAACTGAAGCGAAGAAAAAACGAATTATTGTACAAACAGGAGGGTCATTTCTCCCCATCTTATTTTCAGTTTTGGGTCCTTTACTGACTAGATTAATATAATGAAGAAAGTGGTAGTGATTCCCCACGAGGTGTACGCTTCACTGCAAAGGAATACAGACACGGATCTAGATCCCCGTAAAAGCAGACTTAAAAGAATGGAAAGCGAATTGCTAGCCCTATTAAACAGTGAAAAAACACCTGATGAGAAAAGAATCTTATACCAAGAAGCTCTGCAGAAATTTCTTCACGAGTACGAAAATTATAAGAGCCCTACAGAGATTCCTGTGGTTATTAGGCACAGCACGGGGGACGATGGACATGGCGACATAGGATCTGTGCCCGACGATACAGCTGACCAACCAAAAAGATTAGCCACACAACATATCGAACATGTATTAAAAAGCACCCTCCCACATACATTGATGAGTAAAGGCTTAAGTCTTTATAATCTATTGAATGAGGATCCAGCCATACAATGGACCGATACAGGCGAGCTCATTGTGGAAGGATCAAAGGTACAGGGATCGAATATCGTAGACATTGTCCATGATCTGGTGAGAAAGTGGGATAGGCCATCACCATCAGGATGGAAGAATATTAAAGCAAGACTACAACAAATAAATGTCCCTAAAACGTTGATAGGAAATCTGAACAGGTTAAAAGACTTGGAACATGCAACGCATGTGACACAATTGAAGGCACCGTCACCCCCGGCGGTAGCACCTTTGAAGAGGAGTAAGAAGAGGTTAAACCAACCCTACCCACGTGCCTCTAAAATACGCAAATGGCTAACGTATTAACTAAACGTTATTATGACATTTCTACCCCATCCTCTTACGGCGGCGTAGATAGACTGTACAGAAGTGTTTACGGAGTAGGAAAAAAAGATGTTGAAAGATTTTTGAGGGAGCAGGACGCTTATACGCTTCATAAGCCTGTGAGAAAAAGGTTTAAAACAGCCAAGACAACGGCTTCCTCGATTGATTCTATTTGGCAAGCAGATTTAACAGACATGCAAAGATATTCTGTGTATAACGATGGTTACCGCTACATTCTATTCATAATAGACGTATTCTCTAGATATCTGTGGCTAGTTCCTCTGAAAAATAAATCACCTGAAACAGTTGCTAAAGCCACCAAAACGCTAATGTTAAAAGAAAACAGGGTTCCTGGCTATTTTTGTACGGATATGGGGAAGGAATTTATAGGCCGTGCTTTTCAGAACATGTTGACAGAGTTTAATATCAGCTATTACACAACTAATTCTATACATAAGGCTTCTTTAGCTGAAAGAGTTCAGCGCACCATAAAGGAACGCATGCACCGTTATTTTACACATAAAAACACATACAGATTTCTAGACATTCTGGAATCATTGGCATCATCCTACAACCGCTCACACCATCGCACGATTGGGACAACACCTAACGAAGTTTTAGAAAGAGGTACGCTCCCGAGGAGAGATGGCTCACCACCACCACCACCACACTCTGTGCGCTTCAAAATCAATGATTATGTAAGGCTGTCGCGTTCGGGGAACAAATTCGCAAAGGGTTTTGAGCAAGGATGGACACGCGAGATTTTTAAAGTTAGGGCTATGAGACCTAAAGGTGAGATAATGATGTATTACATTGAAGATTTGAATGGGGAAGAAATCTCAGGAGGCTTTTACCGCGAGGAATTGCAGAAAGTTGCGTTTAATTTAGGAAAAAATGTGTTTAAAATTGAGAAAATTTTAGGAAGCAAAGGTTCAGGAAAGAGAAAATGTACCTGGTGAAATGGCTAGGGTACCCAGAAAGCTTCAACACCTATATAAAAGCTGATGCAATAATGAAGCTTAAATAGTATGCAACATGGCTCCTAACCATTTCTACGTCACACTCCCGTCCTCCTCGTCCCTGTCTGTACACCCTAACAACACACTAGCCAACTTTGTAACAGAGCTCCACGGGCACATTGAATTGGGTCGTGATTCGTATGAGGTGGGGATATGCGAAATTCAGCTGGACACCATCTTTTTAAATATTGACCATAAAGAGCCCGTTTTTACGATTCTTAGAGACATTGACGAGTGTGAAAAAGCTGGGGTAGCTATGGATGAAACTATGCGTATCGCTCGGACTAAGATTGCACGGTATTACAGTACAGAAGTAAGACTAGGACCGGGTCAATATGGTTCGGCCGAGGATGTTGTGAGAGGCTTAAACGTAAGTTTAAGAAACTCAAACCTTACGAATGATTTAGTATACGAAATCGTAAACAACCCTGCACATACACTAATCCTAAAATCAAAGACTAACAGACGTATTAAAGACCATAGAAAGTTCCAAATTCTAGCCAATGGCCGATATAGCGCAGCCTTCCAAAGAGACACATTTCACGAGACACAGCATGACTTGTCCAGATTAATGTATCAATTGAAGATGGAGAAATTGGCTGAAAGGTCCCCAGACATGTGCTATATTTACAGTAATATAGTGGAGCACCAGTTTGTTGGGGATACCCAGGCACGCCTGCTGCGCATTGCTCACATCCCCAACCATAGAGGAAGGAGTTTGAGTATTACATATGACAGACCCCATTATGTGAATGTCGCAACTAATTTAATAACCAATATCTCAATATATATAAGAACGATTGAGGGTGAAAACTTCCCATTCGGTAACGGGAGCTTAACAGTGAAGCTACACTTTCGACGCACTGAGTTATAATGGATAGAAAGCCTTTCACTGTCTATCGAGGGGTGCGATACCAGCGCGGTAGTGGACTTGGGTCCATTTTTTCATCCATACTACGTACGGCTGTTCCTTTGCTGAAGAGGGGTGCCAGATACCTTGGAAGGAAAGCGCTACAATCAGGTCTTAACACTGCAGAAGACATATTGGCTGGGGCTAAACCTAAAGAGGCTCTAAAAAAACATTTAAAGCGTACACGGGACGAAATCATCAAAGATGCAAAGAGAAAAATGCGTGGTGGCGGGAAGAAGCGGGCTGCCCGGAAGAAGAAGAAGGGGTCACGTGGTATTAAACGTAAAAGGCTATCAAAAAAGAAGTGCTGTAAGCGAATGAAACCTATGGTTGACCACTTTTTTGACTGATATAAGCTAAGGACATTGATCTCATGAATCATAGTTTGTTTACCACTTGTCGAGAGAGGAGTCACTATTTCGCCATGGCACGCTTCATCCACCCATGTAGTTCACAATGCTGTAAATCGGAGCTGTCCCTTTTTGAGCTACCTCCAACCCAAGTTTCTATTGAGCACAGTGACTTTATTACAATTAACCCTTTAAACACAATTAGTTCCCCGAGTGCACCTATAGAATTCGTGATACCCAGCTCAGGTCCTTACTTTTTTGATCCAAGCTGTGTGCACATGTACGCTAAGCTACGTATAGCCCATTCTGATGAAACGGTCTGCGGTGACAAATATGCTGTATACCCTGAAACAAACTTTCTGCACTCCATATTCAACCAGTGTGACGTATATTTAAATCAGACCAGCATATCGGCAGGCACGGAGTACTATCATCTACGAGCCTATCTGGAAAATGTCCTCAACTTTTCCAAAGAAGCGAAGGCTACCTTTTTAAGTGCCGAGGGATATTATCAAACTAAAGATGAAAATAGTATAAAGGACAAATTTAAAAATTCTAAAAAGAAAATATACGTGTGTTTTGGACGGTTGCACACAGATTTCACTTTCCAGGAGAAGTTGCTTATGAACGGGGTGGATATGAAAATAAAGCTCACCCGCTCGAGTCCTGAGATCTGCTTAAATCTGGATGCTGATAAAAAAGAGGGTGCAAAGACCGTTGTGGTTCACATTATGGACACATACCTCCGCGTACGGCGAGTGAAATTAAGTTCATCAAAACAACTAGAAATTGAGAAAAATTTACTAAACGCTACAGTGAAATATCCTATTAACAGAGTGCAAATCAAACTATATACGGTTCCTGCAGGGTTGGCATCGAAGCAGATAGAAAACATTGCCCTGGGAAATCTTCCTAAAAGGATATTAATCGGCATGCAGGACCATGCTTCGGTGAATGGAAAATATAAAAAGAGTGCCTTTAAATTCGAGAATTTCGGACTTAAAAATATAACTCTATACGTTAATGGCACTGCTTTGGGTGGAACAATGGGTACGGACTATTCATCAGACGCTGTGTTACCTCTTTGTGCCAGAGCCTATAGCAATCTGACCCATATTGCAGGTGATTGTGATGAGCTTGGTAATGGGGTAACGCAGGAAGAATTCATTGATCAACTTAACCTTTATCCGTTTGACATTACACCTGACTTATCTGCTAGCGTAAATACCCATTTAACCAATCAGCAGAGCGGAAACATCTCAGTGCGGCTGGAATTCGCCAAGCCTATAGACGCTCCTATTAGTGTACTAGTATATCTCGAATCGCAAGCCCTAATAGAAGTAGATAGATTTAGAAGCGTTATCACTGACTTTTAAAATGGATGCTAATACACTTCAGAAAGTAATGGAACGAGTCACACGTTCCAAATTTATCGGCGTGTTTGCGAAGAATGAAACATTGAGTTTGCCAAGTACGCGAGAATGCGTTAGTCTTATTGTGAACACAGATGTCATCGGTAATGAAGGGATTCACTGGATCGCTGTCTATTTTAAAAATAGACAGCGCCTGTACTATTTTGATTCACTCGGTACTCAACCCTGGAGTGACCCTATTATTGTAAAATTTCTCGCTCAGTTACATATTCCCGAAATTGTATGGAACCCATTTCGCATACAAGGATATTTTACTAATGTTTGCGGGATGTACTGCGTCTCATTTCTCATGCATATGTCATGTGATAAAGAATTTATAAATTTTTTAAATTTATTTGACTCGTGTCACACTCGCCGAAACGATGAAATGGTATGCAGACAGATAAAAATCCGCTTTCCAATTGTACGTACTCGTTGTATAGTATAATGTTTTTGTTCGTATATTTGTAACGGTATATTCTGTAGTTGGTTATTGTACTGGTTTCTTTCATTTAATAAATTTATGAAAATATATTGTGTCTTCTTATCCCAAAAAGATCGAAAAACATTATTTCGGTGTGACATTGTTGACTGATCAGTATATCCTCCGTATTCATGACACGAGATTCTTCAAAAGATTGTATAACACGTGTCAAATCCTCATCGGACCTTAAAGGAATAATGTTCATTCTTTTAAAACATATACACAGTATTCAGACAGATCCCCATTATGTGAAGTTATCTTTGGTTCATTTAAGAGGAATAACATTGATTACCATAAAAAATTTCGATTTTAGCATAATGGGGATAAGAGGTAAAACCAAATAACATTGATTGACATAAAAATTTTTGGCGAGTATCTATTTGACGAGATACTACAGCCCATCCATATATATATATAAATCGAATTATAGACACTTACATTTCTATGGTAGTCCCTTGCATCGGATTGTAAGGAGCGTCACTGCAAATATCTTCTACGGTTTGCGTTGGGAATAATTCATCACGGTCAATTGCGTTAAAAAGACTAATTGCCGTTAATGCTGCAGTATCACTTTCTTCATACAAATCTGGGGAGACGTACAGGTCCATGGTGGAGGGAATGATTATTCACTGACGCGAAAATAGCTACTGTTACTTCCAAGTGAAAAATATCCCCTTTTATATGCACAATCGCCAAGCTCCGCCCCAAAAGACCAGATGTTCGTAGTGATTGGCTGCCGATGTAGCTGGGTGGAGCTATGATGTGTACCAATCCGCTATAACGGGACCGGACGAGTAACATATATATAAAATCGTGTTTCTTTTGAATAAATTATAGACACTTACATTTCTATGGTAGTCCCTTATATTATATTTTTATTTTTACTTACAAGTTATAGTATTGTTTTCACAAATTCTTGTGTTAACATAATTTCAATTGTTAACTTATTTTATAATAAAGAAATTATAAATATAGCCTAATTATATTTTTAAAAAAACATTCAGTTTCCACGTTAAACTGTGGGTCTAAGGCGGAGTGAAAACATTTCCAATTCGGCACAAACTCTGCCATTTTAAGGGTGGTTTAACTGCAGCACTATAAATGTTATAGTTTAAATGAAGAGGCTAACTAAACACTGCATAAATAAACACTAAAATAAAATTAAATGTTATAATATGAAAAAATAAATAATATATATATATATATATTTACATATACCTATCATAAGATGTTTAAAAGAATGTGTATATATATAATTATAGTAAACTTACGTCAAGATAAACTAGTTACCCATAAAAACCTAATTGTTTTTCTATAATTCTGTTTTCTATGGTTGGTTGAATTATGTGTAGGCTAACTACGTTATTTGTTTCGTCTCCGAAAAGTTTAACTTCAAGTTTAATGAAATTCAAGTTAATGTTATATTTGTTTCTAATCGTTAAACACTATATACATCTATTGTAAAACACTATATACATCTATACATCTATAGTGAAACACTCTATATATCTATTTATCTATCTTAAAAAATTATAAAATATTTATCGTTTACTTTTGCTCATGTTGTTTGCAAAGTAAATACATTCAAACTTGTTTTAAATAAAGAAAAAATTAATATATATATATATATAATATATATATCACAAGATGTTTAAAAGACTGTATATATATAATTATAGTAAACTTATGTCAAGATAAACTAGTTATCCATAAAAACCTAATTGTTTTTCTATAATTCTCTTTTCTATGGTTGGTTGAATTATGTGTAGGCTAACTACGTTATTTGTTTCGTCTCCGAAAACTTTAACTTCAAGTTTAATGAAATTCAAGTTAATGTTATATTTGTTTCTAATCGTTAAACACTATATACATCTATTGTAAAACACTATATACATCTATATATCTATAAAAATTAAGTGTGTAAAAATTACACTGGGGAACAAATTTCAACTTTTTGTCTATTGAATTAGATTTGACAGTTAGTTCTAGGTAATTTGGGTGCGCTGAGCACGAATTTTTACTCGGTTTTGCTCTATCAGGTCCTGATTTTGCTCAACACCCCTCCTCTTTCGTCGTATTCATAAAAAGGTTTTTTTCTCAATACTCGCTAAGTCTTTTTGCAGTTACACATTATGCAACTAGGTTTTTATCTAGGTATTTGTACCTATTGTTATGGTATTGTTGTATTATGTATATTTTTATATGTAACACCCTAAAATATTTTTAATTTTGTCATTTTTAACCCATTTTAATATTAGTAAATTAAGCTAAAAATATCATAGAATTCTAAAATTTTCTCGAGCGTTCCTGTTCTCTGTAGAGTATTCTAGAGGGACAACTAAAATATATAAAGCGACTCGTTTCCAGAGTTAATCAGTCAATTCAATCAGTCAGTCAGTCAGTCAGTCAGTTGAGTTAGTTAATTAAGTTTGGGCATTAACATAATTTTGAATTGGCATATGATTTAGTGAGTAATTTTGTCATCGTGATTTAATATAGTTGATTTAATTAGACGTAATTTATATTGTACCTACTCATCCGTGTTTCTAGTTTAATTTCATAGATTGTAAGTACCTATTTCATAATAAGTACCTATTTAAACTAATTTTTGTGTTTATATTTCAGATTTTCTTAAATTTATATGAATTAAGGGCTTTAAATACCTTTACAAATTGGCAGAACAGTCAAGCAATATGTCATCAAGCACTAGAAAGTTCAAATGCAAAAACAACCCTGATTCCTTCTGTTATATATGTGGAAATTTTACACTTCCACATCAACGAGCAAATATAACTGACTTCGTAAAAAGAGCTTACTTAGCTTATTTTGGCATAAAACTGGGGGACCAAGATAAATCGTGGGCTCCACATAAAGCCTGCACTATATGCATTGAAAGACTGCGACATTGGACGAAGGGTTCGGATTCAAAAATACCTTTTGGAGTTCCGATGGTAAGTTTATGATTTCATAAAACTACGTAATTTAATCACTAGTATACTGTAACTTACCTAAATGTAATTGTAACTTAGGTACATAAACAAAAATTTACAGAAAATGTTTATAAGAATCTCAAATATTGCATAAGGTTGAAACACATAGAAATGTTAAATGTTTGGGTGATAACTTTTGATAAAATTCATAAAAACAAGTCTCTCGTCGCTTTTGTTAACGCTTTACAATTTTTTTCCATATCAGGTGTGGCGAGAGCCTACTAACCACGAGACCGATTGCTACCTTTGCTTTGTCAAGACTTCGGGCTTCACTAAGAAAAATAAACATTGTATCGAGTACCCAAATTTCGACACCGCGATACGACCTGTGCTACATTCAAATGAGATCCCCATTCCAAAATTTAAGGGTCTGCCAACTCAAGAATTAGTTGAAGATGTTCCTGAAAATATTGTTATGCACTTTGAGGAGTCAGACACCGATTTTGACCCCAGCGTATTTGAAAGTCAAAACGATCCGCAAAAGTTTAACCAGGCCGAGTTGAATGATCTTGTAAGGGATCTAAATTTGTCAAAAAAGGCTGCGGAAATTTTAGCTTCAAGACTTAAAGAGAAAAACTTGCTTACTTCAAACACATACATTTCATTTTACAGAAAAAGAGAAGAAGAACTTGTTAAATGTTTTAGAACAGAGGATAGTTTAGTATATTGCTGCGACATAGTTGGTTTGTTAAAGAAGATTGGGGTTGAGTCTTACGATGCAAATGATTGGCGCTTGTTTTTAAACAGTTCGAAAAGAAGTCTTAAGTGTGTGTTGTTGCATAATGGCAATCTATACGGCTCGATACCGATTGGGCCCTCAACAAAATTAAAAGAAAAGTATGAACATATAGAAAAGGTTTTAAATCTTATCAAATATAGGGAGCACGAGTGGATCATATGTGTTGACTTAAAAATGGTTAATTTTCTGCTAGGACAACAAGGAGGGTATACTAAATATCCCTGCTTCCTTTGCTTATGGGACAGCAGAGCCAAGGAAGAACATTATTTCAAACAAATCTGGCCAGCACGAACATCACTTACTGTCGGAGAAAAAACGTAATTAATCCACCTTTAGTGAGCAGAGATAAAATCATATTTCCTCCTCTGCATATAAAACTAGGCCTCATTAAACAATATGTAAAAGCTTTAGATACGAACGGCGAGTGTTTCAAATACATAACTTCAAAATTTCCAAGTTTAAGTTATGAAAAAATCAAGGCGGGAATTTTCGACGGTCCACAAATAAGAACAATGATTAAAGACAGCAATTTTCCTAATGTCATGAATGAACGCGAAAAAAATGGCTGGTTCTCATTCGTGGACTTGATAGAAAACTTTTTAGGCAATTATAGGGCAGATAACTACGAAGAAATCGTAAAAAACTTTTAAGGGACTACAAAGAGTTAGGTTGCAATATGAGCATAAAAATGCATTTTTTGAATAGCCATCTTGACCAATTTCCAAGTAATTTAGGTGATGTAAGTGACGAACAAGGGGAGAGATTCCACCAAGATATCAAAATTATGGAGGAACGGTACCAAGGCCGCTGGGATTCCCACATGATGGCTGATTACTGCTGGTGCTTGAAAAGAGACCTGCCATCAACAAGCAAATACGCTAGAAAGTCTTACAAAAGAAAATTTTTGCCACAGTGAAAGCTTCATATCTGTTTGTTTTTTTATTTTAAGTCATTTCTATCGTTATAATGTAATTTTACTGTAGTTTGAACTGCTTGTATTCATGAAACTTGAAAAAAAAATTTAACACATGACTTAATTTTTTAGTCCTAATTTGAAAAATCTGGAAAATGGCACATAGGCTGTCGACAAGAATTAGGACCTAATAGAGCCAAACCAAGTTGAAATTCGTATTCAGCGCACCCAAATTACCTAGAATCAAGTGTCAGATATCATTCAATAAAATACGTGTTGCCCAGTGTTATTTATTTAATAAACAGAATTTAATTGGATTCATCTACCGTCATATAAATATATATTGTGGTACACTATTTAAATGGATGATTAATATATGGTTTTTGTTATCTGGAATACATGGCGCTATCTGGAATACATGGTGCGATCTGGCAACTCAGCACCCGAATACATGGCATGATCTGGCAACTCAGCAACTGCATACATGGTGCGATCTGGCAACTCAGCAACTGAATACATGGCGTGATCTGGCAACTCAGCCAGAATAGAGGTTTATAAAAGACCGAGAGACGACTGACTGAGTCATTCAAGGTCGGCTCCCAGCCGAGCAAGGACCTCTGGTCCTTCTCTTTCTGGCCCTTTGGGAAAATCCCTTAGAGGCCTCTTAGGTTAGGTAAACGAAAATAACTTGGGGGAGAACTCCGCCTCCAAGTTGCATGCCTTGCAATCAAAGGCCACTACTCTCTCTCTCTCTCTCTCTCTCTCCTTCAGGTGTACCCCTCCCCCCTTGGCTCAGCCAACTGGCTGATTAGGAGCCTATAAAACAACGCCTACTCGGCTGAAGTCTTAATATGCACTTGGCTCCTGCCAGGTGAACACCTCTCCTCCTTTCTCTCCTTTCTGGCCCTTTGGGGGGAATAGCTTGGGGAAGAACTCCGCCTCCAAGTTGCATGCCCCTTGCAACCCCGGTTGGCAACAAAGGCCAGTACTCTTTTTTTCCTTTTTTTTTTTAAATTTGTAATTTTTTTGCAACAACCCCACCCCCTTTGCAACATTACGTAATCACTTGCAACATTCTTGCACTCTCCCCTTTTTCGGCTATACTACTTGGGACCACCGCGGCCCGGCCAATCCATCAACCAGGGAAGTTTGATTTAGGTATTGCATCAACAGACGGGTAGAATGTGGAGGAGCTCCGTCATGCTGAAAGTACAAACCAGCGCGTGTAGCCAAAGGAACATCCTCCAATAGTCCTGGCAATTCATTTTGCAGAAATTCTAGGTAACTTTGTCCTGTAAGACGATTCTCTAAAGTAACAGAGCCAATCAGCTGATCATCGATGATACCGCACCACACATTGGCAGAGAAACGATGTTGAAAATTTGTTTCCACAGAGGCATTTGGATTTTCGTTTGACCACCGATGAGAGTTACGAGTGTTGTTGATACTGTCACGGGTGAAAGTAGCTTCATCGATGAACAGTATTAATCGAAGCAATCGGCGATTAGCATTTACCCAATGACAAAATTCCAGTCGCATGGCAGGGTCTCCTGGTTGAAGGTGTTGTACACGCTGTACATAATATGGATGCAAGCCTTCCTCACGTAATGTTCGCCATACTCTTGTGTGTGGTACACCGAGACATGTAGAAATTCTTCGTGAGCTAGTAGTAGGACTACGCTCTACCAACTGAAGAATGTTTTCCACTTCATCCACATCTTGTTGACCTTCACGTTCAGATGAAACATGAGCGCTGGGAAGTGTACCAATCTCACGCAATGTGTTGAAAACCCTGGTAAACACTCTTCGATCCTGAATTTTGCGGTTCGGAAACCGTCGACGGTATTCTGCAACAGCAGCTGTTGCACTTCCATCGCAAAAACCGTAGACATACACCATATCTGCATATTCGGCATGTGTGAATGTGTGTGGCATTCTTAACACTGCTTCAAATACCAAACAATGTCACTCACAACAGTCAGCTGTCAATTGGCTTATGTTACATGCTTACATTACAGCTTACATGGTTCAAGGTTATAGGGGAGGGAAGGGGGAGGAAGAGCTGCGCGCGCATCAGATTCAAACAGCTCTATCTCCGTAACCATTCAGAATTAGACACATGTTCGTATGAACTTTCTTTCTCACAATGACCGATACTATCACGTCCCGAAGTATTGACCTTTCCTCCTGAAACACCCTGTATATTACCTTGCCTATATTTAAAAATAAGCAATCGTGTAACTTTGTTCGTAAAATCCGTCTTAACAATATTCATTTTTGACGTGATTTTTTTTTTGTGAAACCGTGACATTCGATGGTCCCGAAAGGTCTTTTCGGGACGCCGTGACAAGAGGCCGAAAACCGGTACAATCCCGGAAAACAAGGACATCTGGCAACTCTACTCTTGAACTCTTTCAATGGATTTTCTGAATTTTCGAGAGGCATAGTACTCCGTCGCGTAACCCCTAAGATTTCCTCGCGTACCCCAGGTTCAGAACCACTGGCCTAGAGGAAAAGTCGATACTACAACTTATCTTACACTTTATCTATAACATGGCCACATCAAAATCCCATGATTGAAAGTTTTTAAAGTATCTCACGTTTGTGAACTAATCTAACTACTCTATTCCCTAAATTTAGGAATAATGCATAAATAAAATACATAGTCGTCCTAACATTACCACCAAAACTACACTGAACAATATAGTTATTCTGTCATTAGTTTTCAAAAAAATAAAAGTATTATTATGACAAAAACTGAGAGGGGGAGGAGGAGAGGGAGGGAGTGAGAGTGGGGGAGAAAGAGGGACTGCGCTATTTCCACATCTCGGAGATGGCTACACAGGGGTGGAGCGCGACTATTGAAGGAGACTGTACAGTCTCCTGCAATAGCTCCACTCCATTCCTGCCCAGGCTCCCAAGCGTTAACCACATTTGCCCACACATTTTCAATGGGGTTTAGATCACACCCCTTGGTGGTCCAGTCCAGCAGCTCGACATCTCGTTGTTCCTGAAGCCACCGTCTGATAATCCTGGCAGTATGAACAGGGCAGTTATCCTGTAATATACAGGACGTCCCAGAAGTCTGAACTCATTGGGAAAATCGACATTATATTTTTAAAGTGAAACAAACACATTTCTAATGTCAGTTTTACATATTTCAGAAAAGAAAATACCCTGATGTCTTAGTATACCAATCAAGAGAAGGTGGAACTGGTATTGCTACATGTTTCCGGCAAAAGCCAGAAGGAGGCATGTTCGCGAAATAACTGATATGCCTTCCTCTGGCTTTTTCCGGAAACATGTAGCAACACCAATTCCACCTTCTTTTGATTGGTATACCGAGCCATCAGGGTATTTTCTTTCCTGAAATATGTAAAACTGACATTAAAAATGTGTTTATTTCATTTTAAAAATATAATGTCTTTTTTCCCTATGAGTCCAGACTTTTGGGACACCCTGTATATGTTAACCCTCCGTCTATGGCCTTGGGCGGTTCAAGGTTGACGGGGGTTCTGGTTAGGTGGCAGCAACGGATTTTCTCACTCTGGGGTAGCTGGTACCATGTAGGGAATCGCAGTAGTTTCTTTCATACTACACTCCGATTTCTTCTTGCAGTGGATCGGAGGATTCTGTGGAAACTTATTAAATTACCTAATGGTTCCCCGATTCTTCTTGTAGCGTATCAGGAAATTACTTACTCTATTTTAAAACTAAGTTCTCTGGAGAAAGCAGAGCTCAAAGGGGAAGACAAAGAGATCCTCTGACTGAATTTTACTGCTTCTAAAATAATGCAGGACCTCTAGGTCAGATCAGAACAATCAGAACGATAATTTGAAAAATTCCAAGAGTTTATATACTAATAATTTGATGACATCATTATTATTTAATGTTGACCAGTTTTGTTTTTTATTCTCAATAGGCTGAATTTTTTTTTACAATTATTTGAAGATAAAGGCAAATTTCGTTGTTACAGCATACTGGCGAATAAGCAAGATATTTGAAGATTAAGTCCTATTTTTCTTTTAAACAGCATATTGACAGACCTAATGTTATCATGATTTGCCGAGTTAACTAAAAATAGAAAATGAAATATGTATTTTATTATGGATTAAAATTAAACATGCATATGAGCAGTGGCGGTCCTAGCTTACATGACGCCCTGGGCGAACCTCACCTTCAGCGCACCCCCCCCCCTGTTCGCCAACACACACACACATTCGAATCCCCCCAAAATAAAGGACATACATAACTCTTTCACAAAATAACTTTTTATTGGACTAATTGTTGGAACTTCAGAACCAAAACAAAGACTCAAATTTCTGAATTTTACAAATCCTTCATCACGTAAATAGAATAACTCACTTAAGAGAATGTAATTATGATACTATGAACAGGAAAAATACAAATTAAATTGCACAACTGCCATAAATAAACTAGAGAATCAAATTTCTAAATTGTACAAATGCTCTATCACATAAATAGAATAAGACACTTAAGAGAGGGTAATTATTATGCTACACTTTGAACAAGAAACAAAATAAATTGCACCACAGCACAACTGCCATCTAAAGCCTGACTCTTCTTACCTTCCTTGATGCAAAGTCATTGATCTTTTATTATTTATTTTATTTTATTTTTTATTTTTATTTATTTCTTTATTTATTTATTCTTATTTTTATTTTTATTTTTTTTGCAGGCGCTCATGCCGCCCCTCCACAAATGCCGCCCTGTGCGGCTGCCCATATTGCCCATATGAGGAACCGCCACTGCATATGAGCCAAAATTAAACGCTTCAAATTTAAAATTAAGTGTTAATTTAGAGTTTTGGCAAGTTATAACTTCATCTTTTACAACTGAGAGAGAATGTATAAAAAAATGAATTTTGCAGAATTTAACATGATTACATGATTAAGCTCAATCTAAAAAATGATTAGATAATTTAAAAAAGAAATAATTCATCAATTACTTAGTAAAAATAAAATAGAAAGAAAATTAAAAAAATTTCCAAACTTGCATTTTATATAGAGTTAGAGTGAACGCAAGTTTCGACCATATATGCAAAAATGAATGTTAGAATTATTCATTTTTAAATATATATATTAATATATATTTTTTATATATTTCGGAGCTGGGTTCAAATCACAGTTTAAAATTAAATGCTATTCGAATCTAACACGCCGAATTTCAGTGTCCTTCGAATTTTTGGATCATTCGTGATGCAATAGTTTTCGTCGTATCGTGATTCGATATTAACACTTACAAATAAGTGTTGTATTCCTGTACATCAGGGGTTCCCAAATTGTGTTCCGCGGAACACCAATTTGGGAACCCCTGCTCTACATTATGATGATTAATTTCAGCTATTATGCGATTCCATGTAGACTGTTCGATCTCATAATATCGTCGTTTTTGGTGTATCGAAAGGAGATGGGGAGGACGAGAGGGGGGATAGCGAGAAGGGGAGCGGGAGGAGAAGAGGGAGGGAGTGAGGGTGGGAGAGAAAGAGGGACTGCGTTGCTTCCACATCTCGGAGAGAGTGAAGGGGAACTATTGCAGGGGACTGTACATTTGTAGAGAAAGTAAGTTGCAGGTTGGTTGCTGCAAAGAGCAGAGTAGCACCTTTGAAGAGACTTTCTATTCCAAGGTTGGAAATGATGGGTGCAGTCATTGGTAGTCGGTTTGCAGTTACGGTGCAAAACTCTCTGGACCTTTCTGAAATTCCAAGCTATTATTGGACAGACTCCACTATAGTTTGGCACTGATTAAGAAGCCAGGCAAGGAAACGGAAATCATTTGTTGCCAATAAGGTGGAGGAAATTCAAGCACACACAGATCCTAAGCAATGGAAACATTTTCCAGTAACCCAAAACCCAGCTGATTTACCAACACGAGGAATTTCAGTGAGAGATCTTGCACAGTCAAGGTTGTAGTGGAGTGGGCTAGACTGGCTAAAACCTGGAAGTGAAAATTGGCCCTCTAATCAGCCTATTGTAGGAGAACACCAGGCTGAAGAAGAATGGGTGAACGAGATGAGAAAATGCAGTGTGAACAGTTGTCAAGTTATGCAGCAGGACTCCATATTGAGGCTTGAGGATATTAGCAGTCTGAAAAGATTGTTAAGAGTAACAGCATGGGTATATAGATTTACAGACAACATTAAGGGAGAAACAAGAAAGGAAGAAGTTCTGAACAGTAATGAGTTTCAGCAAGCCAGGCACTACTGGGTGGTATGTGTGCAGAAGGAAAAATTTGGTGAAGACAGAAAATTGCTCGCCAACAGTCCATTATAGATTCTACTAACACTTTCTGCTCTCAAAGGTTTGGATGTGCTTTTGGATCAGGATTTATTGAGAGTAGGAGGTAGACTACATTTTTCTGGACTTCCAGAGGAGAAAAGACATCCAATTTTGTTGCCTTTTAGGGGACACTTTGTGGAACGTTTGGTCCTGGATACTCCTAATAAGTTGTTGCATGCTGGAGTTAGAGAAGTGATAGTAGAGATCAGGAAGCAGTTTTGGATTCTCAAAATTAGACAGGCAGTAAAAAAGGTTTTGCATAGATGTGTGGTTTACAAGAGTTGGAGTGCAAAGCCTTATCATGAAAAGGTAGCTCCACTTCCAAGAGAACGGTGTGTTTATATTGCCACATTTGATGTTGCTGGAGTAGACTTTGCGGGTCCAGTCTATGTGTATGAGTAAGTAGAGTTCAACAAAGGTTATATATGTCTACATGTGCTACCACCAGAGCAATCCATTTGGAGTTGGTAAGCAACTTAAGTAGTGACGTATTTCTTTTGGCCTTTAAAAGGTTTGTGAACAGAAGGGGTTTACCAATTAAAATCATATCTGATAATACAAAAACCTTCCAAAAAGTCGGCAAAAGGACTCCAAGAAGTTTGGTCCTTGCTAAAAGAAGAGGGATTCCAATCCAACTTTTCACACCATGGGGTACAGTGAGAGTTTATTGTAAAGAGAGCACCATGGTGGGGAGGATTTTGGGAAAGGCTAGTGAGAAGTACAAAGTGTCTATTAAAGAAACTTTTGGCTAATACTCATTTGAGCAAAGAAGAATTCTGCACTGTTTTGTGTGAAGTAGAAACAATGGTGAACAGCAGGCCCGCCCATCACCTTTGTTTATAACAGTATGCATGATGCAGAGCCATTGACACCAAATCATTTTCTCTGTAGTAAACGATTAACATTACGCCCCAGTTTGCCAGTAGACTTACAGCCTGTCTAGAGCAGTCAAGAAGAGTTAACTAGAAGGTTCAAGACCTTGAAGAGCTACAAGATCAGTTATGGAAGAGGTGGCAGATGGAATACTTGCCAGAATTCAATTATTACCCATCAGGCAATGTAAAAGGCTCCAATGCAAATTGTATCAAGGTGGGAGAAGTGGTAATGATTGGGGATGAAAGACCAAGGCAATGCTGAAAGCTTGGCATAACTGAAGAGTTGTTTGTTGGCAAAGACAATTTAGTTAGGTCTGCACTGGTAAAGACTTCAGGAGGAAAATTAAAGAGACCTATACAAAAACTCTATGCTTTAGAAATCAGCAAAAACACGGATAGTCAAGATGAAGCATTTGGGTTACAGCCTCATGGAGAAGGCTTGGCTAAACTTGCAGAAAGTAGTGACAACAATGCCTCTCCGGTGGGAGTGTTAGAAAATTTGAAGAGGAAGAGCCATTGTTGTCCCAAAGCGATAAGTTGATTAATGCAGCATTGTTTAAATATATTAAGTTAAGGTGTTTATATATATATATATATAAATAATTGTAAGGTTAGTGAAAATTCATTTAATTTAGAGCTTGCATTTTTGGGCTCTTGTGGCATCATTTTTGGGGGCATTGGCAGCGTCCTTTCTTTCGGTTGTTGAATGCGGCACTAGTAGGGCGTGGTCTTATAGAGAGCTCTCTTGCAATTCAGTTCGGTTGTTAACCATTGTTTAGAGACCAGATTGATGCATCGTGCAATGGTGCAGGTTGTGTTGTTGTTGCAAGGTTTAGAAAGAAGACCATAAATAGTGCCCCCTTTTTTTTCCTTAATTTTACGCTACTGAGGTCTAAAGAAATGCCACATCGTGTCAGCAACCCTGAGGTAGGAGGACCTAGTAGGACGTTCAAGTCTGTAAGGTTGTTTTAGTCTAGCTTAACTTGGCTATAAGTTAAAGAATCCCTTCAGAGCTTGGCCGTTCAAGGCTCAGCTGGGATTCTGAACCCAATAAAAAAAAATAAAATAACAGGCCCATAAGGTATAATATTAGCTCCATTGCTGTTTATCATAACGATTGCAGACATTGAAGCAGGTATTAAGGACAGTGTCGTATCGTATTCGAGGATGACAAACATATGTAAGTAAATATTAAACGAAGGCGACATAGAAAAATTACAGAACAACACTGAAACCTTACTCAAGGGGCGGAAAACAACAATACGAAGTTCAACGAAGAAAAATTCCAGCGGTAACAAAAAGGAGCTACAAAATAAAAAATACAAAACACTGCAAAACAAACAGATAACACTAAACCCACAAACCAGGGATCTTGGTAATAATGTCATCGGATGCAAAATTCAAAGAACACTACAACATTGAAATTACAACAACTAAAGAAATATTGGAATTATCTAGAGGAGCTTCAGTAACAGAAAAGCAAACATTATGCTGATATTATGGAAGTCCTGCCCATAATTTAGTATTGCTCAATACTTGCAAGCCCATAGAGAAAAATAGGCATTTCAAACATAGAGGCCATACAAAGGACTTTTACGTCTCAGATAAAGGAAACGAAAGATGAAGCCTACTGGCCTCGACTACAAACCTTGAAACTATATACCCTAGAAAGAAGACGTATACTATGGAAAATACTCGAGGGATGTATCCCAAACTTTAGAAATGAAATAGAAACACACTGAAATGAGAAAAAAGGCAAGTTTCTGTACTGTTCCAGCTTCTGTGAGACAGGGGCCATGAAAACGAAAATGGAAAGTACCTTCAGCATGTGTGACCCAAAACTCTTTAACGTGCTGGCGAAAGAATTGAGGAACCTCCAGCACATCACCCTGAATAATTTCAAGAACCAACTGGACAGGTTCTTGTTCAAAGTTCCTGGCCAGAGCAGGAGAGTGGAAACCAACTCTTTCCTCCACAAAATCCCGCAAATGAGGCGGGATGCTAAATTGGTCGACCGCAGGTCGGTCGAACCTGAACTGTCGTTCGAAAATATCAAGTACGTTAGACTGAATAACAAATTTACATCAGTAGGCTACTCAGTTTCAACCCCATTTCGATATCGATATCAGTATCGAAATTTGTCATTTAGCTAACTTTTTGCCTTCACAAAAAAAAGTAACCGGTAGAAGTTACAAATATTCATGATTATTTTGCAACTACTTACAATACAATTGCTCTCGGCCGGAAAAATGCAATTAGTTATCGTTACAGTTACTCAAAAAAGTAATTATTACTCAGTAGCTAGATAAAATCACAGCACTATATATATATATATATATATATATATATATATATATATATATATATATATATATATATATATATATAAAAGGGGCACTCGATATATTTTGCCCCACCTTTTTTTTTTCTTTCCAAGTTTCCTTCTAAGTTCCAGGAATTTTGTACACAAGTAGTTACATACCTCTGAGTTGATTGTTTGTCCTTTCTTCATAATGTCCACCAGAATCACCCCTTTCATGTTCCAGAAGATGGTAGACATAACCTTTCCTGCAGAGGGAGCCATTTTGAACTTTTTCTTGCGTGGGGAGTCTGCTTGATGTTATTCCATGGATTGGCGCTTTGTTTCAGGTTCAAAGTGGTGTACCCAAGTCTCATCCCCAGTCACAGTTCGTGAAAGGAAGTTATCCCCTTCTGTCTCGTATCGAACCAATGACTCGGAAGCAATTTCTTTTCTTTGAGCTTTGTGATCTTCAGTCAGTTGACGAGGAACAAACAGTGAACATACTTTTGAGTATCCCAGTTGCTGAATTATCGTATTCACACTTCCTTCACGAATTCCTACCTCCAGTGATAGCTCTTTGTATGTGACGTGCCGACTTGATCGAATGATGCTGTTAGCACGTTGCACAGTGTAAGATGTCAGCCGATGCCGGGCGACTGCTGCGTAGCTCATCATCAAGGCTGTCTCTCCCTCTCTCCGATGATCTCACACGTTTAGATAAGCGCCCAACTGTGCTTCGATCAACACCAGCATCTCCGTAAACGTTTTGTAGACGTTTGTGAATATTTCCAACTGTTTCCTTTTCTGCGGTTAAGAACGCGATAACAACTCTCTGTTTACGACGCACATCACTGTCAGACGCCACTTTCGAAACTGCGTTAACCATCGGTTTTACACAAGGGCGTTTAAAAGTGGTTTTATACAAGGAGGGGAGGTTCAAACTGGAAAAATTCGGTTATGTGAAGCGCAGAAAGTTCAAACTTCCGCCCCAAAAGACACTTCAGCCCCATGGCCTATTATTTAGCTAAGAAAAAAAGGGTGGGGCAAAATATATTGAGTACCCCTAGTATATATATATATATATATATAGCGTGGTTGAAGTTTACGATAGTCAAAGGGCGGTAGATGTAGTGTATTTAGATATTCAAAAAGCGTTTGACACCGTACCGCACAAAAGACTCATTGAAAAAACTAAGGCTCATGGAGTCAAGGGTGTAGTAAAAATTGCTTAGAAGCGTGGTTGTGACTTGCGAGGTAGGAAACAGAGGGTGGTCGTTGATGGAGCGGCGTTTTCTTGGGCTAATGAAGCGAGCGGCGTTCCTCAGGGTTCTGTATTGGGCCCCTTGCTTTTTCGTATATATATTAACGATTTAGATCTAGATCTCGGCCGAGTCAGTACAGTTTCAGAGTTTGCGGATGACACGACGTTGGGTGGTAGGGCGATAAATGACGAAGTTAGAGGTAAAATCCAGGAAGATCTGAATAAAATCGTAGATTGGTCGGTCACATGGCAAATGAGATTTAACGTCGATAAGTGCAAAATTTTACATATAGGTTCGCGTAACGTTAATTTTGCGAATAGTATGTCAGGCAAGGAGTTGGCAAGCGCAGATCACGAAAAAGATTTAGGAGTTATAGTTACTGGTGACTTAAAAGTAGCGAAACAAAGTACATCACCGGTCAATAAGGCGAACAAGGTGCTAGGTTTTATAGGTAGGAATTTTGAGTACAAATTGCGCGATATTATTGTTCCTCTTTATAAATCATTAGTTAGACCCCATTTGGAGTACGCGATCCAATTTTCGAATCCATATGCGCAAAGATATAGATAAAATCGAAAGAGTTCAAAGACGAGCAACTAAGATGATTCCGTCGCTGAGGTCGAAGTAGTAGAGGATAGGCTTAAGGAGTTAAAATTGACTACACTCGAGACTCGGAGGCTAAGGGGTGATCTAATCCAGGTTTTTAAAATTATGAATGGATTCGATAACGTAAAAAGAGAGAGCTTTTTCGAATTATCACAATATAATAGAACTAGAAATATGGGTGTAAGTTGACAAGTAAAAGGTTCGAGACAGCAGTTGCCAAAAACTTTTTTACGCATGCAATAGTAAATAGCTGGAATAGTTTGCCGGTAGAAGTATATATATATATAACAAATTCTGCTCGATTAAAAAACGGACAATAGATAATAGAATAACCTCAAGATAATGTGAAATAGTTTTAGAAATGTTGCAAAATACATGCGGCGGCAGGTTCGCACAGGTTTTATCATGATACAGAATGATAAAGAATGACTTAGGCTAGTGTAGGATTAGGCTAATGAATATTTTCTCTTGTGTTTTTCATACAGTTACAACGCCACCCCTACGATATTATAGTAATTGAAAACACATGGAGCCCACGAAAGAGCATATTCGACATGAGATGCTGTATGAGTTCCATAAAGGATCTAACGCTAGTGAATCCGCAAGAAACATTCAAAGAGTTTATAGAAATGATGTTGTGAGAGAATGGATATGTAGAAGATGGTTTGAAAAGTTCAGAAATGGAGGATTCAGTCTGAAAGATTATCAACGAACAGGACGACCAAATGAGTTAGATGAAGAGTTGCTGAAAGCAACAGTGGAGGAAAACCCAACGGTAACTGAAGAGAACTTGGCCTGCAACTCCGCGTTAGCCATATGACCATTCATCGTCATTTGAAGCTGTTAGGAAAAGTAGTGAAGGTTGGAAAATGGGTTTCGCATGATTTGTCACAAGAGAATCTTGAACATCTAATCGATATTTGCACGTCACTGCATTCTCCGCAACTGCAGGCACCGTTTTTGAATCGGATCGTCACTGGGGATGAAAAATGGGTCCTCTATAACAATATTAAGCGTCGACATCAGTGGCTTAGCCGTGAAACAAAGCCTGAACCTCGCCAAGGAATGGACCCCATCCAAAGAAAATTTTGCTATGCGTTTGGTGGGATATGCAAAGAATTATTCATTTTGAGCTTCTGCCAGATAACCAAACAATCACAGCTGAAGTCTACTGCCAACAACTCCAACGATTGAAGATGGCATTACAAGAAAAACGTCCTGCATTAATTAATCGCAGAGGTGTTCTATTCCATCATGATAACGCGCCCCCTCACACTGCTCGAATCACCACTGCCCAATTGGAGGCATTTGGTTGGGAAAAAATGCCTCCTCCACCTTATTCTCCGGACATCGCACCTTCAGACTACCATTTATTGAGAAGTCTGCAACACCACCTAGCTGGACAAAAGTTGCAATCCAGGGAAGCTATCGAAAACGAAGTGATCGCTTTTTTTTAACTCGAAACCATGGGATTTCTTCGAACGTGGCATAAAAAACTTTTCTACAGGTGGGAGGAGGTTATAGAAAAAGAAGGGAATTATATTGATGATTAATTTGTCATTATGTCGTTTAATTTCTAGTGTGAATAAACTAAAAATTCGAGCAAATTTGTCCTTATAAATCCTTTAATTTTTGTTCTGAATGAACTAAAAAATCGAGCAGAATATATGTTACAACCTTATACTGTACATATATGGGTCTTTTCCGTTTGGAGCCCACCACCAGATCCTTTTGAAAATAGCACCAGTAGTGCATTTTGACCCTCTGAATATGAAAATAACATTCTTTTTTTGGAGAAATGCGAATATTTTTCATAATAGGGCAATACAAACAGATTACATGATACAGTATTTATTATACAAAATAGTTTACATGATATATATATATATATATATGAATAGAAACGACATAAGTGTTAAGGAACGTTTCTGCACACGAGGAGGAGAGATAACGAATAATGAAAAATGAGGCGAACCGCCCGGGAATCGAACCCAGGGCCTTCCAATTGCCGGTTGGACGCTCTACCATTATGCTACGGACCTCACTCAATCACAAATCGAAATTCTCCCACATAGGGCAGAAACCAATGCCCTGAGAGGGCACCCTCGCAAATCGTGAATATGCGCATATAACTGCAATGACCGCACAGTATATAAATGAATAGAAACGACATAAGTGTTAAGGAACGTTTCTGCACACGAGGAGGAGAGATAACGAATAATGAAAAATGAGGCGAACCGCCCGGGAATCGAACCCAGGGCCTTCCAATTGCCGGTTGGACGCTCTACCATTATGCTACGGACCTCACTCAATCACAAATCGAAATTCTCCCACATAGGGCAGAAACCAATGCCCTGAGAGGGCACCCTCGCAAATCGTGAATATGCGCATATAACTGCAATGACCGCGCAGTATATAAATGAATAGAAACGACATAAGTGTTAAGGAACGTTTCTGCACACGAGGAGGAGAGATAACGAATAATGAAAAATGAGGCGAACCGCCCGGGAATCGAACCCAGGGCCTTCCAATTGCCGGTTGGACGCTCTACCATTATGCTACGGACCTCACTCACACTTTATGTCGTTTCTATTCATTTATATACTGCGCGGTCATTGCAGTTATATGCGCATATTCACGATTTGCGAGGGTGCCCTCTCAGGGCATTGGTTTCTGCCCTATGTGGGAGAATTTCGATTTGTGATTGAGTGAGGTCCGTAGCATAATGGTAGAGCGTCCAACCGGCAATTGGAAGGCCCTGGGTTCGATTCCCGGGCGGTTCGCCTCATTTTTCATTATTCGTTATCTCTCCTCCTCGTGTGCAGAAACGTTCCTTAACACTTATGTCGTTTCTATTCATTTATATACTGCGCGGTCATTGCAGTTATATGCATATATATATATATATATATATATATATATATAGGGTAGGTAAAAAAAGTGACCCCTTAGAAGTAAACTGTCATATTAAAAAAAAGTAAGGGGGCTAGAGCTCCCAAACTTCATAAGTGCTTACCTTAGCATGTTGTTCGTCTTAACAGACGGTTCGGTAGCGGGGAGGCTTCCTTTTGTCATCATCACGCACCGTTTCCTTCCTCTCTCCCCCGTCTTTTTTTTTAAGAAGCGCGGCAGCTGAGTAGGTTAAGGGACGGAGGGGAACCCCCGATTAAACGCTTCGAACCGTACGCGGCGCATTATTGGTGTACGTTCAATTGAGAAGTTGCTTGATGTGTCCCCATTCCTGCTCAACGCAGGCCTCCAAACGTGGACGCCACTGATCAATACACCTATTTCCATATCACTGGGACACCTTCTCCCAGCCGAGCAGAATTCTTTCGCGTAGTTCATCTATGTCTCATATTGGTACCGGGGATGTAAACTTTGGACTTCAGGGCTTCCCAAACACCATAATCTAGTGGTGAAAGATCGGGGCTACTAGCCGGCCACATATTGGGTTCGAAAAAAAACGGTGTTTCGTTCTCAAGAAATGTGACAGTTTGGCGTGCTCTGTGAGCAGGGGCTCCATCTTGTTGGAAAGTATGTCTTTCACCACTAATTCGTCGAATATCAGTTAGATAAAGTGGTAAAACATGTTAATATACTTATATAGTCTAAAAGTCACTAAAGGGAAAAGTCACTAAAAGAAAGCTGAATGCAACACAAAAGGATAAACAGCGGAACGCGGTCTGTTCGTTTGTTTGGGTTCGACTAACAGCATGGTTATTCATATCTGACTAAATCGTTGGTGCTAAGTTTAAATTGGTGATGTTGCTAAAGTGTGATAATGTAAACAGGAAATTGTTAAACAGTATATAAGTGTAGGGGTAATGTCTATAGCTTCTAAATTAGTGAAGTTAGAGAGTTAGGTAGGCGCTTTGTAGGACGCTGGAAATCTATGCTAGGCCCTAAAGAAGATCTGAATCAAAGCACCGGTAAGTGCCTTTGTTGTTATTTAGAAACCTAGTAACTTGGCGGGGTCACTAACCCCAAGTTATTACACAGGCGGTTAATTAGGTCCCTGAAGGCAAGGTCAGATAGGTTTTTAGTCTTGGTGTTACCCCTAGACACGGTTTAAATTTTAGGATTACGCCAAAAACAATATTTTTGAACACTAAACTAGAAAAGATTTGTGCTCAAGAAAATGTACCCTTCGTAAAGGTGTGGTCAGAATTTAGTTATCCTTGCCTTTTTAAAAAAGATGGGGCTGCATTTCAATGAAATAGTGAATGCTAAGCTAGGTAGGTTAATCGATGAGAACGTTCGAAAGCTGTATAGGTCGAAGCCCTCTTTAAACGTTGTGGGTCGGGGAAACGCCGGCCCGACGTGAAATATAGTTTAAAACGCCGATCCGTGGTAAAAAAATAAGGATAATCTCTAGGAGCGCTCCATTTTTCAATATTAAACATACACTCATAAAACATATACCATTTGAAAGCTCACATTTTTCTGAGTCTAAAAATGTAGTAATACAAAAGTATCAATAGCAAATAAAAAATAACTAGATTTAATTAATTGTTTGACGCGTGACGTCATTAACTACATTATAAAGGTTGGTTAAGTTATAAATCTTCAGTCTGTGTTGTAAGATGGTATTTTTGGTAATTGTTACGCTAACCTAACCTAACATGAATATGTTATTACATTATCATTTGTATAATTTAGGTCTCGGGGGTACGGGGGCGGAGCCCCCGTAAAGATCACGCATCACAAATTGATCGGTATAGGGTTTTATATTTAAACCTAGTTACTTTTTATTTGCTATTGATACTTTTGGATTACTACATTTTTAGACTCGGAAAAATGTGAGCTTTCAAATGGTATATGTTTTATGAGTGTATGTTTAATATTGAAAAATGGAGCTCCAAGAGATTTACCAAAAATAATTTAAACGTCTTTTATTGTAACGCGCGTAATATTAGAATTTATTTCAGGAACTACGATATAGTTGCTATAACCGAAACGTGGTTAAATACCGTAACTCGGGACTTGTTGGGGGAACTTCATATAGTGGGTTTTAAACTTCTTACTAATGATAGGTTTCATAGGATTGGTGGCGGCGTTTTGTTGTACGTTCGTAATTCCCTTAGGGCTATCGAGGTTAAGATAAATTTTCCGGCAGCAATTAATATGCGTTGAAATTAGGGCACGTAGTATTAGCTTTAATTTCGTTGTTGTTTATAGACCTCCCGTTCAACCCCTCGATACCGATACTAGATTTTACACACTTCTTGGTGACTTTATTAATAATCGGGATGGTATAGTTGTCGGAGACTTTAACTGCCCTAACGTTAATTACAAATCTACAGAAGCTAAGGCTAACAAAGACCCTAAGATCCACTCTAAGGTTAGCCCGAGAGAAAGGAAAAATAGTCGAAGAGAATAGGAAAGGGGTGAAAGATGGAAAGAAGTAAAATAAGAACGCTTGCAAACCATGCAAACACAGTCTTAACTTAAACACTGTCATACCATGCAAACTACAGACATGCAAGTAAAGAAAGGATAAGAAAAGAAAAAAAAGTAGGAAGAGTATAACAAAAAGTGGGTTAGTTTACGCTACGAACTACATCTAAGTTCGTGTTAGTCTAATTTATTTTTTTTTAATAATTTTTTTGCTGGCATATAACACGCTGGCATGTCACAAGCTGGCATTAATCGTCAACAGACTCATCCTCGACCACTATCCCCAGAGCTCCTGTTGCTAATTATTTTATTTTAAACAACGTTAATATTTTTAAAATGCCTATCTAAACGGTTCTTAAACATATTAACGCTGGTGGAGTTCACAACGGACGCGGGAAGATTATTCCATTTATCAATTACTTTAGCGATGTTAGTAATGAAACGTCTGCCACATAACTTAAATCCGTTATTACGAGTATTGCTATTATCGAAAGTGAACAGTTTGTCAAAATTTACGTTATCGATTTTATTAACGATTTTGAAAACTTCAATAAGCTCTCCCCCCCTTAATCTCCTAGTTTCGAGTGAATGCAAGTCTAACTCTTTAATCCTATCTTCGTAAGACTTGTTGCACAATGACGGAATTAGTTTCGTGGCACGACGCTGAACCCTTTCCAACCTATCAATATCCTCCCGCAAATACGGGCACCAAAACTGAACGGCATATTCTAAGTGAGGCCTGACTAGGGACTTGTAAAGGGGGAATATAATAGCCTTCGATTTAAATTCGAAATTACGCGCTATAAAGCCTAACATCCTATTAGCTTTTGCGCAAGACTCCAGGCACTAATTCCTAACTTTTAAATCCTTAGATACGAGACTTTTACTGGTATTGATGAAGGTTTGAGACTGATTGATTTCGTGGAAGATAATTTTTTATGACAGATGGTTACCGAACCAACGCGCGGTGACAATATTTTAGACGTGGTGATGAAGAACGACGAAAATATAGTTGAAGGTTTGGAAGTAGGTGAGAGTTTGGGATGTAGTGATCGCCAAATTATTAGGTTTAAGCTATCGATAGAAAACAGTAAGGATAGTAACGTAATAGAAGTCCCTGATTTTCGTAGGGCTAATTTTGATAGTTTTGCGGATAGGATGAGAGTAGTGGACTGGGATAATTTATTTATGGCAAATTTTCATTGGGAAGCGTTTAAAGAAAGTTTTTTTGAATATCGAAAGGGAGTTTATTCCGCGTAAGCCCAAGCGCGCTAGTAATCATGGTAGGCCCAAGTGGTGAACAAGGGAAAGAGGCGAGTTCATAAACGAGCGTAACAGAGCGTATAGGCTTAATAAGCGCAATGGCACGGTAGCTAACTTTAATGGATATGTAGAGAACAGACAAAGAAACAGAGAAACAGACAGAAAAACAGACAAAGAACAGAGAAAGGAATTCTTTTCCCCGCCATTCTCAAACATCTTGAAAGCATCAGGAATCCAAAAACACATGTGGTTTTGTCGGTGAGAGAGAAACATGAATCATTAGCCTATCTACTCAGTGTATTACGTAAGCCATTTACAGTCCTTACCGTGCGTGCATTATTTCAACTGTCAATAGGCTTACATCATTTCTGTGTTCCATTTGTACATAAATCATTAGCCTATCTAATCAGTTATTACGTAAGCCATTTACAGTACCTACCGTATGTGCATTATTTCACCTATTAATAGACTTACATCATCTATTCTGTGTTCCATTTGTGCCTAACTCATTAGCCTACCTAAATTAGTGTTATCGTCATTTTTATTACCTAACAATTAGTCTGTATAACCATTTTTCTTATTGCTAATATTCAGTCATATTTAGCATAGTACAAATGCCGTTATATCATTGTTAATTACTATAAATACCGTTATTGCATTGTTATTTACTGTGAACAAATAACTTATTTATTTTCTTAATTAAACACAAAACAACAAGGTAATTTCTCTGACCTTATTAATAGTTTGCTTGGGTGTAATCCAAGCTGGTGACCTCTAATTATTTATCATTTCATTTAGTAATTATAATAAGCCTACTCCATTAGCCACATCAAACCGGTTAACCGTAAACCTCTGTAAATTGGTAACTCCAGCCTAGGCATTTAACATTCAATCATTAATCTTCAATCATTCTCAATCAATTAACCATTATCATTATTATAGTGCCAACTTTCGCTAATAACCGGTACCATCAAAGTGGTTAATACTAGGCCCACTATAAATTGGTGACCATGGAGTGACAATCGAATACCGAGCCAAAGCATAAGTGAAATCAGTGCAAACATTTTTTTAAGTGACATTATTAACAAATTGTAGTTACCATTCAGTTTTCTTCTGCATAAGGAAACGAACAAAATTTGAAAATTTTCGCTACATGGAGCGTTTTCACTCAACGGCCAAGCTCTAGAGAGCGTCTCCTCCCGCCTTCAAGGAGGCAAACCTCCGCCCACATTCCCTCCGGCTGACGGTTGACCCTCCCTCGCTTCAAAGTTTCCTGCGCATATTCTCGTCAACATCTTGTCCAAATATATTCAACGGTCCTCTTCGGCCGCTATACGAGAAATCATTTGGCAAGACCTCTTTTGACGACACTCATACTTCATCCAGAACGACGTATGTTTTTTCCCCCACCCCCACGCCTACCGGAAGGTTTAAAAAGCATTCTTCAAGCAAGGACACACATCCACGCAATGTGAGGGCGTACTGCAAACACAGACACACCAGGCACAGGGTTGGGATCCCCTGTCTTCTTCAGCTGTCTCCTTGCATCATTCCGTGGATTCACTACTCCTGCTTGTTTTCCATGGACGACGCTTTTTCTTCCTTCGGCAGGAACGTCATCGAGAATTTTACACGCGACAAATTGGACATCGCATTGACTTCAATACAGTCCCCCTGCCCCTCTCTCGTCGCCTTCCCTTTCTCCCCCATTCGCTCCGCGTTCCTACCTTACCCCAACTCCATTCCCTGTGAACCCAGCCGAGTTCCTCCCTCCCTTCCCACAGCCTCCCCCATTCCTCCTATCTCAGCACCCTACCTCATGCCACGTTTTCTACGTTTCGCCGTGCGAGAGCCTCAGCAGACCTACACTCCTCAGGACGAAAAATTGTTCTTTTCTCGCTCACTTCATTCTCTGGGGGAAGACTACTTGTAGTGACCAACCGAAGTGGCAGAGACGTTTGCAAACACCTTAGCAATATTCCATCAACACAATTAGCGATATAACTCATTAACTCAAACACGATCAAGATGACGTCATACAAGCACGCATAAGATGACATCACAACGCGGGAAGATCTCAAGACAACTGGACGCGGCGTCTTCTCGCTCTTCGAAAACCAATGACACGCAAGATCTCACCATGTAACAACGTGTTCAAGCCACATTGGCCCAGTGTCATTCACCTAACTTTATATAAAGACTAATTATTACCTCGCGCGTTATAAATGTCAAGCCATTATTATATTTTTAAAGCATTATTTCAAGTGTACACATTATTGCAACTGTAAACGATATGTTTCTGTCTCATTCATAAATCATTTATTTTTGTGTAATAAAGGAAGAAAACTCATTCTATCAATCAACCTAATTAATAACTTAATTAATAACATTCTTTGATCTAAAAAATCTGGTGACCTCGGCCTCAGCATTTATTAATAACAATCACTTATAACATTATCAATTACCCGAAATTATCATCATTCCTTATACTACCGATTTACGCGTAAAACTGGCTAAATAATTGGCCATTATAAATTGGTATTGATAGATATATCGAGCTTAGACGTCAGACTGAAAGATCTGTTAGGAATGCTAAGCGTAATTTTGAGATACTTGTAGCAGCGGATAGTAAACATAATCTGGAAAAGTTTTTTTGACTACGATAATTGTAAGCCGATAAAAGATAACGGAGGCCTTCTAGTGGACGCTAACGGCGCTTTGGCTTCCGACGCTCAGGCAATGGCGGGTATTTTTAACAACTTTTTTACGACAGTTTTTACCGTAGAAGACGTAAATAATGTTCCCTACGTGGACGATATCGTTCCATTTAGTAGCGAGACTATTTTGAATGAAATAACTGTTTAGGAGAGTGAGATTGCGCATTATATCTATAAGCTAAAAGTTAACAAGGCTCCAGGCCCTGACGTGCTTTATCCTAGACATTTGAAAGATTTGAAAGACGTTATCGTAGGCCACTTAAAAATTTTTAATAAGTCACTGGAAGCGGGAATTATTCTTGAAGACTTCAAATTAGCTAACGTTACGCACATTTTTAAAAAAGGCGACCAAACAGTAGCTAGCAATTATAGGCCTATTAGCTTAACGTCAATTGTCAGTAAACTTTTGGAATCCGTAGTTAGGGATCGTATCGTCGATCACTTAGAAAGTCGCGATTTGATTAATAGTAGTCAACATGGGTTTCGACGCCATAAATCTTGTTTAACTAATTTGTTAGAGTTTTATAACGAACTAGTGCGCAAATACGTTTGGCATAGAGCGGCTAACGTTATTTATTTAGACTTTAAAAAAGCGTTCGATACAGTTCCGTATAGAAGATTAAATGCGAAGGATAAAGCGCACGGTATTCGCGGTCAGGTAGCTAACTGGTTAGAGGAATGGCCTCGTACCAGGAAACAGAGGGTCGTTGTTAATGGTAGGGAATCGGGTGGTTGGATGTAGGTAGCGGTGTCCCTCAGCGGTGTCCCTTAATCTATTCGTAATCTACATTAACGACATAAATGTAGGCTTGACCAGTAACGTGTCAAAATTCGGGGACGATACTAAAATAGGCGGTAAAGTTCTTAACATGGAAGATGTAAATAGGATTATGGAGTGGACGGATAAGTGGCAGATGCAATTTAACGTAGACAAATGTAAAGTTTTGCATACAGGTTCTCGTCACAACAATTACATGTACATGATGGATGATAGATAGTTAGCGAGCGTTGATGGGGAAGTAGATTTAGGCGTACGGTTTCTAAGGATTTAAAAGTTAGGAACCAGTGCCTGCAGTCTTGCGCAAAAGCTAATAGGATGTTAGGCTTCACAGCGCGTAATTTCGAATTTAAATCGAAGAATATTATATTGTCCGTTTACAAGTCCCTAGTCAGGCCTCACTTAGAATATGCCGTTCAGTTTTCGTGCCCGTATTTGGCTGAGAATATTGATAGGTTGGAAAGGGTTCAGCGACGCCCCACGAAAGTAATTCCATCACTACGCAACAAGTCTTACGAAGATAGGATTAAAGAGTTAGACTTGCATTCACTCGAAACAAGGAGATCGTTAATAAAATCGATAAGGTAAATTTTGACAAATTGTTCATTTTTGATAATAGCAATACTGGTAATAACGGATTTAAATTACGTGGCAGACGTTTCATTACTAACACTGCTAAAAACTTTTTTTACGTTTGAAGTAATTGATAAATGAAATAATCTTCCCTCGTCCGTCGTGAACTCTACCAGCGTTAATATGTTTAAAAACCGTTTAGATAGGCATTTTAAAAATATTAACGTCGTTTAAAATAATAAAACGATTAACAACAGGAGCTCGGGGGTAATGGTCGAGGTTTGAGTCTGTTGACGATTAATGCCAGCTTGTGACATGGCAGCGTGTGAGATGCCAACAACAAAATTATATTAAAAAAAAATTAGACTAACACGAACTTAGATGTAGGTCGTAGCGTAAACTAATCCACTTTTTGTTATACTCTTCATTTTTTTTTTTTGTTCTTTTCGTATCATCTCTACTTGCATGTCTGTTGTTTGCATGGTATGACAGTGTCTGAATTACGACTGTGTTTGCATGCATGGTTTGTAAGCGTTCTTATTTTACTTCTTTTCATCTTTCACCCGTTTCCTATTCTCTTCGACTATTTTTCCGACTTGTCGGCAGTGGCCGGCAGATGATGATGGTGAGTCTTTCTTTCCCTTTTTCTGAATGAATGTTAACCCACGAATGATAGGTTTTGCTACTTACTTAACCCCTTATTCTCTTCTTTTAACTCCCTACTCTCTTCTTTCTTTCGGGCTAACCTTAGAGTGGATCTTAGGGTCTTTGTTAGCTTTAGCTTCTGTAGATCTGTAGAATGAATTGTTTGTTTTATTTGTCAAAAATGGGGGAGTATCTCTAGGTGGAGCGGACTGGGGTGGAGTATCTTCAGGTGGATCGGGCTGGGGGGGGGAAGAACTTCAGGTGGACACTCTGGGTGATCCCATTTAAACATAAATTAAAGATGAGAAACATTTAACATAAAAATAAAATAAATTTTGCCACCTGAAGATCAAGGCACCCAATTTTTCCCACCTGAAGATCAAGGCACCCAATTTTTCCCACCTGAAGATCAGGGCCCCCAGATGAGGCTGGGGCTCCCTGATCTTCAGGTGATCCCGTTTTTATTATTCATTTATCGGAAAAAATTATATATATTTTAAATCAATCTAAAAAAGTACACATGATGATAATAATTAATTTTAATTCTAGTGGTGGGCACCAAACAGAAAAGATCCATATAGAGTGTGTGTGTGTGTATAGTAAGGTAGGTTGATTTTCCGCATTTTTTTAGATATCGACTTTGGACTAGTCGAGATAGTCAGGGCTTAATATGATAATAACTGACAAAAACATTTCAGATCCCTAGCTTTAACCGTTTTTTGAGGAAACCGTTTCAAAAATCGTCAAAAAATCGTACCAAAAAATACCGCATTTTCGCAATTTTCGGCCGAAAAAATCATGCTATTTTCATTTAAAAATCCTGAAAAAAGTTACAATTTTATTGAAAAAAGTAAAAAAAACATGTACAGTCAAATAGACACATTTAGATCCCAAGATCATCATAATTTTCACTGTAAGAGCCCTTAGAAGCAAAGAAAGGCCTCATCTGGCGACTTAGGGCTTTGGCCAGAATGTGTTTGTGCCTTGATTCGAGTCCATAAACAGTATGGGAAGCTTCAGATGTCAGCTTCACGGCCCTTTCAACACTCTGAGAATGTGAAGGCAGATCAGGCAGCTCCAGCTTGGTGCCATTCAGCAATGCTTCTTGAAGCTCCTGGTCAGAAAAGTCTTCTGTGAGAGCAGGTTCACAGGTGCCACTTTGAGAAAGGTTGATTAGTTCTGACCAGTGGGTAGCTTCACTGTTGATGGCTGTGATCTTCTTCAGCCTCTTCTTGGCTGGCTTCCCACTTCTGAAAGAATAATAATTAATTTATTTTTTATTCCTGTTTAAGATTTAATCCCTATTAGTCTCAGAATTGCTGATTTAAATTAAACTTAAATTAAAAAAAAAAAAAAACCCGAGTTCTATAAATCCCCATAATCGAATTTTTTTTCAGAAAGAAGGTAAGATTATTTCCATTATCAGAGGGGAGGGGGGAATTGGGATAAGAAAATGTGAAAAAAAATTCGATTATGGGGATTTATAGAACTCGGGCCTTTTTTTTATTAAATAAATCCCCATAATCAAATTTTTTTTTCACATTTTTTTAAATTAATAAATGCTTACCTGATGGACAGAATTTTCTTGAGAGCAGCTTCTCTCACTTCCAAGTCATCAGACTTCATGGAGTACAGCCAGTGGCGGTCCTAGCTTACATGACGCCCTTGGCGAACCTCACCTTCAGCGCCCCCCCCCCTGTTCGCCAACACACACACATTCGAATCCCCCCAAAATAAAGGACAGACATAACTCTTTCACAAAATAACTTTTTATTGGACTAATTGTTGGAACTTCAGAACCAAAACAAAGACTCAAATTTCTGAATTTTACAAATCCTTCATCACGTAAATAGAATAACTCACTTAAGAGAATGTAATTATGATACTATGAACAGGAAAAATACAAATTAAATTGCACAACTGCCATAAATAAACTAGAGAATCAAATTTCTAAATTGTACAAATGCTCTATCACATAAATAGAATAAGACACTTAAGAGAGGGTAATTATTATGCTACACTTTGAACAAGAAACAAAATAAATTGCACCACAGCACAACTGCCATCTAAAGCCTGACTCTTCTTACCTTCCTTGATGCAAAGTCATGAATTAAATCATCATATGAAATCTGCTCAGCAATTGTATGATTTATACTGATGATGGCCAGACCGGTAAGGCGTTCCTGTGACATAGTTGACCTCAGGTAGGATTTGATGAGCTTCAGCTTTGAAAAGCTCCTCTCTGCTTCAGCAACAGTGACTGGAAGAGTAAGACCAATTCTGAGAGCAGTCCACAAATTTGGATATATTTCAGAGAGCTCCCTTTCATGGATAAATGTCAGCAGTTCAAGCAAGGATATGGTCTTTGATGGCAAGTCAGGCAAGTTCTTCAGCTCCTGTGCAAGCTCTCTGCCATCCAAGTCAGATTGTCCCTTAAAGCAGTGGTTCCCAACCGGTTTTGGCTTATGGTCCCCTTAGGAACCTTATTTTTTCCTGTGGCCCCCATAAGCATTATTTTCAGTAGGTAATATGCAAATTAACTCTTTTACAAAAACAAATATATATATAAAGGATATTAAAACAACTATTTGTATTCAGGTACAATATTATTTCTCACATAGGACTATAAACATAACAAAAACTAAACAGTGGCTAACAAAAATTTGCAGTTATTTACTTATATTATGTATTAATTATAAAAAAATATAATCAAAAGAAATACTGTACTAAGAGCTACTTACACACTACAGCGACGATCCACGTGGTAAACAGACTAAGGATTTCAACCTGAAGTATTTTTATCAAGTCAACAACGCTGCCAGGCGCATAACGATCAAGCGCACAATGGAGTGCGCCGCATAATAAGCTTGTAAGATGCAAAATATTTGTTTACAGATAAATTCAAATTCTATTATAAAATATCTAAAAAAAAGGAAAATATATGTATTAATAATTTTTTTAAATGTAATTCAACTACATAAATTAAAATTATCTATTGGCCTAACTATAATTTAGGCTTCAATAGGTTGAGTCCTGTGGCCCCCTTCATGGAGTCTGTGGCCCCTCTAAATCTTAACATTTTCCTGTGGCCCCCTTCAAATGTGCCATGGCCCCCAGGGGGCCATATGGCCCCCGGTTGGGAAACACTGCCTTAAAGTGTAGTGTAGTACTAAGGTTCACACATTGTTCTGTCAGCTCCTCAAATGTGAGATTTTGGAAATGTGTCAGCACTCCAAACTTCTCTCCCACAATTTCCAACGTGGAAAATCTTTCCTGAATGGCTGATGTTGCAGCATCAACCACTGCATTGAAAAATGTCACCTCCAGCTTCTTCAAAGCATCAATCAAGGGCTCATCAGATGCTTCATAATATACATTTCACTATTTAACCAAACCCAGAAAAATAACATTACATATGTTAAAGTATGGGCCTTTATTCCCAATAATATTAATCTGGAAGCATTTTGCATTGTTTAGGTCTTTTATGGGAAGGTTTATGGAAAATGCAATAGATGGTTTTTTATTAATAAAAATATATTTATTGATCTTTTATTATTTATTTTATTTTATTTTTTATTTTTATTTATTTCTTTATTTATTTATTCTTATTTTTATTTTTATTTTTATTTTTTTTGCAGGCGCTCATGCCGCCCCTCCACAAATGCCGCCCTGTGCGGCTGCCCATATTGCCCATATGAGGAACCGCCACTGAGTACAGCACATTCTCGGGCAGCAAGGCAAAAGCATTGTACTTCAGGTTCTTGAAAGCAACACCCTGGATTTCTTCAGACTGCTGCTTGATCCTCTGGATCATGTTGAAGATGTACAGCTGCTGATTGTGGAACTTGCTGTCCCTTTTGATCTCAAACCAACTGACTGCATACACTTCCACAATGAACTTGATGGCCTGGTAAAGCTTATCCTGTAGTTCTGGAGGGTAAGCACCTCTGGTCCATAGACACATCAATCTAATTGCCAAAGTCAACCATCTTGCATGGTTTAATGGTCCAATTTTCCAGGCAGCAAATCTTGGGTTGACTTTGCCCCTGGAAATTCCAAGCACATACTCCAAAAGAAGCCTCTGGTCGCTACTGAGATCATTCAGTGTCCCCTCAGCAAATTCCATGTCATCCAGGGGGCCACTGAGTTTGGTGAATTCCACTTGTGGCAGATCTTGGTAGTCAATTTCACAGAGTTTTCCCAGCGGACCAGTGAAAGCAGTGGGACTTTTGGTACTGCCATCAAGATGCTTGAAAACAGCTCTGAAAGGAAGCTCATTCTGATGGAGTGAACAGCCAATGGTGTGCAATTTCCGCTCAATTTTATTTTCCAGAGCTGTTACAAGGCCACCCTCCCAGCCAGTGTTTGTATTTGTGCTGTCAAGGAGGACAGCTTTCAGGGTATGAACACTGTTAAACTCCTCCAATACACTAGCAACTTCTTCACCAAGAAGAACTCCAGTCGCACCTTTAATTGGGATGACTCTGTGAGTAAGATATGTTCCACTTTCAGTTCCCGGCTCCTTTGTGAAAGTCAAATGGTGCTCTTGTCCTTTTCCTTTCTTCAGCTTAGTCTCCCCATTTTCATCCTTAACTTCTCTGTACAGCAAAGTGTCCTTGTCAACTTTCCCATCAACCCCAATACAGACTAACTTTTCCAGACCCTCATTGTGCTTTTCATCACTTTCCATTTTCGATTTATCAACTATTATCTGTTTCACATCAAGGCCAGGCTTAAGCAGGTCCATAGCTTGTAAGTCCAGGAGGAAGGCATTAGCAAGACTTGCCCCAAGATTGGAAGAAACATCACCCCTGATCAGTTCCATGGCATATCTGGGGGTTTTCAAAAAGCTGTAACCTCCACTTGGGTGTCTCCTTGGCTTGAACTCTTCAGCTTCACCACCAGATGGCTGAAATGAAAATAAAAAATAAATTACTAAAGCGAAAATGGGGGAAAATAGGGGAAAAATATGGGTAAAAATCGATGAAAATGGGCGGAAATAAGAATAAATTACTTAAACGAAAATGGGGGGGAAAAAAGTGGGTAAAAATTCAGGTAAAAAGTCGGCGAAAAAAAGAATAAATTACTAAAGCGAAAAAGGGGGGGAAATAGGGACAAAAAGTAGGGATAAATTTGGGTAAAAATGGGATAAGATATAAGAAAAAATATATATTACCTCTCCTGATTCTCCTGAGCTGGATTCAAAAGAAATATCTTGTGAAGGTGTGGAGGCAAAAGTGGCCAAATCCAGTTCCTGCTGCTGTTGAATCTGGCTCTGTAATCTTTCTGCGTCAGCTGCAGCCCTCTGGTCTCTCTTCACAGCAGCTTTATCCACAGATCCCAGCTGGAAAGAGCCCTTGGGTCCTATTTTGGCCCTCTGACCTCTCAAGTATTCCCACTCCTCTACTGGAACCTGAAATATTAAAGTATATTAAATAGCGGATCTAAAATAAGAGATAAAATCCTGAAAAAATATTGATTATTAATTTCTATTACCAGGGGGGGGGGGGTGCAAGGAAGATTACAGGAGGAAAATGCGGATATTTTTCAATTACAAGCATTGAATTTCCTTCCATTTAAAAGGCACCTAATCGCACTAAGTTAGGCCAGTTAAAAGTTAAAAAAATAATAGCATTACCTTCTTACTGGGAGGACAAGTGCAGATTATGTGCTGTGTTTGACAATTTTCTTTCTTGCACTTCACAGCATTGTCATCACAGGGACAAACAGGTAGCTTACAGGTGCAAGCAGAAATGTCAAAAAGTTTATCCAGCTTTTCCTCCAGATTCTGCTCCTGGACTGGAGAAAGAGATTTCCTGTTTATCTCTTTTGCTTTCTTGAAGCACACTTTATCCACCAATTTCACTACATAATATTCCTCATACAGGGGCAGCCGCGGGTTCACTGCCTGCCAGATCTCAATCACATCCTTTATCATTTTAGCAATATCATAGTCTTTCAAGTCCGGGTGGCTGTTTTGAAGGAAATAATTGTACTGAATAACTTGGCGGAGGGTAGGAGGCTCTGTTTTATTCAAAGGGGAAGGCTGGCCACTGAATTTTTTGGCACTATCACTTCGAGTTAACACTGCAGACTTCCGTTTTTTACCCATTTTTATGAAATATCTGAAAATAAACACAATTAAATGAATGCATCATAAAATAACTTAATTTAATACACATTTTATAGGTAAATATCAATAAAAAATAATACACTAATAAACATCTATAATGCATTTACAATAAGTTTCAAGCATCGTTTAGTTAAAAAAACCGAATTTTAATTGATTATTTTGATGAAATAAGGTCCGATATTTTGTTTGCTTACATTGCGCGAATGCCACGCGCACGATTTTACGCGTAAAATTCGGCAATTTTACAACTTAAAAATAATTAACAATCCTCAAAAAATACAATAATTTTCACAAATATGAGTTGGTGCAACGTTTTTTATACATTAATACCTTTCTATCTAGACTAGTCCAAGATCACAGTTCCAAAATCAACCTACCCTAGACTGTGTATATATATATATATATATATAATAAACAGGAACACCAGAGAAAATACAAACATCCTTCAAGGTTTAATAGTACCAACGTTTCGGAATGCACTAATTCCATCTTCAGGGCTAAAACAATAAAATTCCAAATCACATACAAAATACAAATTGCTTAATAACAATTTAAAATAAACTTAAAAAAAAAAAAAATTATAAAAAGTGGATAAGAAAATGTAAAACATTAAAACTAAAAGGTAAATAAATGTAAAGTTAAAAAGTTAAAATTATAAAAAAGTAAAAGCATTAAACTATGGATGACTTAAGAAGTGTAGGAATAACATAGTTTACCAATACAAGTGTGACCACTGTATGGGGTCATATATAGGAAAAACTAAAAGACATTTAAAATCTCGTATTTACGAACATCTCGGTAAATCGGTCCGTACAAATTTACCCCTTGGCAAACCACCTAATTCTCTCATACGTAATCACTCGCACAACAATAACCACCCAATTTCACAGTCTAATTTCGCCGTACTTGCTGCCGGAAGCTCTGACCTTAAGCTTAAAATTATGGAGTCTTTGTTTATTTATAAACTAAAACCAGACCTAAATTCTGACGAATCATCGATAGATCTGCTATGTTTTGGTTAAGGTACTAGTTTATTTCATTTACGTTTCAGTTTTAATGCTTTTACTTTTTTATAATTTTAACTTTTTAACTTTACATTTATTTACCTTTTAGTTTTAATGTTTTACATTTTCTTATCCACTTTTTATAATTTTTTTTTTTTTTAAGTTTATTTTAAATTGTTATTAAGCAATTTGTATTTTGTATGTGATTTGGAATTTTATTGTTTTAGCCCTGAAGATGGAATTAGTGCATTCCGAAACGTTGGTACTATTAAACCTTGAAGGATGTTTGTATTTTCTCTGGTGTTCCTGTTTATTATTAAACTGCGTTTTCCGCGCCACCAATCAATAGCCGATATATATATATATATATATATATATTAGTGGTGGACCGGATGTTAGTTTTTCAACATCTGCGGATGCGGATCTTTAATTTCAATATCCGCGGATGCGGATGCGGATATTTAGTTAATCTATCAATATAATATAGAATTATGAATATATGACATAATTTTTCAAATTTCGTGATATCACTATTATGGCAGGCAGTGCATAAGAATTAAAATTAATATTAATGTTTTCATTATGATAAAAATAATAACTTTCTCAAGAGTTTCAGCCACAGAAAATTCAATGAAACAAGTTTCATTCAATTTTCTGTGTTACCAGCTATTTATAGTGTGAGGTTTATATATTTGTTTGTTCATTAGTAAATTAATACTTTACATGAAATGTGCATGACTGGGCCTTATAAGCTACTTTATAAGCTAATTTAATTGTAAATTGCATAATTTATTGGAGGTAATATCCGCATAACATCCGCAGTCAGAAATGCGGATGTTAAAAATTATGCGGTATCCGCAGATGCGGATATCCGGTCCACCACTAATATATATATATATATCACTTGTCCGTTTTGCTGTTAGTACGAATTAAATATTTTTTTCGCAGCATGTAAAGGATCATCTGAAGATCAGGGTCCCCAGTCTCAATTACGAAATGATATCTTCGTTAAAACTAACGAAAATATCATGACTTAACCTAACCAATCGTCAAGGGCGTACAGTTGACCTAACCGGGCATAAAACAAGAATACATGGGGGCCCTGATCTTCAGGTGATCCCATGTAAACTACAGTAATACTAGGGCATGGTTCTGATTAATCAGTTAATTAATCATTAATTAATAAAAAAAAAAAATTTAAATGATGGGACATGATTAATTTTCCTCGTAATTTTAACTTAAATTTTGTAATGTATCATTTGAATTTGGCACCTTTTTGCATGTATAAACTGTCTAATCCGCCCATGCCTGATTTCTTGAACTAACGCAAACTAAATGAGAAAAATGTTTTCTTCGGTCTTATTTCGCGCAGTAGTATAGCCGTAAAAGGTTAGAGTGCAGGGATGTTGCAATGTTGCAAGAGATAATCAATGTTGCAAATGGGTAGGGTTGCAAAGGGGGGTGGGGGTATGCAGCAACTCAATGCTGCAAAGGGGGTTGGGGTATGCAACAACTCAATGTTGCAAAGGGTGTGGGGGATACTGCAGGTGCAACTAGAGGTCATGAAACTTGGAGGCGGCGTTATCCCCCAAGAGAAAGACAGGAGAAGGAGAGAAAGGAAAAGCGGTGTTCACCTGGCTCCTGCCAAGTGCATAATAACGCTTCAGCCGACCCGCCGTTGTCTTATAGACTCCTAATCAGCCAGTTGGCTTAGAAGGCGTAAATGGCTTGTTCAGGTTGAGTTGTCAGATACCATTTTTTATTTTTATTGTTCAGGTATACATTATTAGGGAGAGTTGCCAGATACCATTTTAATTGTTCAGGTATACATTATTAAGTTGCCAGATTGTACCATTTATTTAATTAATTCTTAAAAGTTGGCTTAGAATTCCGCTAGTAGGTTTAGAAGGCGAAACCAGCCATTTGATATAATTGTTTACAACCAAAAGAATTAAATAAAACAACATTACATCATTCTGTTTATTATAAATATATAGAAAATAAATATACATTTGAATGAGCAATTAAAAATAATAATAGTTTAAGAAATATGAACGAGGAATATGCATATAATCAAAAAATATATCCGTCAATATAACAGTACAGGAGAAATATATATATATATATATATATATATATATATATATATATATATACACACACAATTATATTATGGAGATATATAGAAAATAAATATACATTGGAATGATCAAAAAACAAAAATAAAAAATAAGAGATAATATAACCATCAACATAGCAGAAATATATACACACAACTAAATAAATAAATACATACACTTTATTTTCTACCGCGCAAAATAAGAAATCGTATAGCCATCAATATAGCAGAAATATATACACACACACACACACAAATATGTTAAATATATAAATACATTTCACTTTTTTTTTCTAAATACTAAACTCACACTTAATCGAGTCTACAATTACATCATTATTGCTCTGCATTACGCAGTATACGCGGTTTAATAATATTTCACCGCTTAAAGTATAGGGAAACCTGTACTCGATATGAAGGGCCTTCATATCGTTCAGTACTATTTTTGCTCCCACTTTACAACCGGTTGGTAAGTTATCTTTAAATACGTCTAGAATACAATCAAAAGCACGCACAAAGAGTGAACTCATCTTCACTCAACATAGTGGCAATTGAAATAATCTTGTAAGTCGTTACGACAACTGCTCGTTATATAAAGAAATAGTTCTTCAGGGTGAACGATGTAGGTGAGCTCAGCCTTGTACCGATCAATTGCTTTGTACCAAAGTTCATGATATTTCAAAGAGTCTAAACTTTTTAAATAAACGTCCAGCTCTAGACCATTCTCACCTTGTTCAGCCCTACACTCGGTAAACCCATCGAGCAGAGCGGTGTATGCGTACTCAAGTACTGTTTCAAAATAAAGCATATCCATAACACGCGCGTCTAATATAGGTTTCAGCTTGCGGAATCCGACGATTTCAAACATTCTGTCGAGGATGAATCGGTTTCGCGTAGGAACAAGAGCGTTATTATCAGAAGCATTCTTCCACATCAGCCGTATATCAATGCATGGCCGATCGCTATTTATACACAACGTACATACAACGCATACAACGGCGTATGAGGGGGTGTCACTAATCTGCTCTCTTCTTGTACCTACGTTAGCAGGTATTTTATAACGATCTTCACTCCACTTCTCAACTATCACGAAGATTCTATTCATCTCCTCGACACTTAAATAAACAACATTCCGTTTGTTTGTTTGTCTACATTCCGTTTCCAGTACATAGCTAACGGCACCGGATTTACGCCTGAACACGCGCAACGATTTCGTCACGGACACATCGTACGAGGCGTTGAGAATGCTGCTCAAAGGAAGTTCCATCGTATTCGAGGAGCGCACGTCCACTCGGTTCAAGCTCTGAGATAACTATGAGCCGCGTGAGGCACGCAGGTAGGCAGGAACGGTTCGATGGGCGGTTGACTCACCCTGATGATACGTGAATGGGTTTGTTCGAATTCGTATGATCCGTGAGGTGCGAGTCGCACCATAATCTAATGAAACGTGTGCGGCGCTGATCGAATTGTTGTACCCCATTATATTGGGTAGGTGTTTTTTTCGGTACAAGAATTAATTTCGGTTTTAACGTTTTATCACTACCAGAATACGCACCAGACAGTTTCCCTCAGGATAATTTTCACGCAAAACACATTTTATAATGTTTTATCTCTCCTAAACATCTTCACACTCCGGCGCACTATTTGAGAGGAACATATGCCCATATTTTTCCTTTTTGCCTAGCAAACGATACTCGTCTCTAAAGTCTGCTAAAAACTCACGCAGGGCACTAGCCACAACCTCACTACGAACCTCATCATGATATACATTAATATAGTGGTAAAAATACTTAAGATTCTCCATGATGACGAGATTCACATTTTCAGTCGTAGGGTATGAGTAATCGACATGGTGTAACATGACATAATACCGCTTGTCACACCACTCATCCACAAGACTCATTATCCATATCTGCTGCTTCTCTTCTGCACGCGTTGTTTCTTTTACTTCACGGTATATGTGAGACTTTATAAAGCTTAGGTCTACAGCATACTTCAATACATCGTCTGTGCAACGAAAGCCTACAACGCTCTCACCAGAATAACCATAGAGTATTTGTACATCTTGCTCCTTCGCACGATCCAATGTGGTTTTAAAAGAGGCAAAGGAGGGGGAATAGGAAGTTTTTCGGTATCCACCACATCTTGAAGCTTTGCAGAATACCATTTCATAAACGTTGAACAAGCAATATTAAAGGTAGCCATTTTCTTCTACGCGGGCGAATACACGTCTGAGCTCAAGGGCTTACTGCAGTCAACTGACCACGCAGGGAATCCCAGATAGTAGCATGACTCACGTTGCTGGTCTTACAGTGGGCGGAGCTTAGAACTTTCACCTGTGCACACACACACACACACAAAGGAGAAAGTGAAACGCTAATTGAAACATGATTTATTTAATAAACGAGATATTCAAGTTATATATATTTACAAATACGTGTAATAAATAAGTTAACAATAGATACATCAAAGATTATATACAAGACATACATATTTACAAATACGTGTGATAAGTAAGTTAACAATAGACGCATCAAAGGTTATGGTATCCAAAGGGTACGGTATCATAGGTACCAGGTAACTGGTAACGTTTCCTATAGGTGTTACGGCACACCTTCGTTCCCCTAAGTTCCTTCACGCCCCCCAGCTTCTGCGCCCGAAAATTGTGGGTGCCTACAGTTAGTTGGGGAGGCCGATCGCTCTCATCGTCCAAACACACTAGATCCTTCAACGATTCAAAGTTAACAACCCGCCGATTCGCATGGTTGAGCGTAATACCCTTTGCCTTCACGATATATTTCATATCCTCCCCCACCCTCACCCGTACCCCATAAGTTTTAGGTCCTGTTGAGACAAAAGAGTCGGCGTATGCGTTGTCCCCATACTCATCCTTGATCTCATCAGTGAGCTCGCCGAGGAACTCCCCAATAGCAGGCATGTATTCACCCTCCCTCTCTGTGAATATCACGCTATCTGTATCGGCATACAATACTCTCCGCCCAAGAGAATGCAATAGACCCCAAAGTTTTATGCGGGCGTAGGCTGTTGTGAAGCTGGCCACAGGTATGTTTGTAACCCTTGAGGTATCTGTGGCCAATTCAGTGTTGTTGTACTTTATTATGTAAGTATTACCTACATTCACGATCTCCATGACCTCTTTATCGGGAGCATTGGCATAATCCCAGACTTCACTATAACTTTGTGCCAAATGAATGTTCCCTTTGCCGGTATTCTGTGCAAATTTTCCCCATAGACTGTTTAGACACAACTTTGCACTAAAGCGCTTGCCAGGATTCTTTGCAATTTGGGCACGATCAAGTTGTATACCTTCGCGGTCGCGGTAACGTTGAATATAGGCAGACTTTTCATCTTCGGTGTCAACTCCTCGCGGATACCCTGATGCCTCAACCTTATCCTTCAAAAATGCGTTTATATATGGTGTGAAAAGGTTGGGTAGCTTCTGAAACCTCCACACCTCATGTATCTTCAGTATTCTATACCCATGGCGTACGGCTAGGGCCAGCTCTGGACTTGTATATACGCCTCTGATCTTACGCTGGTGGGGTATATGGTTACAATTACCGTTATTCTCTTCCGCGCACTTCACGCACAGGGGAAACATGAGCTTGTGGTCGATAACGACGGGTAAGATTGGCATCCATAAATTGCGTGGGGGGAGTACGTCTACGAAAGAGAGCCCAAAGTAACGATCATTCAAATTTCTTGAAAATTCATTGATGGAGGGCAGGTTAGGTCCCACCAGTTTCTCAGGAGCGCCCACGGGGTACGGATTGTTCTTCATCACGTATGGGTATAAAGAACAGAAATCGTAGTAATGGAGCTTCACACCCTCCGTAGGTGGAAAGTATAGCCTGAATGGATTTGTACGTCCTCCAAACAAGCTATCACCACATTTGAGAGGATCCAGCACCATTGAACGCTTGATCGTGTTTATTTCCTCACGGTACACCTCGTCTGTCTCCATCCGTGCATCATATTCATGCTCCCACAAGACTTTGTGAGTGAACTGGGATCCTATAAGTTGATCGCGGGTGCGGGTCCACGCAAGACAGTCGGCAGGAGATCTACCGTGGATATCTCCGGCGATTCCGCACTCAGGACGGGGGCATCCATGCCACCAGCATCCGTTAAAGGAGTACACAGTCTTCACACCAGTGACACGGTTTTCACTTAACCCATCAACCCAAAAAACACGACCGTTAATCTTAATGGGCACTTCTCCCGTGTTGCGGGCGTGCTTTATGTATACGCCTGTCTGTTGCTGTAGGTGTATGAGCCAGTAAATAGCCTTGTGGCCGTAACTGCGGGGGTTGTTTCGGTGAATAATGGCTAAGGTGGCTTTAGGCATTAAGTTATTCTTGAACACCGTAAAACATAATGACGCGATGGTGGTTGCGACTTACAGCGGATCGCATTTGAAACGGCCTATGTACAGTGTTTACCATAAGTCTCGCGCCTCTGTCTCGTCCCAAGCTAGTTTGTTAGGTATAAAATGGACGGTCCTTATGGCAGCGGAGGTGTGTTCGGATTGGTGCACATAATTGCTCTAACCCCCATTAATGACGTCCATTATTACGTCACTTCTGCTACACTTTAGTGTTTAAAATACAAATGATTAAGAAGCAGAATGACCAAGTTTCGGGATGTTGGGATGGTTATGGAGCAATCCTAGTCATCGTAATATTAGCTGGGCATTACATTATACCATCTCAATATATACTGTAGACTATAGAGAACGACTAATTCGGCAAATATCCCAAATCATGGCATGATACCTAAGTTATTTTGACGCAGGTCTAAATTATTTGCTCAAATGCAATGATTGATATTAAGTAATTGTTGGGAATTGTTGTCAATATTGTTGTTTGTGATACATATCCTACGTGAAGAATCTAATGATCAAATTCCTCAGTGAACCTCTCACGCGCTCGCATTTCGAGGAAGTCACGGTCGTCTCACTAATAGATAGTTTACCCATTGTTTTAAGTGGTAACCTATTCCATCTTATGAAAGTCATTAGTCTAAAGCAAGACTGGTGGGCCGTGATCAGAGAAATTTGCATTTGATTTGTTCATCGTAATTATTACGTAATATAGTATACTGTATATAGTAGTATATAAGAGTTTATTGGTAGCATATCATATGACAATTCCCATAAACATATGATGGCCTCGATGTTGCCAGTTTTTATTTTTTTCCTGAAACTATTACCTTCTCATAGTTTGTTTCAACAATGCATATATTTGTCAAACATAAAAATATTCTATATTAACATAAATATATATTCGATACAAATTTACGTCATGGCTTTAACATCAGTATTTCGTATAGCTTCCTCCGGCAATAATTTCTTGCAATCGTTGCGGCACAGAAGAGGCCAGATTGTAGGGAATGTTTGGTGTTCGACGTAAGCTCTCCCAACTATTCCTCGTGTGAGCTAAAAGTGCTTCAAATGTTCTTTCATTGCGTTGCTCCCATTCGTTAATCATTATTGCCCAAAGGTTTTCAATCGGATTCATATCAGGAGAACGTGGTAGCAGAATTAGATTAATAATCTCTCGCTCCCTTTCCTCCTCCCTTCATAATTCCCCACCCAACCTCGTTTCCTTCGACATAGCAACGCTTACCTTCATCCTCATTCCACTTCCTTCATTAAACCTATTATCGCTTTTACTGTCCCTTCCTTCAATGCCAGCGTTCTTAAACCTAGCACATAAATTATATAATATGGAATCTAACACCTTAGATCTCTTCGCATTCATGTTACTTGAAGACGCCTGCGTCTTAGGGGAATCTAAGTGTTGAGAGTGGGCTTGAGGGGTAGTCTATAGATTACTACAGATGACCTTGAACGCTCCAACTATTTAAAAATGATTATTTATTACGCACATCATATGGCATAATACACACATGAATTTCAGTATCTCTTACACTATAGGAATGGAATTGAATCCTACCAGAGTTAAAAAGTCGCAAAATATGATAGATTAGTTTGTATTAAGAGGTTACTAAGAGAAAAGGATTTGGGATAGAGCGGAAGGCAGAGAGTATATTTTCTCGAGTTTCGGTTATTATTAACGTTATATGGATACATTGCCATGCGGTGTGATCAGAGAGAGAGAGAGAGAGAGCTTTTAAATCACACCTTTTAAATGGTTTGTGGGTAAGGGCTTCACGTATGTTATTTTAGTCCAGGGTAGTTTATGTGGAGGTGTTAACGTAACTTGCACTTGGGACTCTTAATTGTAAGACAACTACCATAGCTGGGACTGAGACACGTTATCCCCTGCATACTCTATATATATATCTATATACAGTGTCTCTATATATAAATAGATAGAGAGATCGACACAATGATAATGTGGACGTCATTGATGGGGTTAGAGCAATTATGTGCACCAATCCGAACACACCTCCGCTGCCATAAGGACCGCCAATTTTATACCTAACAGACTAGCTTGGGACGAGACAGAGGCGCGAGACTTATTGTAAGCACTGTACATCCTTCTAAAGGCCTGGAAACATACTCTAAGCACGCGCACATCATTCACGCAATAACGCTCACATTCATCAGCTATATTATAAGGATTACGTTCATTAAAACTGTTGTAGTATCGATCAAAGTCTTCACGTTCATCTACACTCATAAAATCATAGTTAAAATAATGTTTGGGTGGTGGTGGGCCTACGTAGTTTAAAGTCTCGCTGGTGAGGTAAGTGTAAGGGAAGTATCATTTGGAAACTTCAGCTGCTACTCCCATCACCTTGGGTAGCTTTGCTAATTTACAAGGTGTGAATAATAAAGTGTCTTTAAATTGTACATTGCCTCTTATTTGCATCTGTATTAATTTGTTGCCTCTTTTCAATGGATCACCTGTAAATATCTCAGAGGATTCGTGCTCAAGCAACTCCTTATAAAGGAACTGCGTGTCAAACTTTGCCCCATTATGGGCGAGAATATACACAGTCATTTTTTTGAACTTGTCGGCTAACTTGACAATATAGGACACAAATAGTTTCACAGGACTATCGTGGACATTCGTTTTAAAAACGTTTGTCCGTTTACCGCATTTGAGGCACTCGTCACATTCGATCCCCATACACTCATCGCAGATAGTCTGGCTCACAAGTAAATGTGGAATTACCTCATTGGTTTCAGCGTTCGTATATGTTTCTATATCGTAGTATACAGTTATACAAGGGTTATTTTTAGGCTTAGCATCTTTCATATAACATACATGCTTTACTCCATCCGCCTTATACTCCTCCTGGCATGTAGGACAATGAATTTCGTCACACTTGTGCTTAAATTTCCCCAATTATCCATTGTGTGAAACATACCACATTCACAGATTCTCATTTTCCTGCATGTGCCAGTTGATTTATGGAGTTCAAAGCAGTTATTATTGAAGAATGTGCGTCTACACACATCACAGTCTCTCTTCTCAGCTTCAACTACACGGCTTTCACATTTGGTGCTTTTACACTGTTCACATACCATGTGACATTCTTTACAATGTTTCACTATATCATCCGCAAACTCGAGGCATCCCTTACACAAATCATGATGTCTCCCATATTTTCGACTTTTGTCATAACTCGCGTAAAGCCACCTTATATTACGGATGGGGAGATACGTTGTCCCTGACAATCCTAAAATAAGTAGGGGTCTTGTACGATCTCACACACAGCTTTTAAAAACATACACAGTCCTACGACGATCATCCAACCCAAATACAACTATACGGACATTCATTTCCTGTTCTACCCTTCTCAGCTCTTCAGGACCCATATTACAGTCAAATTCAAGTTCACAGTCTACAGCTAGTTTACGGGCACGCTCCACGACCGTAGGCAACCAAATTTTTGTGGCCTGTGTATTTTGTCCAGTAAACATACGTGCTAAGACTACTGCTATAAAGCCGCAACCACGATCGACGTTTATATGCTTTCGGTAAATAATCAGAGAATTGAAGTTAAGAGTATACGGTATGGCACTATGTCCCGCAACACGGAATACACGGTCAATATTTATCGTGAAGGTGTCCATATTAAAGGCTATACTACTTTGGGCGGCTTGCATTATACGTCCTAATATATATTCTACATCTTCAGCCGCCAAACGTCTAAATAGCACTACTACCCAATAATCATCTACATCACCGTCATCTGACCCGAATCCGAAGGACAGACTCGTCCTGACTTCACGCTCGTCGCGGTTCTGAAGAGCAAACTCTACAATACGTTGTACAACCCGGCGTAGCCCGCGCTCAATTCCATTGCTATACATGGCTCTAGGGTCGACCCTGACTCTATACCGATTTCTAGGCAAGGCTGGGGTGGGGGTTGCGGAGCGCACCAACTCAAACGAGGAGGATGAACAAGAACAAGCGTTTATATTGGATGATGTGGGATTGGCTGCGTAAGACGTTGAGGGTTGGGGATCTATTATTGCTGACTCAACAGAACGGGGGACAGCTGTGGAGGATGGACAAGGGGCTATATCGGCCAAAGATGCTGATGTGGGGATGGGAGCGTAAGACGTTGAGGGCCTGGAGTCTATTATTGTAGACTCAACAGAACGGGGGGCAACTGTGGCGGATGAATAAGGGGATATATTGGCGGAAGGTGCTGCTGGGGGGCTTGTTGCGTAAGACATTGAGAGTTGGGGCTCTATTACGGGTGGTTGGCCAACAACAGACACGTATTTCGGTTGCTTTATACCTGACGTGGGGTTCTCTTCATCATACCTCCGCATTGAACGTGCTACCGGTATCACTGGTGAGGGTTCGTCGGCAGGGGAGGATTCTGTGATCACAACTACACTGTCGTTTGGGTCATCCGTAATGTCGATGATGGGGTGCTGTACCTCATCGTCATTCACGGTTCTGTGGGAGAAGAAAACAAAATATAAGGAACAGCAGTCAAAATTTGTAATATTTTGTAAATGACCCACTTAGGAGTGTGACGTGTTAGAAATGGACTCTGTAGAAAAATTCAGATTCACGAGCCCATCCACATGTATTATATCTGGACCTACAGAATGTGGTAAAACTGTGTTTATGCTTAAAATCATTAAAGAAAAGGGAGAGATGTTCTCGAAATTTGTGCATAAAGTTATATGGTGCTATTCGACGTATCAATCAGTGTTCAACGAGTACCAAGATGATATTTTGTTCCACAAAGGCGTATATGACGTTAATTCGTTAAAGGGAAATGAACATACAGTCATTGTAATTGACGATCTCATGTTGGAGATGGATAAAACGTTTGCCGAGACATTTACAGTATTCTCCCACCATCTTAACATAAGCGTGTTCTTCAGCAATCAGAATCTATTTTTCAAAAATAGATACATACGCGATGTGTCGTTAAATACACAATACCTAGTCTTATTCGCACAACGTAGAGATGTATCACAAATTGGGGTATTAGCCAATCAAATGTTCCCGAATCAGCGTAAGGAGTTTTTGGAAGTTTATAAAGAAGCTACAAGCACGCGTTACGGATATTTGCTTTGCGACCTTCATCCGTGAAACACGTTTAGGGTGCTTCTAAGAACGAATATATTTCCAAACGAGCCTGAAACGGTGTATATTCCAGAATGACAAAGAGACTAAAGAAATACCGTGAATTAATAAAAATCTATCATCGACTGCCACGGGCAATGCAGCAGATGTTTATTAAAAATATCGACTACGACTTTTTAAAATGCATCTGTGAAATCTGTCTTAACGTTATAAATTGCAATGTATCACTGAAACCATCTCAGAAGGCTCGCCTACGCCGTTACAAGAACATAATTACGTGCACTCGCTCGTAAAAGTCAAACTGTAGCGAAGAAAAAACGAATTATTGTACAAACAGGAGGGTCATTTCTCCCCATCTTATTTTCAGTTTTGGGTCCTTTACTGACTAGATTAATATAATGAAGAAAGTGGTAGTGATTCCACACGAGGTGTACGCTTCACTGCAAAGGAATCCAGACACGGATCTAGATCCCCGTAAAAGCAGACTTAAAAGAATGGAAAGCGAATTGCTAGCCCTATTAAACAGTGAAAAAACACCTGATGAGAAAAGAATCTTATACCAAGAAGCTCTGCAGAAATTTCTTCACGAGTACGAAAATTATAAGAACCCGACAGAGATTCCTGTGGTTATTAGGCACAGCACGGGGGACGATGGACATGGCGACATAGGATCTGTACCCGACGATACAGCTGACCAACCAAAAATTAAGGGATCAGCCACACAACATATCGAGCATGTATTAAAAAGCACCCTCCCACATACATTGAGGAATAAAGGTTTAAGTCTTTATAATCTATTGAATGAGGACCCAGCCATACAATGGACCGATACAGGCGAGATCATTGTGGAAGGATCAAAGGTACAGGGGTCGAATATTGTAGACATTGTCCATGATCTGGTGAGAAAGTGGGATAGGCCATCACCATCAGGATGGAAGAATATTAAAGCAAGACTACAACAAATAAACGTCCCAAAACGTTGATAGGAAATCTGAACAGGTTAAAAGACTTGGAACATGCAACGCATGTGGCACAATTGAAGACGCCGTCACCCCCGGCGGTAACACCTTTGAAGAGGAGAAAGAAGAGGTTAAACAACGGTGAACCCTACCCACGTGCCTCTAAAATACGCAAATGGCTAACGTATTAAGTAAACGCTATTATGACATTTCTAACCCAGCCTCCTACGGCGGCGTAGATAGACTGTACAGAAGTGTTTACGGAGTAGGAAAAAAGATGTTGAAAGATTTTTGAGGGAGCAGGACGCTTATACGCTTCATAAGCCTGTGAGAAAAAGGTTTAAAACAGCCAAGACAACGGCTTCCTCGATTGATTCTATTTGGCAAGCAGATTTAACAGACATGCAAAGATATTCTGTGTATAACGATGGTTACCGTTACATTCTATTCATAATAGATGTATTCTCTAGATATCTGTGGCTACTTCCTCTGAAAAATAAATCACCTGAAACAGTTGCTAAAGCCACCAAAACGCTAATGTTAAAAGAAAACAGGGTTCCTGGCTATTTTTGTACGGATATGGGGAAGGAATTTATAGGCCGTGCTTTTCAGAACATGTTGACAGAGTTTAATATCAGCTATTACACAACCAATTCTATACATAAGGCTTCTTTAGCTGAAAGAGTTCAACGTACTATAAAGGAACGCATGCACCGCTATTTTGCACATAAAAACACACCGATTTCTAGACATTCTGGAATCATTGGCATCATCCTACAACCGCTCACACCATCACACGATTGGGACAACACCTAACGAAGTTTTAGAAAGAGGTACGCTCCCGAGAAGAGATGGATCACCAACACCACCACACACTGCGCGCTTCAAAATCAATGATTATGTAAGGCTGTCGCGTTCGGGGAATAAATTCGCAAAGGGTTTTGAGCAAGGATGGACACGTGAGATTTTTAAAGTTAGGGCTATGAGACCTAAAGGTGAGATAATGATGTATTACATTGAAGATTTGAATGGGGAAGAAATCTCAGGAGGCTTTTACCGCGAGGAATTGCAGAAAGTTGCATTTAATTTAGGAAAAAATGTGTTTAAAATTGAGAAAATTTTAGGAAGCAAAGGTTCAGGAAAGAGAAAAATGTACCTGGTGAAATGGCTAGGGTACCCAGAAAGCTTCAACACCTATATAAAAGCTGATGCAATAATGAAGCTTAAATAGTATGCAACATGGCTCCTAACCATTTCTACGTCACACTCCCGTCCTCCTCGTCCCTGTCTGTACACCCTAACAACACACTAGCCAACTTTGTAACAGAACTCCACGTGCCCATTGAATTGGGTCGTGATTCGTATGAGGTGGGGATATGCGAAATTCAGCTGGACACCCTCTTTTTAAATATTGAATATAAAGAATCCGTTTTTACGATTCTTAGAGACATTGACGAGTGTGAAAAAGCTGGGGTAGCTATGGATGAAACTATACGTATCGCTCGGACTAAGGTTGCACGGTATTACAGTACAGAAGTAAGACTAGGACCGGGTCATTATGGTTCGGTCGAGGATGTTGTGAGAGACTTAAACATAAGTTTAAGAAACTCAAATCTTACGAATGATTTAGTATACGAAATCGTAAACAAAGGAAACCCTGCACATACACTAATCCTAAAATCAAAGACTAACAGACGTATTAAAGACCGAAGAGTGTTCAAAATTATAACCAATGGACGATATAGCGCAGCCATCCAAAGAGAGACATTTCACGAGGCACAGCATGACTTGTCCAGATTAATGTATCAATTGAAGATGGAGAAATTGGCTGAAAGCTCTCAGTCCCCAGACATGTGCTATATTTACAGTAATATAGTGGAGCACCAGTTTGTTGGGGATACCCAGGCACGCCTGCTGCGCATTGCTCACATCCCCAACCATAGAGGAAGGAGTTTGAGTATTACATATGACAGACCCCATTATGTGAATGTCGCAACTAATTTAATAACCAATATCTCAATATATATAAGAACGATTGAGGGTGAAAACTTCCCATTCGGTAACGGGAGCTTAACAGTGAAGCTACACTTTCGACGCACTGAGTTATAATGGATAGAAAGCCTTTCACCCTCTATCGAGGGGTGAGATACCAGCGCGGTAGTGGACTTGAGTCCATTTTTTCATCCATACTACGTACGGCTGTTCCTTTGCTGAAGAGGGGTGCCAGATACCTCGGAAGGAAAGCGCTACAATCAGGTCTTAACACTGCAGAAGACATTGGCTGGGGCTAAACCTAAAGAAGCTCTAAAAAAAACATTTAAAGCGTACACGGGACGAAATCATCAAAGATGCAAAGAGAAAAATGCGTGGTGGCGGGAAGAAGAAGAGGGCTGTCCGGAAGAAGGGGTCACGTGGTATTAAACGTAAAAGGATATCAAAAAAGAAGTGCTGTAAGCGAATGAAACCTATGGTTGACCACTTTTTTGACTGATATAAGCTAAGGACATTGATCTCATGAATCATAGTTTGTTTACTACTTGTCGAGAGAGGAGGCACTATTTCTAACTCGTCATGGCACGCTTCATCCACCCATGTAGTTCACAATGCTGTAAATCGGAGCTGTCCCTTTTTGAGCTACCTCCAACCCAAGTTTCTATTGAGCACAGTGACTTTATTACAATTAACCCTTTAAACACAATTAGTTCCCCGAGTGCTCCTATAGAATTCGTGATACCCAGCTCATGCCCTTACTTTTTTTATCCAAGCTGTGTGCACATGTACGCTAAGCTACGTATAGCCCATTCTGATGGAACGGACTGCGATGACAAATATGCTGTATACCCTGAAACAAACTTTCTGCACTCCATATTCAACCAGTGTGACGTATATTTAAATCAGGCCAACATATCGTCAGGCACGGGATACTATCATCTACGAGCCTATCTGGAAAATGTCCTCAACTTTTCCAAAGAAGCGAAGGCTACCTTTTTAAGTGCCGAGGGATATTATCAAACTAAAGACGAAAGTAGTATAAAGGACAAATTTAAAAATTCTAAAAAGAAGATATACGAGTGTTTTGGACGTCTGCACACAGATTTCATTTTCCAGGAGAAGTTGCTTGTCAACGGGGTGGATATGAAAATAAAGCTCACCCGCACGAGTCCTGAGATCTGCTTAAATCTGGATGCTGATCAAGAAGAAGGAGCAAAGCCCGTTGTGGTTCACATTATGGACACATACCTCCGCGTACGGCGAGTGAAATTAAGTTCACCAAAACAACTAGAAATTGAGAAAAATTTACTAAACGCTACAGTGAAATACCCTATTAACAGAGTACAAATCAAACTATATACGGTGCCTGCAGGGTTGGCGTCGAAGCAGATAGAAAACATCGCCCTAGGAAATCTTCCTAAAAGGATATTAATCGGAATGCAGGACCATGCTTCGGTGAATGGAAAGTATATAAAGAGTGCCTTTAAATTCGAGAATTTCGCACTTAAAAATATAACTATACGTTAATGGCATTGCTTTGGGTGGAACATTGGATACGGACTATTCATCAGACGCTGTGTTACCTCTTTGCGTGAGAGCCTATAGTAATCTGACCCATATTGCAGGTGATTGTGATGAGCTTGGTAATGGGTTAACGCATAAAGAATTCATTGATCAATTTAACCTTTATCCGTTTGACATTACACCTGACTTATCTGCTAGCGTAAATACGCATTTAAGCCCACAACAGAGCGGAAACATCTCATTGAGGTTGGAATTCACCAAGCCTATAGACGCGCCTATTAGTGTACTAGTAGGGGAAGGTGGGGTAAGACGGACTACTTAACACAAAAATGAGTCTAGAAACCACATTTATATAATTTTGGGGGTTTTTAGGGGTTGTGGTGGTGCTTTGGGGTGTTATATTTAAAGTCCACACCCTGGTCACGGTTTTTAGAGGAAAAGACTGAAACACGAGATTTTACCAAATCAATATTTTTATTGTACCAAAAACGAATCACGGGGTAAGATAGACCCCAGGGGTCCATCCTTACTGGCACAACTCACACACAAAAACCTCTTCCTCATCATCCTCTACCCCTGCACATTCCTCATGTGCCCATCTCTTGCAAATGGCGCAACAAACCCACCCTTCCCCTCGCACAGAATTACCAAACGTGTCATTGCAATACAAGCACTTGGTTGAATCTCCATCCTCACTGTCACTGTCATGAGCCCAGGATGGCCCAGCTTTCGCTTGCTTTGCTTTTTTCTTTTGTGTCATGCTTTTGTTTGGTGACGTGAAGGACATCTAGCAACCAATATCTGAACCTCGCCCTTTCTGCTTGGGTTTAGAGGGGGGGTTCCATCTCACCCCATGGGTCCGTCTTACCCCACCGTCCCCTATATCTCGAGTCGCAAGCCCTAATAGAAATAGATAGATTTAGGAGCGTTATCACTGACTTTTAAAATGGATGCTAATACACTTCAGAGAGTAATGAATAGTGAACGAGTCACACGTTCCAAATTTATCGGCGTGTTTGCGAAGAATGAAACATTGAGTTTGCCAAGTACGCGAGAATGCGGTAGTCTTATTGTGAACACAGATGTCATCGGTAATGAAGGGATTCATTGGATTGCAGTCTATTTTAAAAATAGACACCGCCTGTACTATTTTGATTCACTCAGTACTCAACCCTGGAGTGACCCTGTTATTGTAAAATTTCTCGCTCAGTTACATATTCCCGGAGTTGTATGGAACCCGTTTCGTATACAAGGATATTTTAGTAATACTTGTGGAATGTACTGCATTTCATTTCTCATGCATATGTCACGTGATAAAGAGTTTATAATTTTTTTTAATTTATTCGACCCGTGTCACACTCGACGAAACGATGAAATGGTATGCAGACAGATAAAAATCCGTTTTCCAATTGTGTGTACTCGTTGTATAGTATAATGTTTTTGTTCGTGTGTATATTTGTAACGTTAGTTTGTATATTCTGTAGTTTAAGATGGTTATTGTACTGATTTCTTTCATTTAATAAATTGATGAAAATATATTGTCTTCTTCCCCCCAAAAAAGATCGAAAAACACTTACATTATTTCGATGTGACATTCATTATGCTGACTGTTCAGTATATCCTCCGTATTCATGACACGAGATTCTTCAAAAGATTGTATAACACGTGTCAAATCCTCATCGGATCTTAAAGGAGAAAGAATAATATTCATATTGAATCTTTTTTAATAAAAACATATACAGAGTATACATATTGTAAGACAGACCCCATTATGTGAAGATATCTTTGGTAATCGCGTTAAAAAGATTAATTGCAGTCAATGCTGCAGTGTCACCTTCTTGATACAAATCCGAAAAAGTGTAAAGTTCGTGATCCATGGCGGAGGGAATGCTTATTCACTGGCAGAGGGAATGTTTATTCACTGGCGCGAAAATAGCTACTGTTACTCCCAACTGAAAAATATTTCCTTTTACATGCACAATCACCAAGCTCCGCCCCAAAAGATCAAGAGCAGATGTTCGTAATGATTGGTTGGCAGTGTAACTGGGTGGAGCTATGATAAGTTTGTGTACCAGTCGTAACACCAATATAACGGGTCCATGCTTTGGACGACTAATGGCATCTTTATATTTTCTCCAATAGATTTAATGCTCGTATTACCCCTTGCATTCTCCGTCACGACAATATTTGTATCTATACTTGGTTTTCTCCAATCCATCCCTTTATGCAATATTGTTCACAACAATATTTTATTATTTTGCGTCCATACTAAATTGAGTCTCCATTTTTCGGGTGCAAATTATTTCGCAACCATACTAAACACTCCCAAGATTCCTGACTTGTGGATTTTTACTTCTCGCATAGATGTGTGAATAAATAACCACCCCGCCAGTGCTGAAGCTTAGTTCGGATTTCACGTTAAACTGTAGGTCTAAGACCGGAGTGAAAAGCTTAACCATTGTTACAATTCGGCGAGGAGTTAGTTATTATTATTATTATTATTACTAAAGAGAAAAATCTACATTGTTTTTGTGCATATCACATTTTGCAACCACACTATTCCAGGATCAATAATCAAATGATCCTCTTATTTTAAATGTTGAAATTATGATGTGAAAGAGTGAGCAATGATTCCCTGACGAGATGTATTTCTGATTCGGTTTCCACGTTAAACTGTAGGTCTAAGGCCAGAGTAAAAAGCTTAACCATTGTCATAATGAATAAATCAGTGAGATGATGTGAAAGAGTGAGCAATCATTCCCTGACGAGATGTATTTCTGATTCGGTTTCCACATTAAACTGTAGGTCTAATGCGGGGTGAAAAGCTTAATCTTTGCAATTCGGCGAGGAGTTAATTATTATTATTACTACATAGAAAAATTTGTCTTTGTGCATATCACCCTATATATATATATATATATATATATATATATATATAGTGTATCTGTGTGTGTGTGTGTGTGTGTGTGTGTGCGTGCGTGCGCGCGTTTGCGTGATCCTCACTTTCTCTGACAAAAATCTCTGTGTGTGTGTGTGTGTGTGTGTTAATTTTGAAAAATGTATAATAATAATAATATACTTTTCCATTTTTTATTCATTCATTTCAATAAACTAAGATGCCATACAAATTTGCAAGTAAAGAGAAATAATCAACGCATTTAATAAAAACATTTTTTTTTATTTACAAGTAAGACAAATGCATGGAGAGCGCAGCGTGTCTTTGAGAGAGAGAGCAAGTTGACCCAAATTCCTTTGCGCCCGATCGTAGCTTTCAAAAAGGCCTCGGGGTGAACAGGTGTGATTCTTTAGCGTTCCTGGTTCAATTTCCTCCTCGTCTAACATAACGTGGAAATAAATTTTACTGTTGTACGTATTATATTATTTTTTGTGCAGTAGAAGACAAATTCTATTTATTTATTAATAAACAGTTTTTATTGTTAATATTGGTGATTATTTCGCTTAAAAGAGAAAGTACATTTGCTTTGGTAACCAATTAAAATAAATGGTGGTATCTAGCAACTCACCCTAATAATGTATACCTGTACAATTAAAATAAAAAATGGTATCTGGCAACTCAACCATCATCTATATAAGACCTGCTTGGCTTCGGAGCTGGTAGTTTGATGATGACAGCTGCTGAATAAAGATCTCTCTCCTTCCCTTCTTAGGTTAAGACTTAGCTTAGTTTCCCTTTGGGGGGTTAGGACATCCCACCTTGTCCCCCAAAGTCCTCCTCCGTCTATCCTTTCTCTCTTAGGCTAAGGCAACCCCTTTGGGGGGAGGTCATCCTTCCTTCTCCTCGCGAAGATCCCTCCCTTCTCCCCCTTCAGGTGTACCCCTCCCCCCCTTGGCTCCTTCTAAGCCAACTGGCTGATTAGGAATCTATAAGACAACGGCCACTCGGCTGAAGTCTTAGTGTGCACTTGGCTCCTGCCAGGTGACCACCTCTCTTCCTTTCTCTCCTTCTCCTGTCTTTCTCTTGGGGGATAACGCCGCCCTCCAAGTTTCATGACCCCTTGTTGCACCTGCAGCATCCCCCCACCCCCCTTTGCAACATTGAGTTGGTGCATACCCCCACCCCCTTTACAACATTGAGTTGTTGCATACACCCACCCCCTTTGCAACATTGAGCTGTAGCACACCCCACCCCCTTTGCAACATTGAGTTGTCGCATACCCACACACCCCTTTGCAACATTGATCAGTATCTCTTGCAACATTGCAACATTCCTGCACTCTAACCTTTTGCGGCTATACTACTTCGCGCAACAGAAACAATAAAGCTATTTCTTACTCTTTTCAGAAGTATTTAATTTTCAATCGTTTTAATCAGTTAATCATTGATCAATTAGAAAATTTCATCATTCATCACTTTTTCCTAAAAATGATTAATTAACCATGCCCTAGATAGGTTCCAATACTTCATAATAAGAGGTATACATCGCTACATTTCAGTAGATTAACAATTAAACTGCTTCTTGTCCTTGTTAACTTAGTAGCAGTTACGCAGTTGTATAGGGTGGCCACAAAGTCCCTTCGCATGAAAAACAAGGGCAACGTACAGATATGCTGCAAAGGGACTTTGTGGCCACTCTGTAGATTGAACCAATGCCTTCACTTTTTCTGCTTGATTTAAAATGGTCATAAAGGCGGACTGCGCTAACCCTAACGACCGCACCACTTCAGATTTCTTCTCGCCCGCTTTGACTCGCCTGATTGCATTTTTACATCCAAAGATATAATTTTCTTTGCACTTTTGACACATTATGGTCACTTTTACCAGACGGCCTTTGCCAGACATTACGGAGGCTTTCATTCACTGTAATTATACACAATGGCGGGCGGGAGGAAACTAGCGAAGCTCTTCGCTGATTGGCTGATGAAAAATGTAAACAAAACATTGCCACGATTGCGTTTACAAGGCTGCGTTTACATCCGTATTTTTTGAACCGCTGTATGAATTTTTTTTTTTTTTTTACAAAACAGGCCCACAGGACAGATTTATTATAAAGGAGCTTGTTTTTTTCTTCGTACACTCGTTAAATTGTTAAACAGGGTGTTCATAAAGAACTTTGAAGTGAACTACAAGCTTAATTATGCGATGTTATGGTGCTCCTTATAGTGCCAGTATGCTGTTTGTAGTCAATAAGGTGCCTAACTGTGCCAGTGTCATACGCAATTTTGTATTTAGATTTATCACTAGACTTGGTGAGTCAGTCGCTAAGATAATTAGAAGCCATGGTTAGTGGACTGATCTCCGATATATTTTGTAAATCTCAAATCTGGAAGCATTGGCGTAGGCAATTGTTATAATGTTTCAGACCAACAAGGACCCTAGGATCCACTCATGGCTGGTCTACCTAACCGTGTTTGTAATTGTGTATTGTGCATGTCCTCCGTGGTGGCGGAGGGGACCTACAATTTTAAGTGGGTTCCGAACTACAAAAACTTAATTTTACTACCTTAAACTATACTTAATCTATCAGCATATACATCTAATCGATTTTTAAACATGTTTATAGACGTGCTACTAATTACTTCTACCTGCAAACTATTCCAGCTATTTACTATTCTATGCGTAAAAAAGTTTTTGGCAACTGCTGTCTTGAACCTTTTACTTGTCAACTTACACCCGTTATTTCTAATTCTATTATATTGTGATAATTCGAAAAAGCTATCTCTATTTAGTTATCGAATCCATTCATAATTTTAAAAACCTGGATTAGATCACCCCCTTAGCTTCCTAGTCTCGAGTGTAGTCAATTTTAACTCCTTAAGCCTATCCTCGTACGACTTCGACCTCAGCGACGGGATCATCTTAGTTGCTCGTCTTTGAACTCTTTCGATTTTATTTATATCTTTGCGCATATGGATTCGAAAATTGGATCGCGTACTCCAAATGGGGTCTAACTAATGATTTATAAAGAGGAACAATAATATCGCACGATCTGTACTCAAAATTCTTAGCTATAAAACCTAGCACTTTGTTCGCCTTATTGACCGGTGATGTACTTTGTTTCGCTACTTTTAAGTCACCAGTAACTATAACTCCTAAATCTTTTTCGCGATCTGCTTGCCAACTCCTTCCCTGACATACTATACGCGAACCTATATGTAAAATTTTGCACTTATCGAAGTTAAATCTCATTTGCCATGTGACCGACCAATCTACGATTTTATTCAGATCTTCCTGGATTTTACCTCTATTTTCGTCATTTATCGCCCTACCACCCAACTTCGTGTCATCCGCAAACTCTGAAACTGTACTGACTAGGCCGAGATCAAAATCGTTAATATATATATATATATATATATATATATATATATATATTATATATATATATATATGGGAAAAAGCAAGGGGCCCAATACAGAACCCTGAGGAACGCCGCTCGCTACATTAGCCCAAGAAAGCTCCGCTCCAATCAAGCCCGTGCACAGGGGGGGGGGGGGGGGTTGGGGTGCTTGAGCCCCTGTAGTCCAGGCAATTTGTAGTTAGACCTGGGCAAAATTGCTTCAGAAGCTTTCTAAACTGTTTCCAGCTCAGGAACCATTGCCGAATAACATATCCAAAATCCGACAAAATTGGACCCCGGGAACACCCCCAAAAATGAAATTCAAAATGGCGGACTGGATGTTTCCTACGAAAAAAAAATATATATAATTTACGCTTTTATTTATAGAGATACATTTGATGCTTTTTCTTTCATTTGTAATGTTTTAAATAATTCAACAATATACAACACAACCAGTTATTACGCAAATATAATGTTATATAGCTTTTTACAGATTTTTATAATCAATAATACAACAATTATTTTTTTCCCAGTTTCAAGTTATGTTCATTACAGAAGAAGTGATACCTGGTCACAAACATACAGAAATTAATCCTCTTCATCACTATCATCGGATAGATTACCGGTACTTGGGTTGTTATCGCAACCACTGATTTGGCACTCGCCACAAGCGGCTGAACAGGGCATTCCATTACGCTTGCATCCACATCTTGAAGTAGCACATTTCGTCTTGCAGGAGCAGCGGATCATGTTGAGTAGATAATTTGGAGCTGGTGGCTTGTCGCAGGCTGTAGGGTAGTAGGAATTATTCTTTACATACCAACCCCACTGTTCTGCATCGATCTTCTCTTCTGTAGACTTCCAGATTAGTATTTGAAAGTATGTGCGAAAGCTGTGGTACTTTGTGGACGCATCAGTAGGTGGCAAACGTTCGGGTGTAACAAAAGATTTAGCTGTAGCTACCTTTTCAACTAACATTCGATGACGTAGTGCGTTAGTGGATTCAAGTGTTTTGCAGCCATACAACAGAAGCATTGCCTTTCTTCCAGCGGCTTCAATGTCAGAGTGTTGGCAAAAATCAGAACAGAATGTATTTGCAACTGAACGGAGTTCAGCCACCTTCATCAGTGTGTCGAATGCTTTGGCTTTACCGATCGAAAAAATTCTGGATGTGCTATCACAGCCCGTGAAAGCATGCACAAACAGGAGATACTTGCAGATGTCATTGCCTAACAATGATTGAATGCTGAGAATATTATACACAGGATTAGGAGATGGTCCCCGTCTTATATCGCTGCGATAGTACAACTTGAAACCACTGTCCTTGGCATGGTACAGAAGGAGAATCAGCAAGTCGGTGTCTTCCCCTATTACTGTTGTAGTTGCATTTTCTGATGAGGAAACTGCTGCACGAACGATGTCCACATCAGCATCCCCATCTGCGTTGTGAACAGTACACCCGTGCTTCTTCAACATCTCACCTACGAGGGAAATAAATGCTTGCTTGTTGTTTTCATTAGCCAAGAAGTGTTCATTCTGGCCAACAAACTTCATGCTTGGACTGAGATTCACATTTCTGCTTGTCTTGGTGCTGCGTCTTCTGTGGGTCATGTCCTTGATCGTAGGAGAGCTGCTGTAGCCATCAAAAACAATGATTGCTTTTCCATATGTTTTCAGAGTGAAATCGGCATATGAGTTGGCGATGCTGTCATATGTTTCATCTTGACGCCAGGAAACACGATGTAGTAGAGATCCACTATCCAATACGTACTGGGCTGTGCACTGAATTTCTTGAACTTCTTCCATGCGTAAAGTGTCAGTGTATTTGATTATTGCATGAGCTAGCTGAGACTTATCGGGTTTCCTGAAGATACTTCGTGATTCGAACAATGCAGGAGGATATGCACACAGTTCGTAACACATGACATCTTCAAGATTCATGTCTCCGCCAGTGGCAACAGTCATCATTCTCTGAAACAGTAGTGCAGGATCTACTTCTATATCTGAAGCATCAGTGATCACAACGGCAGAAGCAGATCCTAGTGTTTTCACTTTGTCAGATCTTTTGGCAGAATATGTAAAGGCTTGTTTCCCAATCATTTTTACGACAATGTTCGTACCGATTGAATGCAATTGATGAACGTTAACTCCAGGATCAGCAGTTAGCCCTGTTACAATGTTGCAGAGACCCGAGGTAGAATGGAATGGGGATAAGGATTCCAGACGTTCAAGTACTTTCTTCATGTCATTACTGTCCCTGATTTGTCTACTTCCCCTCATTTCCTTGTGCTGTTCACTACTTTCCAACAAAACTCTGGTGTATTCCTGCATTGCTAAGTTATAAGTGGAACACAGAGGCATAGAAAAGAGCCACGTTGTCCTTTGGATGTCTGTAAATCCACTTCCGCGTGTCAGTCCGCCTCTGCTTTTCAGGGAACGCATTAGTACTTGTTCTATCACCAGGTCTGTGCCGAGTCCGGCCCATAATCTGTCGCTTCTTCTTACCACAAACTTACCTTCCTGGAACATTTTGTTAACGGCTGGATTTTCAGAAGGCAAACTTAACATTTTCTGCAGGTACAGGTATATCGATTTCAGGTAATTGTGATATCCGGCTGCTGCAATTATGGGGATGGTCTCCAGCATAGCTTGCAAGTGCAAATCCCACGAGCCGGTTCTGTCTGCTGTTATCAAGGAACGTGCAATGTTGATCATTCGCTGATATTCCAACCAGAGTTGACTTGTTTGCGAAGTAGATTGTAGGTCAGTTTTCTTCGCATCCAAAGTGGTAGCAATCTGAGACAATGCATTCGAAGATTCCACATCCTCAACTGATTGTTTGGCGGTCATAACATCGTCGAGCAGGTCACAAGCTTCCTTATGGAGGTCATGAGGAGTTCCATCTTCATTACGAGGGAAAACGTCTGCGACTAGTAAGGTACTAAGAGCTGCATCTACTATCATATGACCACGTATCGCTCTTGAAACAGCTTTTCCAGACATCATGTGTTGCACGGCATTTGGTCCGTATATTTCTTGAAGTACTTCAGACAATCCTGAACCATTCATAAGAGTACCGACTGCTCCCAAAAGATTCTTCAGAGTGTGAAATGATCCCAGCATTAAAACAATGTCCTGCAGGTCTCTCTGTTCATTGATGATTTGGGAAGCTTTCCAGAACAAAGGCTGATCAAAGGTAATAATGCATGGGACTTTTTGATCGCGTGCTATCTTGCTCAAATATAGTAATGTCGAAAATATGCAGGTCATGTCAGTTGGCGACATATCTATGATGGGAAGGAACGTGATCGACGCCACACCTGGATGTGAGACACTTGATCCACCGTGAATTGCCTGCATTGTTCCGGACCAACTTGGACCTGATCTTTCTGCTGAAGATATCTGCCAGAGAAGACTAAGTCGACTTATGGTGGCAGTGGGTACTGGAAGTTCGCGGAATGAGATGTCCCTCAACATGCTTCTCGCGTGTCTATATTCCCTAATGTCAACGGTTGCAATCTTCTTAATGTCATTGTCACCAACATTACGCCTATGAATAGAAGGGTGGATCTTGATCTTCGGAGTTATTGCGGCAATCATACCCATTCCATGAAAGGTATTCTTCCCATCCAAAGTGCAGACATCATGATCGACGTTATCTGCTGCTAGAAGGACTGCAGTGTTTTCATCAACAGTAAAAGAGCCAGACCCACTTGCCAGCGCCGCATTTCTTTCGAATCTTGTTACTTCTGCATACGACGAACAGTAACCCAGCTGATGGAGAACGTCAATAAGGTACCTTGACCTAAAGTTGTGGTGTAGCTGAACCGACAAACCGATCTGTAGTGGACATAGTAATCCTCTAGGACGGGTTGCTTGCATAATGCTCTGCCCAATTGCACCTATTTTTCTTGAAGCATCCTGTCCCGCAAATGCTTTTGATAACAGCAATTTCAGACTGTTGGGAATGTAATCAAGAGCACTTTCTGCAGTGATGTCATTTGGAGATGGATACACATCTTTTCTAGGCGAGTCGACAGACTTGATATCACTTCTGATTATTTTTGCAGCAGCTTCTACTAGGTAAATCTTCTGTAGCTCTATATCTATATCACATTCTTTCGACTTTTTGTGATAATCTATAAGAATTTCATTAGCTGTCTCTCGTAGTGTTACTACATCTGCCTTCCCACTTTCACCTGATATTATGATCTTGTCTCCGTAATGTTCTAAAAGCTTTCTCTTCATGTGCCTGCGTTCGTAGACAGAGCTCTGACTTCCTTGAAGATATTCCTCCATTTTGGAAATTAGGTCTCCAATCAACAGTTGTTCATCATCATTCTCTTCCAGGTAAGCACAGGTCTGAAGGAATGCTTGGTGTTGCTCTTCATTAGTTGGTCTCCCTTTCTTCGAATCATGATCGTCGGAGGAGTATGCGCGAGGAATGTTTTTTCCACTTCGAAAATTTACGCTGCAGGTGTGATGGTAGACACAATCTGCAGCAGGAAGATCACGAAGATAATACTCCAGACGGCCTTTTACATTAAACGACCATTCATCGCAGCGGCTTTCACAGCACCTTTTTGGTTTCGGAGAACTCTCTAGTTCTTATTTTGACATGCTCTGATTTTGGTTTGTGTTTGGAAAAAAAGTCCACAAAGGTATCACAAAACAAACAGTGAGTAGCACTGGAAAATGCGTATTCATGAAAACGAGCACTTTTCCTTGGTATTGCCTCGGCTGCGGTCTGTCGCTTCTTTATTTCAATGGTCTTTTTATCCGTAAACCTTTTCCTACATACAACGTGAACACTTATTCCAGCTGTTGCAACAACATCGCTTCCACGGCTGCGGCTGGATGCATTTATACCATCTGCTCCTTTTTGCGAGATGTGAACCACTTCCTGTCCGCTGTCCAATTTCTCCTTACAAATCACGCACAATTCTTCAGGGGTCTGCATTCTTGAAGGCGGACGCACACCGAGTCAGCCGTACACCGAGTCAGTCTGAAACAGAAAAACAAATGAATAAACTGTGTTGCAGTATTTAAAAGGAGTACATAATAACAGTTTTAAAGAAAATGACAAGCACAAATACGCAGATTTGATAGTGGGTAGTAGGAATTAAAGAGTTGTATATAATATAAGTTTATAAAGATGTAGCAATGTCCATTCTCACATACACTCCATACAGTATATTTTATTTACATTACGTGACGTCATAGTTTAATACTAGCCGCCTAATACAATTTTTAGTGTCATATAGGTTAATTTAGAAACGAAAATGTGTTTTAAAACATTTTACTGATCAAGAAAAACGTCATAACTCTCTCTACAAAGCTAAATTAAAATTTATTGTATTTCGTAGGAAACTGCCAGTCCGCCATTTTGAATTTCATTTTTGGGGTGTTCCCGGGGTCCAATTTTGTCGGATTTTGGATATGTTATTCTGCAATGGTTCCTGAGCTGGAAACAGTTTAGAAAGCTTCTGAAGCAATTTTGCCCAGGTTGAAGCTATTTTTGCTCTAGATTGCCTGGACTACTGCCCTTTTTCTTCTTCATATCAAAAGTGCCCTTTTAGTCAAAATTCATAAATATATTGATTCGACATAAATTTGAATTAATTAGTTATATTTTTATTTAGTTACTGCTACTTCAACAGATTTTCAAAACTGGAATTACTTTGATCTATGATTTTTTTATTAGAATAATAAACTTAACATACCGTTACTATTATTTTGTCAATCAGGGAGGGCGTCTCTAGTGGTAACACTGACTGCAGCTGTTCACTGTTGATTGCGTCTCTCGGGTATGTGGGTGTATTGTTTACTGTTTGTTTATTTTACGTTAACCTAAGCTAACTAGTGATTTCTCACTGATAATTATGGTAAGTTGGAATCCAAAGCAGTGTGACATTACTCCAAAAAAATATTGTATGACATTACTCGTAAAGTTGGTAAAAACGTCCACGTCCCCTACTAGGCTAGGCCCATCAGTACACCAGTGTGTCAAACGATGGATTTTGGGTTTTAGTACTGGCATGAATTTCATTAAATTAATAAATGATTTATTAAACAACATATCATAACCTTTTCATTTTTAATATGAAATTGATTTTTAAAAACAATACAATTTTCATTAAAAGTGAATAAAAATACCTAGATTATTTATTATAAAACGATGCAATTTTTCCGCAAGGACGACAATTACGGTAGATCCTTCTGCCCTTTATCCTGCTGATTGATACTTATAAAAGTTATAAGTAAAGTAACTATTTAGAAATTGCATGCTATTAAATATTGTGAATTTGGTTAACAAAAGCTTAATTAGGATTTAGGTCCACTGCCTAGATTAGATTAGGCCTAAGATAATAAAAGTGAAGGGAAATATATTTTTGAAGCAATCTTGCAATAAAAACATGCCTTTTTACAACAAATTTTCATTTATTTTCTTTAATCAGCTTTATATACAAAAATAATGCATTGAATTTAATGGAATTTAAGAATATTTACCACATACAATTTTAAAATTTTTCTTTGTGTGTGTATACATATATATAGCGTATATGGCATTGCGGATTTCATTTTTAAAAATGTTAGGGGAGTGCCCTTTTTTCAACTGAGCCCCTGCCCTTCTCAAAGTCTGTGCACGTCACTGCGCTCCATCAACGACCACCCTCTGTTTCCGACCTCGCAAGTCGCAATCACGCTTCTATCCAATTTATTACTCCTTGACTCCATGAGCCTTAGTTTTTTCAATGAGTCTTTTGTGCGGTACGATGTCAAACGCTTTTTGAAAATCTAAATACACTACATCTACCACCCGATGACTATCATAACCTTCAACCACACTTTGGAAAATTTCTAAAAGATTAGTTAAGCAAAACTTGTTTCGACTAAAACCGTGCTGCGTATTTTTAATCAAGTTATGCAATTCTAAGTGTTCGTCTGTATAATCCCTAATTATACAGACTTACCTACAACAGACGTTAAACTGATTGGCCTATAATTTCCCGCCACACTTTTATCGCCTTTCTTGAAAATAGGTGTTGCATTTGCTAACTTGAAATAATCTGGTACGCACCTCTCAGAAATAGACGCATTAAAAAACTTTGTTAACGACACAACAATGATTTCTTTTAATTCTTTTAGTTGTATGATATATATGGAATCCGGCCCCGTCGATTTAAGCATTTTGATTTTACAAATATAGTGCAGTACTTCGCTTTCACTCACCACAATATTATTTGAAGTATTACCATTATCGAAAGGTGTTATGTCTGTGACCGTAAGGATATTCGTTACATCTTCTATTGTAAAAACTGACGTAAAAAATTCATTTAGCAGAGAAGCCATTTGCTTGTTCTCAGAAACTAGTTCACCGTCAGAATTTCTCAACGGTCCTAACACGCTCTTTACTAGGTTCGTATTGTTGACTTTGTAGAAAAATCGCTTGAGGTTTTCTTTGCTGTCACGAGCTATGGAAATTTCAAAATCGCCCTTGGATTTTTTATTACGCTTTTCGCTTCACGCCTTAAAGATATATAGTTGTTTCGTAACCACACATTGTCTTTATCGCACTTGTGTAGCCTATAAGCCCTATCTTTACTCTTTATAATATCCCCCTACTCTAGAAGTAAACCACAAGGGCTTGTTATTTACTTTCGCACGCTTAATCTTGTACGGTACTGTAGTAATGCTTAGTTAAGAATATTAAATTTTGTTTAATTAAATAAGATAATGTTTAATGTAAATCATTTACTAATAATTATGAAACTAATTGTTTAAAATGGGTAGGGTTGGTAATACTGAATAGGCTTTGAGAGTGGACTACCCTATAACGGTTTTCAGTCTTGAGGCGGACGCGATACGCGTTAGATTTAGAGCCATGTGATCTTAAAGTTAAATTGTTTTGCGCCCTCTCCGACCTAAATATATTTAGTAATATTTCATACTCGCATATCCCCTAATTAACTAAACCAATTTCGAAATTAATAAAACGTATCACTACATCTGGTGGCTAGCGGCGGTCTTACATCATATTTTGTGAGGCTTACCCACGTGTTAGGATTTCGATTAAAATTCTTAAAACCCGGTATAATAACAAATAGCGTTAATGAATATTTTATTTCGATTATTAAAATATCTAAATGCAAAGTTTAACCCGTTTGCAGGCAAATTTCGATTTTCATGCCTTAAAATTTCATTGTACATAAAATTTAAAAATGGCGCTTCGCATCCTGATAGCGTCCCTGAAAAACTTCACGCCTCAAAAATTTAATTTCGTGAGAGTTCGTTGGATTCTGAAATTCATCGTTTGTTCCGTTACGTTCACAGTCTAGTGACTCAAAATTCTTAGTCGCGGTACAGACTCGGTAGAAAAGTTTGTCTGACTCCATATCGCGAGTCATTATTACGTTAAATTTCGTTCGGTCGGAGAGGGTATAGTTGAAAATTATCGTGCTGCCTGAAGACTCAATTTTCTTTTCTTTTCGTCTCTTCCACTGTATGCCTTTCAGCTTACCTTTTTATTTTTTGTTTAAAACTTTTGGAATTAGTGAAAATTGTAATAATCATAATAATAAGAATAATGATTTGTACGTAAGTGAATTTAGTTTAAATACAGTATGATACACATTTCATATGGTCCTTTCAAAATGTTTTAGCGAAAATTTTAGAGAAATTTTCTGGGTTTCATTAGCAGATTTTTGATTATATTTCGATTGCCTGTATATAATAATAGGATTATTGTGTTTATATAGATTTACGGGCTTTTTGCTTCGCTCGCTTCGCGCTATATAGGTTAAGTTACAGTTAAGGGACAAATCGAAAAATAAATCTTAAAGATATTAAAAATTGTCAGATTGGGCCGTATAGGATTGTGTTAAATTTCAAAAATAAGCTAAATTGGTTTAATGGAACTAGAGAAATTGTGTTGTGAAATTTTCTATAAAAGTTGTTTTGGATATTTTTTTATACTCATTAATTATATACAATTTGGTAGGTAAGCTGGTTATCTATTTTTTTTTCCTCTGTTTCTTTCGATTCATTTCACGACAATTCCGACATATTTGGTAAGATGGCTATTGTATCGTACGTAAGAAGAATTTCTTGTAGGCCTATCGTAAAATATTGTTCGGAGATTAACCGTTATTACGGTATGTCTATTGAGTAGTAAATTTTTAGTTATTTAACAAAATTTTCATTGGTTTAACATAAATAAGCATAGGATTTTTCTTTAAAAAGCACAAATGTTGACTTAAATTCTTAATAGCTCTTTTCACGCATAACATTGAATTTATTAAATATAGGCCTAAAAGCGGCAGTAAATTTTATTTTTATTTTGGCGGCCAATGTGAGTTACGGTACACATTTTACTAAATCTGGAAATTATAATTTTTTTGAATTACAGAAATTTGTGTAGAAAATTTTCTTTGCGTTTTATGAATTCATTCAATAATCAATTTTATTTGTACAAGTAGGCCGATTTTTATTTTTCTTGCCAGTTCAATGACAATGGTAAAATTTTTAGTTCAAATTTAGATTGTATTCTAAAAAGGATGTTTTAATTTGGAATTAGAAATGAAAAATGTCCTTTTTTTTAGTTCGAGCGTTTGCATGGAAAATATTACGAAATTATGTTAGGATATAATGCAGTTTCATTCGGTTAGGGATATTTGTATAGAGGTTCGCTTACAAACAAAGCGACCGCTCTTAATTGTGTAATGTGTTGTTTTTGTTTACAGTGGGTGCGTGTATTTTTTTAGTACATATGATCTATTCTTATTTAGTATAATTATGCAAATTTGTAATTTCACTTGGAAACGATAAATTGCTGAGATTTCTGTGATTTGCAAACTATACCGAGGTTTCTGTTGAAGGAGAGAGTTGTATCTCAGATGTAGTTTGCGAATTGCAAGTTCAATTCTTATGAAATTTGACGTTTCAAGTTGGAATTACTGTAGTAAAATAATTTTTGGTAGTAATAATTAAATTTTTTTTACTTTTTAATAACTGTTTAGAAAATTATTATTGTTTAAACCTTCAGTCGGAGTTAACTAGTGCATTTGAAACATTGACTCAAGTGTACACTCGGAAATGGAGCCTCCTAGATAGCCAGTAACGTTTTTGTGGCGTCTGTGTGCTCCTCCTCAAAGCAAGAGGGTTCATGATTGTCAGAGAATGGATGACATGAAGTTTCTGGGGTTCATTTTTGTCTTTTGTATTTAGAGGTATTGAGGTGATTTCTGACGATAGTTTGAACAATAATAATTCTTAAATTATACAACAGTTACTATATATGGGCGCCTTTATATTTATACTGTACAATTTTGTTTAGCGTTTTATGACTTTTTTTTATCTTCTCTGCTGTGACTGCCATAAGTGACCTTATTGGTAGCTAGATTTGATTAAATTTTTGCGAAATTTTTAGATTGTCATTTTTTTTCCGTGAATTTGGCCAGAGCAAATGTGTAGTTAGTATTTCGAAGTGAACTGTCGAGAGAATTTGATAAATTAAATATGAAATGATAAGCAGTACAGAAACACGTTTAGAATAAACTTTTTTTTCAAAATTGCAAGGCTCAAGTTGGGGTCAACCAAGTTGAATCCGAGTTCCATCAAGTGAGTTTAGTCGACCGGATAGGTGATCGATCACCAATGAGAGAGAGAGAGAAGAGAAACCCAGACTGCGCAGGGACTTGGCGCAGGATGGTTTCGGAAGAGAAGAGAGGAACCGAATGCGCAGGGAATTGGCGCAGGACAGTTCCGGAAGAGAAGAGAAATTTACGTGTGCAGGGTCTTGGTACACGAAAGTTTCGATCGAAGATGGTCTACTGGTATTTTTCGGGCAGTAGCTGGTCACGTTGCTCGAATGCTTCGCTAAATATGTGTCAACAAAGCGCGCGGTAGACAAGCCACGAGAGCTTGAACGGGCGCCTACGACTGTACTGTCCATACAGACATACAGTAGGTTCGTTGGGAAACGGCCTACGGCGGAGTCATCGTTTGATTGTTGCCAGTGGAGTCTTTCAGCTGGACGTAGGAAGAGCAGCGTTCACCGACAAAAGTGGAGATGAGACAAGGCGAGTTTCTTCATCGACTTCTAGAATTGCAAATTCCGTCCAATTCCAGCGCGTGGTCCCGCTTTCAGATATCTCCCCCCCTGATCCTTTTAGAATTGGACGTCTCTTGTTTTTTTTTCGCCATTGGAGAGAGAGCGGAACCATTATAGCGTGCTGCCCTGTTGCATATTGATTGATGCAATCCCTTGCATTCTAGCGAAGTGAGCAGGAGAGCTGCGATTGAAAATTGAAATCCGTTGTCAGCGTGCGGAGTGTCATCTAAACAACGTCCAGCAAATAAATGTACTGATTATTATCTAATGAAATTATAAGTGAAAAGGGTCGATTTTGCCCAAAATTGTTGTGTTTTTCGTGAAATAGTATGTGCGCTCTTGGTCAGTATTTTATGTAAACTTTTTCTTATATTTTTTCTATGTTGCCCTGATAGTAACTGTATAACTATACAAAAATTGTTTCGAATGTAAAGCGATCGTTGATGAGAAATCGCGGAATAGATTGTGAACTTGAGATTTGTGTAGCCACTGTAAGAAAATTTTCTGTTATTTTTTTTGGCATGTATAGATTAGTTACAGGTTGTAATTTAATTATTAGAGTGAAATGTTATTTTATGCAAATGTGAAAATTATAAAGTTTTCGGTTTTTATAATATGATACAATATATGTATGGGAATTGTCATTCTATTATTTCTTGTCTATTTCTAAACTTTGAATTGTTAAAAAAAAAAAAAAAAAAAAAAAAAAAAAAAATTTGCAAAATATATAAGTTTGTTGAATAAATTTATTGACATTGTTAAACGATATTAATAAGTTTTCCTAATGGAAAAACTTATTTTCAAGGGGGTGATGCGAGTGTAGTAATGCTTAGTTAAGAATATTAAATTTTGTTTAATTAAATAAGATAATGTTTAATGTAAATCATTTACTAATAATTATGAAACTAATTGTTTAAAATGGGTAGGGTTGGTAATACTGAATAGGCTTTGAGAGTGGACTACCCTATAACGGTTTTCAGTCTTGAGGACGCGATACGCGTAGATTTAGAGCCATGTGATCTTAAAGTTAAATTGTTTTGCGCCCTCTCCGACCTAAATATATTTAGTAATATTTCATACTCGCATATCCCCTAATTAACTAAACCAATTTCGAAATTAATAAAACGTATCACTACAGTACACATTCCTCATTTATAGCCCTAAACACTGTTTCAAACGATTCCCACATTATTTTTGCGTTGGAGGTTTCCATTACATTTTCCCAGTTGACGAGTGACAATTCATTTTGAAATTTACAGAAGTCTGCGCGCTGGAAGTCAGAGATTTTAATCGAGTTAGGTGGTTTCGAGTGACTTACTGAGAGGACAAACTCTACCATATTGCGGTCGCTATTGCTTAATGGCTCTATTACTTGAAGATCAGCGCTAAGCCTATCATCCGTAGTTATTACTAAATCTAAAATACTGTCCAACCATGTAGGTTCCCGAATCTTTTGAATAAGAAAGCTATCCTCCAGAAAATTAACTGAACGGTTACCTTCAGCGTTTCCCTGCATTGTATCGTAATTCACGTTCGCGCAATTAAAGTCATCCATAATTGAATTACGATTTATACAGTTTGCATGTTTAGTTGCATACAGTAGCCCTCATAAATATTCATACAGAGAAATATTTAAACTATATTCGCCTTTATTTTTTGTGCCATGCATGGGATAGTTATTAAAAGTTTACCATTTGTTTGAAAAAAACATTAATAAATAAAAAATTAGTTTAATTCCAACGTAAAATATAAAACGTTAAAGAATTTGAGGAAAATTAAAAAAGTTAAAATGCAAAGGTTTTCGTACATTTATTTACAAAATTATTTCATACTTTGTCTGTCCAGCTTGAAGAATTTAATTTTTTTTATCAGTAGTTGTCTGTTTATTGATTGGAGACTGTTGGCAATTCTGAATTCTAGAATTTTCTGTGAATCTTCATGGAAGACGGATGACTGTACAATAGGGCGGCTCGTTTTTACACTTTTTTCGATATTTGATTGGGGGTAGTGCGGAAAAGTTGCGATTTGGAGAGAAAATAAAGTGTGTAAAATTTTTTTGATCTACGTCAATACCTTCCGGTGGCGGCGAGTCCTTAAAAATCGAAAAATAGGCCTAACGGGGTAGATTGGAAAATGGTTTTAAAGACTTACAAAATAAACAATAAAAATTTCAGCACAATCTGTTAATAACTTCCGGTGGCGTCTTAGCCGTTAAAATATCCAAAATATTGATTTAAAGCAAGTTTTAACAAGATGTTATACAAATGTTAATTCCGGTATATTTCTGTGCAAACAACCCTGAGAACACTATTATAGGCTTGAATAAATTAATAGCAGTCATTGAACAATGAACATTATATAAAAATTATATAAAATTTTATAAAATTTTTGTGTTTTTAGGCCTATTTTTCGATTTTTAAGGACTCGCCGCCACCGGAAGGTATTGACATAGATCAAAAAAAATTTACACACTTTATTTTCTCTCCAAATCGCAACTTTTCCTCACTACCCCCAATCAAATATCGAAAAAAGTGTAAAAACGAGCCGCCCTACTGTACAAGCCAACAGTAAACAATGGGTCGTCGTGGTAAAGAGCTGTCTACAAATCTCAAGAGATCTGTTATTGCTGCACGCGAGTCTGGAAAGTGTTATGGGAAGATAGAAAAAGAACCTCAAATTCCATTTACGACAGTTGCTGTAGTTATAAAGAAATGGAAAGGCTTTGAAACTATCAAAATTCTACCAAGGCGTGACGACCTTGCAAGATTTCAGAACGTACAGCTAGGCGGGTTGAAAGAATGGCTGCTGCGAATCCACGAGTGACTGCAGGTGATATTTGCCAAACATTAAGACTGTCTAAAATCAATGTCCATCCCTGTACTGTACGTGGCATAGGCGTACGGGACGGGGGGTCTGGGGGGGGCTGCAGCCACCCCCTCCAGATTCGCAAGTTTCCAAATATTTTTAGGCAAAGTCCCAAAACAATGGCGGAAGAATTGGAGTTTATTAAAATTAGACTCAGATATACTAATTAAACCAAACATAATAGATTATGCAACAATTTTTTTGGTTTGGCTGCAATGTCGCATAAACGTGTCGCATTTAAACTTATAAAAACAAATTTGTTGCTTTATGTATTTCTTAAAATTTTTTATGTAATTTAATTTTGGAGGAGGTACTCATGCAATCTTTTCAATTTATGTTATCTGATGGCAAATAAAAATCATTGTTTTGGTAGAGTTAATTTTTTCTAGAATATGCATGAAAAATATATATATTTTATAATGCTCTGTGAATATATGCGCATTATTGCAACAAAATCTTTCATTTCCTTGCCATGTTAAGTTCATTATGTCAGCATCGGAAAATTTGGGCACCTTGGAAATTTTTCGGGCAAATTGCGAGCCGCTCCCCCGAAAAAATGAAGCCCGTACGCCTATGGTACGTCGTACATTCAGACAGAATGGTCTGCATAGAAGCGATGCACAAAGAAAACTTCTGCTAGTTAAAGCGCACAAAAAAGCTCGTTTAAAGTGCGCCAAGGATCATCAAAATGATGGATTTGCATTTTGGAGGAAAGTTCTCTGGACAGACGAGACCAAAATTGAATTATTTGGGAACAACGAGCAACAGCGTATGTTTGGCGAGAATCAAATACCGTATTTGAGGAAAAAACATCCTTTCTATGGAAACATGGTTGAGGTAGTTTGCTTCTTTGGGGGTGCTTTAGTGCCTCTGGTCCAGGAAAGTTTGTCGTCATCAATGGAACCTTGAATTCAAAGAAATAGGAAATTTTAAAGGAAAATGTATTGCCTCCAGTTCGGGAATTGCAAATGGGTCGCAATTGGGTACTGCAACAAGATACAGTAATGATTCAAAAGATAAAAATAAGAGCACCATGAAATAACTTCAACAAAAGAACTTCAAGCTTCTCAAGTGGCCCAGTCAAATCCTAGATCTCAATTTAATCGAGAATTTATGGTTTGATTTGAAAAAAACTCTCCGCAAGAGAAATCCTTCGAATCTGAATGAATTGCAACAATTTTTTTTGAAGAATGGGCCATAATTTCTACTGAGAGATGTCGAAACCTTGTAGAAAAATACCCAAAACTATATGATTTTCACATAGGATATCATCTCTTTCCCCGAAATGTATGTCTTCAGACCTTGACGTTGAACCATGCAATATTTGATTAGAGAAAGGAAAACCTGTCGCAAAACGGCAGTATTTAAGTACCCCATTTGATATAACCTGTTACAACTTACTCTTTTTTGTAACTTATTTGGTGCTCAGCCTTTGTGCAGTTGTGTATACCTACAAATAGGGTTTAATAAGAATATGACTTAAAAATCGATTTTCGGTTTCACTTATTTTTCTGGGGCAAAACTTACTTGCCCCTAACCCCCGGACAAAATCGGGCCCCTACGTCTATGCCCAAAACAAATCACTGAAGTCATTCAAGCAAAAGGTAAACACAAAAGTATTAAATAAGTTTGTAAATAAATGTACGAAAACTTTTGCTTTTTAACTTTTCTTATTTTCCTCAAATTCTTTCATGTTTTATATTATATGTTGGAATTAAACTAATTTTTTTCATTTGTTAAATTTCTGCAAACGCACGTAAACGTTTCATAACTCGGCTCTCAAAAGAAAAGGACGAATATAACTGAAATATTTATCTGTACGAATACTTATGAGCACCACTGTATATTCTGAACCCTCCATCAAAGTATGATATATTTTCGTTATTCAACTAATGGGTTTTAAAATAAAGCTGAAGGTAGAAAACACAGAAACAAATTAAAATAATATTTTAACTATATGTACGGTAAAGCGCTCTATTTTTAGCAATTATTTTTATGCAACTATTTTTTTTTATGGAATGGAATACATGCAGCAAAATATAAAGATAAAAAGAAAAGTTGTTTTTTAATTTTTTTTGCATTGTCGGATAAAAATAAAGCCGCTGTAGTTGTTTATATTTGACCCAAATGCACCACGGACAGAAAATCAATAGATATTGAAAAATTAAATCTCGAAGAGGAGGAAGAACTAATGGAAATATTCTACGTGAATAATTTCAGTTCTCAAACGAGTGTCAGTTAACTCTCGAGTGATATTATACGAAAAACTTTGCTGCTTTCATCAATTTGCAATGCTGAATTTAACAGTAAACCTATTAAGGTTTAATTTTACGAAATATTTCTTCTTTCTTTGAAATGTAACGATAGGATTGTTTTATCTCCTTCGCAACATCTAAGCTCATATGACGGAGGATACCTACAGCTTATGTGGGATCCGAACCACGGGTCGCTATATAATCTGGGCATAGAGGACAGTCTCCCATCCAACTACTCTCTATACCCAATGTCACTTAACTTCGGTAATCGACACACACAAACCATAAAACAGCAGATACAACAGCTCAACACAGAAATAAACAACAAACTCAAAGAAAAACAAACAGAAACATTTAGGGAATTCATAACAACACTAAACCACTCCACAGATACATCCAGGCTATACAAGACTATAAACAGCATTACCCACTCTAACAGCGGCATTCACACCTCACACGCGGCTATCTGTCGCATCCAAAATAATATCCCAGCATATACACAACAAGCTAACATTCTAATTAATCACTACGCAAAGATAAGTCACTTAAACAGAGACAACAACCAGAAACACGCAGACAGACAAACAGCCAGACACAATAAAACCTACAGACTCGACACGACCATTACACCCTTCAATACAGACCAGACCACCAAGATCATCAAAAACATTAAGAATTCGAAGGCTACTGGACCAGACAACATATCTAACATACACTTTAAACACTTGGGACAATTCGGTACTAGGACAATTCGGTAGTAGGACAATTCGGTACGGGTATAAATTAAAATGTAAATAAATTGAAATAAAACACACAAATAAGATATATATATTTTATTAAAATAATTGTTTGCATATATTTATTGATTAAAAGTGAAATTAAAACGATTTAGCTATTTTATACTAATGCATCTTAAAACTTTATATTATATGCTATCCCTTTTAAAAATTCAATTTTATTCTCTGAATCATAATTATTTATTAACGTTAGGATAAGTTTGTTACTATCACGATACTTTTTCTTTTGGAGGACTTTTTCTCCCTGACGTACTTTCTGAAGTTTACTTTTTGCCAGCATTTCTTCTTGTTTAAGAGTATCAATCAGCGCCCAAATATCTGGATGATTACCTGGGACTGCCTTATTTAATGTTCCATGAAATGCTTCCAAACTGTTGATTGTCCGAGATGTCCCTGTCCTAACCTGTCCTAACCTAACCTAACCTACTCTATGTAGTTGTTGAAAAATACAAAGGGAAATTAGTCGCACAAGGCAAATTCGCCAATGTAATATTTTAAATTTATACCGGTACCGAATTGTCCTACTACCGAATTGTCCTACTACCGAATTGTCCCGTACCGAATTGTCCCGTACCGAATTTTCCGGACGCCTTCAATGTTCAATACAGACCAGACCACCAAGATCATCAAAAACATTAAGAATTCGAAGGCTACTGGACCAGACAACATATCTAACATACACCTTAAACACTTGGGCCCACAGGGAATACTAGCTCTCACAAATATCAGCACATATTCATACCAACACTGTATTATTCCTGACATATGGAAACGAGGTAAAATTATTACACTACTCAAACCAAACAAAAATCCAACAGAACCAGCTTCCTATAGACCCATTACTTTACTATACACACCTTCCAAAGTAACAGAAAGACTAATCTTACAAATCACCAACCCACACATACCACTATCACCTACTCAACATGGATTCAGACCTCACCACTCAACCGATATTACTCACTAACCTCACGCAGCACATCATGGATGGCATCAACTCCAGACGACCAGCTCAACGTACACTATTAGCACTAATAGACATTAGTAAAGCATTTGATGCTATCCCACGCTTCCCTCTCATAAACAAAACACTCAACACAAACATGCACAATCACTAAAAGATGGCTGAGCAACTATCTTTCAGGAAGATACTCACATGTCACATTTAATGGCAAGTCATCCAAAAACAAGCTTTTTCCGAACGAGGTCCCTCAAGGCTCTGTTCTCTCACCAACACTCTTCAACTTGTACGTGCATGACATTCCAACACCCATAGATAACAAGCTTACCTTATCATATGCAGATGACATCACTCTAACATCCACCCACAACAACATCGACACCGCTACAAATAACCTACAAACATACATAAACAGTATACAAGACTGGCTCACACACAATAGACTCAAAGCAGCGCCCACAAAATCAACCATCACCTTGCTTACAAGCAATACAAAAGAACACCAGATAACTCCACAGATTACACTAAACAACACCAACATTCCCTAAGTCACAGGACCAAAATACTTGGGGTCACATACAAACATCATTATCTTTTGCAAACCACATTCAGGACATTAAAAACAAACTTAACTTAACACGCTTAGGGTACTAACAGGCACAAACTTTGGACACCACCAGGAAACAACATTACTCATACACAAACAATATATTCGTTCAGTTATGGACTATGCTAGCCCATGCTGGGCACCCATTATCTCAAACACACACATAAACAAACACACACATAAACACCTTCCAGACAATACAAAACAACGCACTTCGTATCATTACAGGATGCACTCAAACAACACCAATAGAACACCTGCGCACACAAACAAAAATACTGAAAGTTAGGGAACATTTAGACATGATGGGAACACAATTCATGGCAGCAGCGACAACTAACCCACAACACCCTTGCCACTATATGTACAGTACAATCATGTACCGACACCTCGCACCATTAAGGTAACACCAGAGAGACATTATAACCAAATACTCCATTCCATACCACGCCCCACAGACATCACACAGTACAGAAAACACATACACACTCACCTAATTAGCCCACAAAGCACTGACACAATTCAGTCCGAATGCGGTCCTAGGTGCGAAGCCGCCACCCATTAACAGGTCAGAGATCAGCCTGAGCAGATCGGATCGAGTTAACTTAGCACGATTCCGATTTGAACATCACCCCCACTTACGGACATATAAACACAGACTAGACAACTCCACAGACGACACCTGCCACCTATGCCAGGACACACCACAAACAATTGAACACATCATGACAGACTGTACCGCTATAGCACAACATAGAACACAACACAACATCACTAGTGCGCTGAACCTCTGGACCACTCCGGAGAGGGCGATCGGTTACCTGCGTGCCGCCGACTTGCTCGATCAGCGTGGGCTGATCGGCTAAACAACAACAACAACAACAACAGAAAACAGTGTTACGACACTGGCCACAACGTAGCCCTTTTTCTTTCTTTGGTTTTATAAATGCAACCTTATGAAACTGAAGGATTTCCAACCAATCGCATGGCTACATCGTGACTTTGTCGTAAAGGGCATTCGGTTTCTCCCCAATCCCTCTATAGAATCTAAATCCGTCTTTCTGCGAAATAATAATGAGGACTTTATTCGGGTGATATTGTACAATTGGTAGCATTACGTGGAAGTGTTAGGTCGTTTCGGTGTGCTTGAAACACCTACGACACGCCTGTCTTATACAAGAGTGGTGCTTGGAGTTTTTCAGATATCTACCACGACCTTGCTTTTGTCTTCAAATTTACCTATTATTTAACTACCAGTATTATATGACTTATATAAGAAAATTAATTACACTCTTTGGAACGATACCTCTTTTTTACCAGATAACTCAACTCCTTGATGATTGTAACCGATCTCATCACAATTTATTTTTTAAAGTTTCAACATACCGATTTTGTTTCACCGTTACATTACATTCAAGACACTGTTCTCGGATTAAAAATAAAACACGGTTATACAAATAATTATTGTTCACTCAAATCACATGAACCCAGTAAAAAGTTTCAACATGTCGGAAAAGATGATGGCTGTTTTCTTTCGTTTAGACAGCCATCGCCGACATTTAGGTAAACTCAGTATGTTGCTTCGTTGCGCCGACAATGAAGTTTACACTGCTGACAATCCACGGTTCTTCTTTTCAAGAGATTAAACATAAGATCATCTGACTGCGAGTTACGGAAAACAATTTATACCTCCGGTCAATGGCGTCCCCTCCTTCAATCCGTTGAGAGAATGAAATGCTTATATATCTCGACAAGGAAAAGGATAAAAATGACGTGTTTCCTTTTCACAGTTTTATTTCACTAGAACAGTTCACTTTTAAGATATTAGATTTCTGTTACGAAGCAGAGTAAAATAGAAATCAGAGTCTTGTCACTGCATTTGCTTAGAGTTGTTTCACGAAAACCAAATGAGTTGACTGATGGCCAAAAAGGTGGGGCACTAACTATGCTTTCTTCACAAAACTAGACCAACCGGCAGAGCAACCGGCTACCCGTAGGGCGAAGCTTCGACTGGCACTCCTGATTCCTCTCCTTGCTAATGCCCTGGAGGGATTCCCTGGTGCCATATTTCCAAAAGATTCTTAAGGTTGCAAAGTTTGTCTAAGAATGATATTAGCAAATGAATTTATATAATTTTGGTTTTATACTTAACGCTTTTATATGATTTATATTAACCGAAAAGAATGCTCAGAAATTAGGAGTCTCCGTTTATTTTATTTATTTTGATTGGGTTCAGAATCCCAGCCAACGGCCAAGCTCTGAGGGGCGACTTTAACTTATAGCCTAAGTTAAGCCAGACTAAAACAAACTTACGGACTTGGAGGTCCTATTAGGTCCTACCTCAGGGTTGCTGATTCGATGTGGGCCTGCTTTAGGCCTCAGTAGCATAAAATTAACAAACGAGTAGAAAGGAAGCGCCACTGCCCCAAAAAATGATGCCACAAGAGTGCCAAAAAAAATGATGTCACAAGAGCCCAAAAATGCTAGCTCTAAATTAAGTGAATTTTTCACTAACCTTACAATTATGAGATGGATAAATATACCTTAACTTAATATATACAAGCAATGCTGCATCAGTCAGCTTAGTCATCATATCACCTTGGGACAACAATGGCTCTTCCTCTTCTAGGTTTTCTAACACTCCCCACCAGGGTCGGATTAAAGTCTTGGTAGGCCCTAGGCACTCTCATAATTGTAGGCCTCAAGATAGATCTATAGATAAATATTTGCACTGTATACAATGTATAGGCTCCATAATATAATCATAGATCTACATAATATATGACTATGATACTTTGATACTATGACTATGATATTTTGTCTACAATATTTTTTCTATGCTACTTTGTCTATGATACATACTTCGATACTATGATACTTTGATACTATAATTCTTTGACGATGATACTATCCCTGATGAAAATAAGCATATCAGAATGAATGAAATATGATGAAATTATTTAGTAGAACATTCAGCTCATTTTTGCTATTTATAAGGCTGCATTTGCATCTTCACTCGCACTATTTTCAATTAAGAATGAGCTTTTGCGAAAAGTGAAATTTGAAGATGTAATCAGTGATTTTGCTAACAAAAAGAGCCGCAAACTTAATGTTTAATGTACATTTACCTAAGTCATTTATACATGTATGTTGTTTGTTGACTAAAGATTTCATCAAATAAACCTACATGTGTGTGTGTGTGTGTATACTTCAACATTTGTAGCTGTATTATAATAAAAAGGTTTTGTAAAGTAATTCAATTAAAGCAAATTATTAAGTTTGATTTAGCAATTTCCTTTTCTCAAATTTTGAGTCAGCTAAAATTTTTTTTAGGCTCAAAGCTTTTTCGTAGGCCCAAAACATTTTTGTAGGCCCTAGGCAATGTGCCTATTGTGCCTATTTGATAATCCGGCCCTGCTCCCCACCGAAGAGGCATTGTTATCATTACCTTCTGCAAGTTTAGCCAAGCCTTCTCCATGAGGCTGTAACCCAAATGCTTCACCTTGACTATCCGTACTTTTGCTGATTTCTAAAGCATAAAGTTTTTGTATAGGTCTCTTTAATTTTCCTCCTGAAGTCTTTACCAGTGCAGACCTAACTAAATTGTCTTTGCCAACAAACAACTCTTCAATTATGCCAAGCTTTCAGCATTGCCTTGGTCTTTCATTCCCAATCATTACCACTTCTCCCACCTTGATACAATTTGCATTGGAGCCCTTTACATTGCCTGATGGGTAATAATTGAGTTCTGGCAAGTATTCCATCTGCTACCTCTTCCATAACTGATCTTGTAGCTCTTCAAGGTCTTGAACCTTCTAGTTAACTCTTCTTGACTGCTCTAGACAGGCTGTAAGTCTACTGGCAAACTGGGGCGTAATGTTAATTGTTTACTACAGAGAAAATGATTTGGTGTCAATGGCTCTGCATCATGCATACTGTTATAAACAAAGGTGATGGGCGGGCCTGCTGTTCACCATTGCTTCTACTTCACACAAAACAGTGCAGAATTCTTTTTTGCTCAAATGAATATTAGCCAAAAGTTTCTTTAATGGACACTTTGCACTTCTCACTAGCCTTTCCCAAAATCCTCCCCACCATGGTGCTCTCTTTACAATAAACTCCCACTGTACCCCATGGTGTGAAAAGTAGGATTGGAATCCCTCCTCTTTTAGTAAGGACCAACCTTCTTGGTTTGGTGCTTTGCTTGCCTTTGTCCCCTTGTTTAACGTCCAACTGTGCAAACTCAATTCCTTCTCGTCTTGTTAATTATGTGCCTAAAAGGCTTAGCATCTGCTGAAGGGGGATGTACACATGCTCTGTAGAGTGTCCTCTACTTAATTCAAGAAAATTGAGCTAGGCAATTTAGACTCCAGTTTCGTAACCAACATTACACCATAACTTTCCATTCCTATACCGAAGTTGTCCAAGGACCTTGTTCTAACTTCAAATTCATCATATAACTGCCGTAACTCCTTGGCACTACGGAGGTGGTTTTTAATTAAGAGCTCTGGCTTACCAAACCGTTTCTTTAATATATCCCAAGCCACATTACAATTAGCCTCTGTTAATGCTAATCCTGCTATTGTCTTTGCTGCCTCCCCTTCCAAGAGGGACTGCAAATAATTAAACTTCTCCACAGCACTTAACACTTGACTAGAATGAACTGCTGACTGAAAACTGTCTACCCATCTTTGCCATTCCTGAATACTCCAAGCCTCAGTAATTGAACTGCACATCTGTTAACCTTAATCTCCCAAACATTGTTTGTTGAGGGTTGTGTTTCATTATTAGTCCTGGTCTCTAACTGCATTGAGCTGCTAAACTCTTTTGCTCTGTTGCACGTTTTAATTATGTCATCAATAATCTCTTCAAAGTAAGTTATTTCATTTTCCATTTCATCCTCTTCTATAAGAGCCTCAATTGTAACATTTACTTCGCTTAGAGCAACCTTTTTAGTTTCTTGGACAATGGTGGTAAGGAGAGGCCGGAAGCGAGCGACAACCTCCGAGAACTGCAACCACTGCGGTAGCTATTGCTGGTGGTCCCTCAAGGGGGTCTGATCCCACTCATGCACCGGCTAGAGTGTGTCAGCCTGTGGTAAAGGCTGGCAGAGAATGGCGGAGTATCATAGGGGCTGCTAAAACAGATCGCATGATGGCTGTACCAACGAAGACTGCAAACATTTTCGTCTCGAGATGTCGACCTGATCTTACGGCCGAGGGGCTGCAGGCATTTGTGGAAGATAAAGTGAACCTTCAGGTTACATGTAGGAAAATTGACTCTAGGTGGACTACGTACAGTTCCTTTCAAGTTACAGCAGTCTGTGATAATCCAGGGGTATTTATGGATCCAGCAGTATGGCCGGAACGGGTGTATGTACAGCGGTTCTATGAGAAGAAAGGAAGAAAAAACACCTGCAGCTCCTCTCGCAAGTGCTGGAGAAGGTAATTATGGAGACATCATGCGTCGTACTGTGGAAAAAATTCCAGGTGGGTCTAGTGCTGTAACTGCTGTGCTTGGTATAAGTGGAATTCAACATGTAGAGATGGCTGGCAGAACTCCTGCATCTTCCTAATTGCAACATTCAAGGTAATCTCTTATAACTGTAGAGGCCTAAGCTTAGGCAATAACATCAAACACAGGTGGATCATAATTGATAAGTTGTTAGAGGATGCTGATATTCTCTGTCTGCAGGAAATATGGCTACGGAAACAGGACTTACGGGCCTGAATAGCCTGTCCAGTAACTTTCATGGGATAGGGGAGGCCACCAAAGATAAACAAGATGGTCTCCTTGCAGGCCACCCACCTGGTGGGGTAGCTATTCTATGGGAAATATATTAGTGAATTAAAACTTGATTTGAATTGGCTAACTGGAATAGAAATTTGTGTAGACAATAAAAAAAATTTAATTCTGTGTATCTATATGCCTTTTCAGGCAGTTGATAATGTAGAAGATTACCTCATCAAATTGGAGCAGGTCAGCAGTATTATTGATGAGTTGGATCCGTCATGTGTGGCTATTATTGGTGACTTTAATGCTCAATGATAATTCTTTGTTTAGCAACCACTTAAAAGCCTTCTGTGAAGATAATAACTTGACCCTTTCATCCATGTGTAGTCTTCAGTGGCGAAACTACCGAGGGTGCAGGCGGTACAATGCACCGGGGCCACAGCCTTGAGGGCCCATCATAGATTTGTTTAATATATAAAAACTGTACTAATAAAGCAAAAACAAATCTAAAGATTAGCTAATAAGAATAACTATAAAAAAGTAAATATCATTGTTGCCATGTTAAAAATAGAGAGAGTTTCAATCTTCTATACTATAATAAGAGAGCTGTCCGTCCGTCTGTCCGTCACACTTTCAGAAATTGTGAGAAAAAATTGTGAGAAAAAAATTCAGAAATTGTATTACGGGCGGAAATGTGAAGCTCAAGATTTTCATGACTGTGTTCTTTTCTGTAGTTTAGCCTGTCTGTTTGTCTGTTTGTGAAATTTATCCCGGGCAGTAATGGGGGAAGGGGGGGGGGGGTAATGGGGGATGGGTGGGGTAATGGGGAGGGGTGGGGTAATGGGGGAGAGGGTTAGCCCTCAAGTTGCATGAATGGGGGTGAGGAGGTTTTGGGAGATACCAGATTCAGAAATGTTGACACAAGTGAAGCTCAAAATTTTCACGGCTGCGTTCTTTTCTGTAGTTTAGCCTGTCTAACCGTCAGCGAAGCGACGGGAACTGTACTAGTTGAAAATAAAATTGCAAGAGAATTAAATTTAGAGGAAATGGTGACCACTTTTGCTGAAATGAAAACCAGAAAAGAAAGTTCACTTTAAATAATGGTGAGTAGATATATTGTGTCTAAAGTTTTGTAATTATTTATCAACACGCATTGTGACGTGGTTTTTTTTGGGGGGGGGGGGGGGGGGGGGGGGGCATGTGAATATTTTGCACCAGCACCCACAACAACCTAGTTTCGCCACTGGTAGTCTTCCTGGTGATAGTTTTACTTATGTTAGTGATAGTTGGCACACCACCTCATGGTTGGATTATTGTATTTGGACACCTGATGCAAATCAGACAGTTCTGAATATGGCAGTTTTGTACTCCTATGCTAGTTATGACCACATGCCCCTATTAAATGAGTTTGACATTAATTGTATTCCAATGCTATCACAGGTAAATGATACACTGAAGCGAAGTTAGACTGGTTGATGATGATGCGTTGATGATGAGGGCAAACAACAGTATTGCAATAAGTCGGATGTATTGCTAAGTAATATATGCATCCCTAATGATGCTCTAGCTTGTCAGGATGTAAACTGTAGAATTCAAACACATATTTTGGAATTTAAAGACATGTATGAACAAATTGTTTCCTCGCTCAATAATGCTAGCTCAGACTTAAATACCTTTAGGAGAAAAAATTGTACATGTAGACCTGGCTGGAGCGATTATGTGGCTGAACTTCATAATGCATCCAGAGATGCGTTTTTAATGTGGTGTGAACAAGAGAAGCCAAGGCAAGTCCCTGTATTACAACAAAAACAGAGGGCTAATGCCAGGTTCAAGTATGCATTAAGGTATATAAAAAATCATGAGTATGAGTTAAGCAGGAATGCTCTGGCTAGAGAGCTAGCCAGTAAGAATCCAAGAAACTTTTGGGAAGGATTATAAAGAATGAATAATAGTGCAATGTCTCTCCCTGCTAATATTGAAAATGTAACTGGGACTGAGAATATAGTCAAATTATGAAAGTAGCGCCCACAAAATCAACCATCACCTTGCTTACAAGCAACACAAAAGAACACCAGGTAATTCCACAGCTTACACTAAACAACATCAACATTCCACACACTCACAGAACCAAAATACTTGGTGTCACATACAACACATCATTATCTTTTGCAAACCACATTCAGGACATTAAAACCAAATGTACGTCAAGACTTAACACGCTTAGGGTACTAACAGGCACAAACTTTGGACACCAGCAGGAAACAACATCACTCATATACAAACAATATATTCGCTCAGTTATGGACTATGCTAGCCCATGCTGGGCACCCATTATCTCAAACACACATAAACACCTTACAAACAATACAAAACAACGCACTTCGTATCATTACAGGATGCACTCAAACAACACCAATAGAACACCTGCACACAGAAACAAAAATACTAAAAGTTAGGGAACATTTAGACATGAGGGGAACACAATTCATGGCAGCAGCGACAACTAACCCACAACACCCTTGCCACTACATGTACAATCATGCACCAACACCTCGCACCATTAAGGTAACACCAGAGAGATATTATAACGAAATACTCCATTCCATACCACGCCCACAGACATCACACAGTACAGAAAACACATACACACACATCTAACCCACAAAGCACTGACACGACTCGGTCCGAATGCGGTCCTAGGTGCGAAGCCGCCACCCATTAACAGGTCAGAGATCAGCCTGAGCAGATCGGATCGAGTTAACTTAGCACGATTCCGATGTGGACATCACCCAAACTTACGGACATATAAACACAGACTAGACAACTCCATAGACGACACCTGCCACCTGTGCCAAGACACACCACAAACAATTGAACACATTATGACGGACTGTACCGCTCTAGCACAACAACGAACACAACACAACACAACATCACTAGTGCGCTGAACCTCTGGTCCACTCCGGAGAGGGCGATCGGTTACCTGCGTGCCGCCGGCTTGCTCGATCGGGGTGGGCTGATCGGCTAAACAACAACAACAACAACTCTGTACATAAGAACAATGATGTTAATTGTGATGTTACCTATAATCCAGATATAAGAGTTAGTGTATTTGAGACTAAACAGGCCATAAAATGTTTAGATCGTAACAAATCATGTGGTATTGATGGTATTTCTGCTGAGCATCTGAAATTTAGTAGCGAAAGATTAGTACTATGGAAAACTGATGAGTGGGTAGTTGGGAGGTAACGAAAATGGTTCACTGAGTAGGTAGGTAGTTAATCTAACAATCATTAAATTCCTTTTATGTCAATAACTGGGTGGATGAAACCAATTGGTTGCTCACCAGAGTTATTCTCCACACTAGTATTTATATACTGTGTGGGAGGAGCGTGCTCGGTAATAAGGATACATTACCGCTCAACCAACCGAGGAATAAACCAAGACAACGCTGGTACAAGAAGCCCCGCGAAGAGGAGAAAAAAGGAGAACAAAGAGAGAACGAAAACGACGAACGGGGCGAGAGGACGTACCAGCAAAGTGCGCTCTCGACAAACATAACCGGAGAAGGGAGAGACTCAAATAACAAAAAGTAAGTGACTAATTGAGTTTTTACACCAAAGTTAATCTCATTAAATTAAGCTGGGTCAGACAAGTTAGGCCTACATTGTGGCCTAAGACCCAGCATCAACTCATAGCTTAACAAAGGTGAAGGTAGATTGCCCTAACCTAATTCTTGTGAGGAATCCTACTGTGGACCTCAATTTATCTGCCCGCTCTGGACCATTTCCGGAATCTCTAGGCTGACCCCTCTAGGCTAGACTTGATCTACTCTATAGTATAGACTGGAGATATAAGGGGTAGGTTAATTGTGGACCAATTCATACAGAGCATTTTTCGCATTGGTGGTCCGTGTGTGGGGAATTTACAAACCTTAAGCTTACTTAACAAAAATTGCAGAATTAGGCTAAATAGTCTAGCCTAAGCCTAACCTGAGCAAGCCTAATTAGGTCTACAACCTAGGGCCTAACTAGGAAACATTTACATTAAAGGAGTCTCATTCTCTTATAAGCTTAGACCTGAGTGACACACAAGTACTTGGGGGGGATTAAACCAAATTTGAACTTGACTGTTTTGTCTGTGCTCTCTCTTCTCTGGTAATTTCTTCTTGTCCTCTATTTCATTACGATCCCCAGTTAAACAATTTTGACTTAGACATGGACAGTGCAGAATTGAAAAAGTTAAAAAAGAAAAGGGGGGCAAAGTTGGGGGCTGTTACAAAGGCTGTGAACACTTTTAACAATATTACACAACCAGGTAAGAAAAATATAGTGTGTGTAATTATTAAATTAGAAATTAAAAAGAAGGAAATAATAGCCATTAATGAGAGTATTTCAGAGTTAGTTGAATCCGAAATGGCTGAAGAACAATTGATAGACCTTTACGCTGATGATGATGATCAGGTAAGCTCAATTGAACAGCAAATAAGGGAACTACGGTCTCGGTTGACTGACTTAACACCAAAAAAACCTAATTCTGATTTTAATCAAAGTAGGGCTAACCTTCAACAAAATTTAAGTGGCATGCAAAATCCTGAGTATACAAGAATTGAGGGCTCAGTTACCCATTTTGCAAATACCAACATTTGAAGGGGACACGGTACAATTCCCATCTTTCATTGACAAATTTGAGAATTTAATAGGTAATAAACCTTATATTTCAACTGTTGAAAAGTTTAGTTACTTAACTAGTTCCCTTAAAGGCCCAGCCTATAACCTAATAGCCTATTTACCAGCCGTAGGGGATTCATATGAAGTAGCTATTGATCTTTTAAAACGTAATTACGTTAATAAAGATGTGATTATATATGAATTATCTCAACAAATTTTTGAATTTGCACCCATAAAAGATAACCATAGTGATATGGAAAATTTTTATACAAAATTAGAAGCTATTATAGGACAACTGGTTAGCAATGAGATAGATATTAAAACTTCATCTTGGCTTATACAAAGCATAGTACTTAGGTGCCTTCCTTCGAGGGTTAAAGATAATTTAATTCTAAAGACGGGAGAAAATTATCCTAATTTAACACAAATAAGACAACACTTCCCCAATATCCTAACTAATTACAACTTGAGAGATTTTCCAACACATAAGACCCAGACTATGGATAAACCAAAGACTGTTCCCAGAGACCAACTAGCTACAGCCAAACAGACAAAACTTGATACTGTAGAATCAAATGTGACCAACTACAAAACACGAACACCTACATTACAGAACTTTAATGTAACTGCTGCCTCAACTTACACACCATATTGCAAATTTTGTGCAAGTAATGAACACAGTAGTACTGGGTGTGACAAATATTCAGATTTTAACCAAAGGGCTAAAAGATGTGAACAGTTGAACCTGTGTAAAAAGTGTACTGGCCAGGGACATTATAAGAAAGACTGTAAATCTAGGTTAAGATTCAAGTGTAAGTTTTGTAAAAGTTTACGACATGTCTCATCAATGTGTGATTCATCAAAGTGTCCAAATAATAGTACTCAAACTCAAAAGATACCTCCCCCAAACAAAGGTAATCAAGAAAATGCCACTTTCATGGGACATTCTGCTTGTTCAAACAATGTAACAAGAAACACTGAGATTCTTTTACCAACTATTACTTTGGACTTAGTGAATAGTGAGGGTAGTACCACTCCAGTGAGATGTCTTATAGACTGTTGTTCTCAACAAACATTTGTTTCAAAAAATGTAGTTAATAAATTGGGTTTGACACCAAACCCGAATGAACAAAACCTCAATATTGCGTCCTTTGTTAAGGATAACTCGGACAAAAATAGCTATAAGACAATTGACCTGGAACTACATTTAGAAAGTAAATTCAAGAAAATTGAAGCAGTTATTATTTCTAAAGTAGGACAAAACAAACTGGTTATACCCAAACTAGAACAAACCATAAATCATTTGAAAAAACACTACAAAATAGCTGATAGACATATCACTAACAACACAATAGCTAACATTGAAATGCTAATAGGGGCAGATTATATTAATCTTATTCATAAGGGCATAGTAGAGATAGGTAATGGTATAGCTATTCAGACTCCATCAGGGATAGCCCCTTTGGGTGACCTATCAGAATACAACCTAGACCTAAACCAAAACAGTGCATGACCAACAAATACTATGTGCCTCAACTCAGTCCTACATAACACCTGTAAGAATAGCAACACTTTGAATAATATTATCTCAACTGAGAACATTAATTCATCATTATCAAATGAAACTTTGGATGAGGCAATTCAAACTTTATGGTTGCTAGAATCTGTGGGTATACATGACACACATCAAACTTCAGAAGATCAGTTAATGGTAGAAAGATTTGAAGACACCATTCAGTGTAAAGACAATAGTTATTTCATTGAGTTACCTTGGAAAATAAATTGTCCAACTTTAAGAGATAATCTCAAAGTAGCTAAAGGACATTTATATAAAGTAATGAAAAAACTCAAACAAGAAAATAATGTAAAAATATATAATGATGTCTTCAAAGAACAGCTACAGAAAGGCTTCATTGAAGAAGTAACAGATAACCCTTTTAAAAAAGATGGTTGTCATTATTTAACCCACAGGGGGGTTTATCGACAAGATGCCCCAACAACAAAACTCAGAGTAGTATATAATTGTAGCCTCAAAGACAGTGATAAACACAGTTTGAATGATTGCTTGATTGAGGGTCCTAATCTCATTTCTGACCTTGTGAAGATCTTACTGAGGTTCAGGTTAGACAAATATGCTGTACAAAGTGACATTTCGAAGGCATTTTTGAGAATAAATCTTAAAAATGAATATGATAAGAACCAACTTAGGTTCTTATGGTTCAAGGATCCATTTGATTTGAATAAAGGGTTCATAACCTATAGATTTAATGTTGTGTTGTTTGGAGCCAATTGCTCACCTAGCCTATTAGCATTGACAATTAAACATCATTTAAACCAGTTTAATAACTCTCTAACATTGAACTTCCTTAAGGAACATTTTTACGTAGACAATCTAATAGGCTCAACGACAACAAAATCTGAATTATCTGAAGTCTATGAACACTCTCAAAACATTATGCAACAAGGTAACTTTGAACTTAGAGAGTGGATTTCAAATAATGAGGATTTAAACAAAAAGATTTTAAAAGATAATAATGGTCTTACTGAGCCATCAGACAGAGTTAAAACTTTAGGTATGAACTGGTATTTGGATGCAACTTCTAACAGTCATGATTCAATCTGTACTAAAGGTTTTAAACTTGATGAGGAAGCAAATACTAAAAGACAAATATTATCAGAGGCTTCCAAAATTTTTGATCCTATGGGTCTATTCCTGCCTTCAACAATAAAATCAAAGATTCTCCTCCAAGAAATTTGGAGGACAAATGTTGGGTGGGATGATCCAATAACAAATGAAAATCAAAAATCTTGGAAGAAGTTAGCTACTGATTTAACAAAAGTGCAGAACATTAAAATTCAAAGGTGCTGTGGGTTTAGGGATAAGCCCCAGAGACTTCATGTGTTTGCTGATGTAAGCACACAAGCTTATGGGTGCTGTGCGTATCTTGTAAGCCCTACAGAAAGTCATCTAATTTATGCAAAAGGGAAAGTTGCACCTCTCAAACCTACCCGAACCATACCTCAATTGGAACTATTGGCTGCTACATTAGCCATTAAAACCATTTCATTGCTTAAGGATGCTTACTATGATGTGTTCATAACTAATATCCACGTCTGGCTTGACAGTCAGATTTGTCTTGCCTGGATACGGAATGATAGCATTAATAGTAAGAATATCTTTGTAAGAAATAGGCTAAAAGAAATAGCTGACGCTAATGAAAGCCTACAAGTAAACTTTCACTATGTTCCAACTAAACAGAATCCAGCAGACTTTCTGACCAGAGGTTTATCCTACAAGTTGTTGAAGTCAAACAAAACTTGGTTTATGGGACCTAAGTGGCTCTGTAATACAGACCAATGGCCTGTGGAACAAGTTAACTTGACATTAAATTTAATCTTTTCAAATGAAAAGGTTGAACCAATCACTAATTATGAAAAGTATTCTGATTTCAACAAACTTGTCAGGGTGACAGCCTACTGTTTGAGGTTTGCTCACAACTGTTTAGCTACAATTAACAAACAGCTAAATAAAAATAATCATAATTATACAGAAGTTGCAACCCAATACTGGATAGGCCAAGCCCAACAAAAAGAGTACAATAAAGAGTTAGAATTCTTAACAAATGGGAAACAAACAAAAGAACCTGTACCATCAGTAGTTGTGGATCTAAACTTGTTCAGAGATGAGGAAGGCCTTCTAAGGTGTAAAGGGAGATTAGACAAATCAAAACTGTCATACAAAAGCAAAAATCCAATCCTTTTACCTAGATTTAGCTATTTGACAACATTAATAATCAAAAAAACACACAATGATGTATATCATATGGGGGTACCACAGACACTAACTACATTAAGAAAAACTTATTGGATACCCAAGGGAAGGATCACTGTTAAAACAGTCCTGAGTGAGTGTGTCACATGTAGGCGTATTCATGCTAGGCCCTATAGGAAACCAAATCCTCCTGCTTTGCCAGAGGAGAGAGTTACTCTCAACAGACCCTTTGAGACTGTAGGCATTGACTATACAGGAGCATTGACTGTAGGGGTGGGTGACACTGAACAAAAATGTACATTGTACTGTTTACATGTGCTGCCTCACGAGCTGTTTATTTGGATGTTGTGGAGGACCTTACAGCAGAATCTTTTGTTGCTGTCTTTAAGAGATTCTGTGCACGACATTCAGTACCAAAGACAGTTTGGACTGACAATGCTACATATTTCAAAGCAGGTGAACAAGTCATCCATGACTTGTTAAGCAATGAAATCACACAATTATATATACAAAATACAAACATAAAGTGGAAGTATATTCCGGTTGCCTCTCCTTGGTATGGTTCTATCTGGGAGAGGAATATACAAACAGTAAAGAATTGCTTGAAGAAAGCAATTGGCAAAAAACAGATACACTTATTTGGGTTACTCACTCTCCTGGCTGAGATTGAGAACATCATTAACAATAGACCACTCACTTATGTGAGTGACAACATTAATGACCCAGAACCATTAACTCCAAATCATTTGATTCGGGGAGAACAAGTTAGTCTCCTGCCGGACTACAATATAGACTCTTCAGAAGACCCAAACTGGACTCAACGACATGATGAGCTCCAGACTAAGTTACAACATTTAACTAGAGTTAAAGCTCATTTCACTAAACAGTGGAAAACTGAGTACTTGATGGGTCTAAGGGAGAGACATAAACAAATGACTAAGAAGGATTGGTCTGACACAATTAAGGTAGGGGACCTTGTTCTCATACATGACAGTACTCCAAGACAAAACTGGCCTCTGGCTAGAGTTTCAGAACTCAGACCAGGGGCAGATGGGGTAACAAGAGTGGTCAAATTAAGGACTTCAACGGGTGACACAACAAGACACATTTCTCTTTTGTACCCTTTAGAGTCTGGACCCAAAACAATGGACTTTGGAGAACCTTCTCCACTGACAGTAACAACTGGAGACACTGAACTTCCAGTAACTATTCCTTTGACAGTAGGAGTGGTAACGCATCCTACTACAACATTGACAGACACAAGACCTCAGCGACAAACAGCATTAAAAGCGCGACTATTTTTACAACAAAAAATAGATGCTGGGGAATTGTAATTTTATCTTCTAACTTTCATTTTTTCTTTTCTTATGGTAAAGACCATAGACAGTTTCATCCTATGGATGTATATTTTCTCTTCTAATTAAATGCTACACCTTCTCCATGAGAAGGTGAGGATAGGCACTGTTAATCAGATTAACAGGCATTTACAGTTAAACAGTTAGCTAGTCTACACTCAGACAAAAATTGGTGACATTGACACCAAAATTTTTATCTCCCGGGGCCCCCAGTATATGGAAAACTGATGAGTGGGTAGTTGGGAGGTAACGAAAATGGTTCACTGAGTAGGTAGGTAGTTAATCTAACAATCATTAAATTCCTTTTATGTCAATAACTGGGTGGATGAAACCAATTGGTTGCTCACCAGAGTTATTCTCCACACTAGTATTTATATATTGTGTGGGAGGAGCGTGCTCGGTAATAAGGATACATTACCGCTCAACCAACCGAGGAATAAACCAAGACAACGCTGGTACAAGAAGCCCCGCGAAGAGGAGAAAAAAGGAGAACAAAGAGAGAACGAAAACGACGAACGGGGCGAGAGGACGTACCAGCAAAGTGCGCTCTCGACAAACATAACCGGAGAAGGGAGAGACTCAAATAACAAAAAGTAAGTGACTAATTGAGTTTTTACACCAAAGTTAATCTCATTAAATTAAGCTGGGTCAGACAAGTTAGGCCTACATTGTGGCCTAAGACCCAGCATCAACTCATAGCTTAACAAAGGTGAAGGTAGATTGCCCTAACCTAATTCTTGTGAGGAATCCTACTGTGGACCTCAATTTATCTGCCCGCTCTGGACCATTTCCGGAATCTCTAGGCTGACCCCTCTAGGCTAGACTTGATCTACTCTATAGTATAGACTGGAGATATAAGGGGTAGGTTAATTGTGGACCAATTCATACAGAGCATTTTTCGCAAGTACTTCTGTTAGCCTTGCGCTTTACAGGTTTACTGATACATGGTGTTTTGCCGGATACAATGTTATCCGTTGTTTTAGTGCCAGTACAAAAAGATAAAAAGGGTAAAATCAACAGTAAAGATAACTATATGCCAAAAGCCTTGGCCAGTATTATTTCTAAGGTGTTTGAATATATAAGGGGTTCCAAAAAACCTTAGCCCCCCCATTTGCAGCTTACATGTTTACTTATATCGAAATAGTTTTTAGTGATTGTAAAAATATATAAAGTTCTTTATTTATTGCAGGTATTAAAATTACTCTAGCTGATAAAGTGATAATATAATGGCTTCTCAATTAATTGGTGATTCGGAGAGGCAACGTGTGATAGATCGCATACGAGCAATAACATTTCGGGAAGCTCGTGAGGCTGGAGCCACCTTTATAACACGTTCTTGGGTTGCCAAAAAGTTGCGAAGAAGTGAGGACTTCGTCAAAAGAAATTAGAATAAAACTTTGGATGAATGTGAAATGGATACAACCAAATCTGGGCGCCCAAATTTGCCACTCTCTCAGGAAACAAAGGACATCATTGAATGTGGTACGCGTAAGCGGAAAAACAGCTGTGCTAAACTTTCTAGAGAGATCAAAGTGTTGAGAGGAAAGATCGTTAATGGTGAGATCATTCGACTGTACCGTCATAGGCAAGGTTTAAAGCCTTGGCATGAACTTCCAAAGCCAAGAAAAACTCAACTTAACATCGATGACAGAATGTGGTTTGCCCATTATCATGAAGATTGGGATGTGGATGATTTCATGCATTTAGCTGTCTCCGATGAATTTTTTGTTTACGTAACACGTCGGCCTAACTACCAAAATGATCGAGTGTGGGCCACAACACCAGATGAAATCGATGACAATGAACATTATCGCGAATTATTAAAAAGTCCAGACTGTGTTGGTGTGCTTGTTTTGTTCACTGCAAAGAAGCTCATGTGGGTACTGAAGCCAAATGGTCAGAGTTGGGATGGACAGTATTTTCGTGATATTATTCTATCCCAGCATGTCATTCCTTTTCTAAGAAACCCAAACAATTTATGGATGTCGATCAGGTCACACTTCTGCACGATAAGGCCCCCTGCTTTAAGGCATTAGCCACTCAACAGTTGTTGCGGAACCATGAGATCGATTTCTTTGGAAATGAAGAATGGCCAGGAAATTCTCCTGACCTGAACGTCTGTGAACACATTGGGTCAGTTATAAAGGACAAGATTGAATGTCTCTTGTTTCAAAAACCTGCAGCAAATCGATTTTCAAAGGATACAATGACGCAACACATTGAAACTGTTTTAGCAAATTTGCATAACGATCAAGATCTATTCACGTCACTTTTGGCAAGCTACCCAAAGCGAATTCAGGCTGTCTTGGAAGCCAATGGCGGGAACACCAAGTTTTAATTGTTTCTCATTAAATGCAGGATTAAATTCTCTTTTGTAAGGTATGTTTAGTTTTACTGTACCTCTAATGGTTTAGGCCATGGGCGGGGGGGGCTAAGGTTTATTGGAGCCCGGTACTCATTAATAGACTTGAATGTTACCTGTTTACTAGTGATAACCAATTTGGTTTCCTTGAAGGAAATGGTCTGTAAATACCAAACTCTAGATGCTAATTTGAAAACTTGTCGATCGATTTTTACAAACTAGTTGGTGATTCTATATAATTTGAGTGCGCTGATCTCAAAAATATAGTTAGTTTTTCCCTATCACGTATGGTTTTCTTACTACAGGGTGTGTCATAAATCCCCCATTTATCCCCAAATGTGAACCATCTTATCGAGACCAACATTGGAGTGCACATGCTAAACCATAAATTTTGTTGTTATAGACTACAGTAACGCTTACATAATAATGTAGGGGTAAATATATATAACAACCAGTCCCGTTCCCAGCAAAATACTCTCTCCCCTCCCATCAATGGGTGGTTAACATTTGGGGACAGATGAGGTATTACAACACCCCTTGTAGCACGAAATCTTTAGGTGATAGAGTAAAACCTAATTAAAGCAGAATTAAATAGCTCCTAGCTCTTGGACAAGCATATTGCTTGTTTATGAAAGAATAAAAAAATAACTGAAAGAAACAAAATATATTTACCTTCTTTACTTGCAAACATTTCAGGACTTATTCCAAAGACTTAAGACTACGAAGGTAGATCTGACTAATGACGACTAAACCGGTGCTTCTTTGACGTTTTCTTATGCTGTGCGTTAGGCTGATCTCGTTGCAGACACCAGCAGTAATCCGCCATCATATTTGTATGCCATCTTCCTTGATATCTTCTTTCCATGGTTTTGATGTCCTGGTGAAATCGTTCCCCTTGCTCCTCACTGACATCTCCGAGATTTTCTGGAAAACTTTCAAGATGCGAAAATAAGAAGTGAACTTTCAGGCTCATGTTGCAGCCTAAGGCGCAAAACTTTTTAAGCATATTTTCCACCAGTCTTTCATAATTTTGGCTTTTGTAGTTTCCCAAGAAGTTTCCAACAACATCTTTGAAACCAAGCCATGCTTCTTTTTCTTTATTGGTCATTGTGTTCAGGAAATGATCGTCTGTCAATAACTTTCTAATCTGAGGACCTATAAAAACACCTTCCTTTATTTTCTCGTAGCTAATCTTTGGATATTTTGAACAAATGTACTTGAAACACTCACCTTCTCTATTCAATGCCTTGACATACTGCTTCATCAAGCCTAACTTAATGTGCAAGGGTGGTAGGAGGATTTTATTTGGTTCAACTAGATGTTCACGTAAAATGTTCTTTGATCCTGGGGTAAGATTCTCTCTAGGAGGCCAAGTTTTCCTCTTCCAGTGCTGGTCACGTGCTCGACTATCCCATTCGCAGATGAAACATGGCATCTTAGTGTATCCTGATTGCTGCCCAAGTAACATGCAAAGGACTTTGAGATCCCCACACAATATCCATCTGTGAATTTGATACTGAATTTTTTCCAGAAGCAGTTTCATGTTATCATAGGTCTCTTTTAAATGAGTAGAATGGGCCACTGGGATTGATGCATATTTGTTACCGTTGTGCAGTAACACTCCTTTTAGACTGGTTTTAGAGGAATCTATAAACAACCTCCAGTCACTGGTTTGGTATTCGATGCCTAGCTTGCACACTAATCCTGTGATGTCCTTGCAAAATACTAAGGGACCATCTTCTTCGAAAAAAGGCACGAAGTCTTTCTCACGATTTCTGTACCAAGCGAAGTATGTGTCGGATGCCAATAAATTGTTCTCCTGCAATCTAGACCCCAAAAGTTCTGCAGAGTCCTTAGGCAGATTCAAATCCTTGACTAAGTCATTTAGTTCGGCTTGGGTTAATGGTTTAGGAGGATCTCGGTCAGCTGTTGGCTGTTCATAAACATCATCATTGTCTGGATTTGGAGCTGAATCAGAATCTGAATTGTATTGATCCAGACTCTCGGGTGGGCGGGGAATAGGAACTTCTGGACCATGGGGTACCGGCCTTATTGCAGATGGAAGACTTGGGTATTGAAGGCTCTCTTTATTCTTTGCATTATAACCTTTAACATTGCAAGAACAGAAGTAGCAGTCGTCGGTATGGTTTCTAGGCTCGCGTCATACCATAGGGATCCCAAATGGCAAACTTTTCTTTTTACCTTTGCTCCAATTCCTTAGTGCCGCAACACACGTACGACAAACCTTGTGTGGAGCCCAACTTTTGTCTTGATCTCCTAATTTAATTCCAAAATAAGCATGATAAGCTCTCTTAATGAAGGTCGTTACATTTGTCCTTTGTTTTACATACCGACCACAAATATAACAAAATATGTCTGGACTATGGGTACATCCTCTTCTTCTTCCGCAGCTTATTATCCATCTTTATATGGGGTCGCTGTTTTTGGTTCGTCTTCTCCACTCTCCTCTGTCGTATACCGCGTCCTCCTCCAAGTCCTTTTCCCTGATGTCCGCCACCACACAGTCCCTCCATCTCGTCTTCGGTCTTCCTCTTCTTCTCCGTCCCGGCAACTCCATCTCCAGCACTCTGCGCCCCACATACTCCTCCTCTCTTCTCCTGACGTGTCCATACCACCTCAGCCTGGCCTCCTGCACCTTCTTAGATGCTTCCGCCACCTTCACTGTTCCTCTTATATGCTCATTTCTGACCTTATCCCTCCTCGTCACTCCACACATCCATCTCAACATCTTCATTTCAGCCACATCGATTTTTCTTTCATTGCTCTTCTTCATTGGCACAGTCTCCATTCCATACAACATTGCCGGCCTCACCACTGTTTTGAATACCTTTCCCTTCAGTTTCACTGGGACCCTCTTATCACAGAGCACCCCTGATACGTCTTTCCAGTTTTTCCACCCCGACTGTATTCTACAGTTTATCTCTCCCTCAGCTCCCCCCTCTGCATCCACTGTTGACCCCAAGTATTTAAAATACTCCACCGTCTTAACACGCTCTCCACCCAATGTCACTTCCCCTCCTCGGTCCTGCTGCACATCACATCTCATATATTCGGTCTTCTTTCGGCTAATTCTCATCCCCCTACTTTCCAACGCCTCTCTCCAATTTTCCAACTGCTGCTCCACCTCCTCTTTCATCTCCCCACTCAACACAACATCGTCTGCATACATCATGCACCACGGCGCCTCACCTCTAATCCTGTCCGTCAACACATCGAATACCACATTGAAAAGGAAGGGGCTCAAAGCTGATCCTTGGTGCAGACCAACTTCCACCCCAAAGCTCTCTGACACACCCACGCTACTCCTCACCTTAGTTGTTACTCCCCTGTACATCCCCTTGATCAGTTTAACATACTTCTCCGGTACCATCTTTTCCCTTAAGCATCTCCAAACTTCCTGCCGTGGTATCCTATCATATGCCTTCTCCAAGTCAATAAAAACCATGTGCAACGCCTTCTGCCCCTCTCTGTACCTCTCTGCTAACTGTTTCAATGCAAAAACTGCATCAGTCGTTCTCCTTCCCGGCATAAATCCAAACTGTTCCACTGACACTTCCGCTTCGTCTCTCAACCTAGTCTCCACTATTCGCTCCCATATCTTCATTGTATGTGATATTAGCTTGATCCCTCTATAATTCGTGCAATCTTGTACATCTCCCTTCTCTTTGAATATAGGCACTATGATGCTGGTCCGCCACTCATCCGGAATCACCTCCTGGTCAAACAACTTCTGCATTAGGTCCCACACCAGATCCACCCCCTCATCTCCCAATGCCTTCCATGCCTCGGCTGGTATCTCGTCTGGGCCAGTCGCTTTGTTATTTTTCATCCTATTCAGAGCACGACTCACTTCCATCCTCCCCATTTGTTCTGTCATAGCTACATTTGGTAATCCATCCTCATAGAAAGATCTTGGGTTTTCTTTATTTAATAATTCCTCAAAATATTCCTTCCATCTATCCTTTATCTCTTCATTTCTTTGCAGCACCGCCCCCTCCCTTCCCTTAATTTGTTTTACCTGTGTAAAGTCTTTTGTCGCTCTATTTCTGCTCTTAGCCAATCTGTATATCTTCTTTTGTACATCCTCTAGAAGCCATTATTAAAATTTTAAAGACGTAATGTTAGAATTATCTATCTGAAAAATATGAAAAAACGAAATTAATTAAAGATAAAAAAGGTAAAAAATTACAAAACGCCCCAAAATTGTTTTGCTAATAACTTTAAAACTGTGGGTGATAGAAAAAACTGGTAGCATTTTTGAATTCAGCACAGCGAACTGCTTCAGAATCACAACTCAAAATAAAGAAATCGATTTTCATGCAGACCGGTGTTATTCATGAAACTTGTAAATCGTAATGTACCTGGTTACTTGGTCCGAATATTAATATTCTGGTATAATCACCAGACAATGATGGGGTGGGGTTAATTCAGAGCCATTCTCTGTGACGAATAGTGCCAGACAGGGAGGGATATTATCTCCTACTTATTCATTGTTTATGTGGATAATCTATCTGTTGTGCTGAACACTTGTAAAATAGGCTGCTATATTGGTACAATGATTGTTAATCATCTGATGTATGCAGATGATCTGGTTCTTATTTCTCCATCTGTAACAGGGCTCAGCACACTTTTGAAGGTGTGCGAAAGGTATGGGAAGGAAAACGACATAAAATATAATCCTGCTAAAAGTCATGTTATGATTATGAGGACCAAGGCCATCTTGTTGGAAAGTATACCTTTCACCACTAATTCGTCGAATATCAGTTAGATAGAATGATAGATATACTTTCCAACAAGCTGGAGCCCCTGCTCACAGAGCACGCCAAATTGTCACATTCCTTGAGAACGAAATACCGGATTTTATCGAACCCAATATGTGCCGGCTAGAAGCCTCGATCTTTCACCACTAGATTATGGTGTTTGGGAAGCCCTGAAGTCCAAAGTTTACATCCCTGGTACCAATATAAGAGACATAGATGAACTACGCGAAAGAATTCTGCTCGGCTGGGAGAAGGTGTCTCAACGATATGTAAACAGGTGTATTGATCAGTGGCGTCCACGTTTGGAGGCCTGCGTTGAGCAGGAATGGGGACACATCGAGCAACTTCTCAATTAAGACGAACAACATGCTAAGGTAAGCATTTAAGAAGTTTGGGAGCTCTTGTCTCCTTACATTTTTTAATATGAGTTTACCTCTAAGGGGTCACTTTTTTTACCCACCCTGTATATATATGCCCTGTTAGGTTAAGTGAATGCCCGGTTAGGTCAACTGAATGCCCAATTAGAGTAACTGAATGCTCGGTTAGGTTAATTGTACGCCCTTGACGATTGGTTAGGTTAATTCGTGATATTTTCTTGTTTTAACAAAAATATCACGACTTAACCTAACCAATCGTCAAGGGGGTACAGTTGACGTAACCGGGCATTCAATTAACCTAACTGGGTATTCAATAATTTTACCGTAGGTTTCTATATATATATATAGATGACCTCGAAGGCCGACGCCACATAGCCCATATAGTGTATATATATATATATATATATTATATATATATATATATATATGTATGTCGGGTGGCCCCAAAAAAATGGCACCAATTTTGAGAAGTGATATCTCAATAACCATTGCAGCTAGGGACTTAAAAAAACAACCAAATGAAAGATAATTATTTTCTCTTTAAATACTTATTCTATGGCTTGATGGTTATAAGCCCATATAATGGCCGAAATTGGCTTCCATAAAAAATATTTAAAAAAAAGTTGCGCATTTATATTTATTCCTTGATCCTAATTTTAAATGAAATTATTCGCTGTACTGATGAACGTGAAATCCCGGTTTCTTTCGCAACTTCACGTTCACTTTTACTTGTTCCCAGTTGTTCCTCTTGACTTAAAACCATTTCATTTACTTTTTCAATGTTTTCTGGCGTTCTAATAGTTTCTGGTCGACCACTTCCCGGACGCCGTTGACTGCTGCCGGTTTCTTTAAGTTTTTGTAAAAAATGTGCCACAGTTCTTTTTTTCCAATTTCTATTTGGAAATTCGTAAAGGATTATGTTTAATGAATATCCTTTTTCTTCACGTAGTGCTTGTGTAATGTTCTTATCAGATTCTCTCAATCCCATCTTGAGGGGTCTGGAATAGAAAAATTTCATTTAAAATTAGGATCAAGGAATAAATATAAATGCGCAACTTTTTTTTGTATATTTTATTTGGAAGCCAATTTTGGGCATTATATGGGCTTATAACCATCAAGCCATAGAATAAGTATTTAAAGAGAAAAGAATTATCTTTCATTTGGTTGTTTTTTTAAGTCCCTAGCTGCAATGGTTATTGAGATATCACTTCTCAAAATTGGTGCCATTTTGTTTGGGCCACCCGGTATATATATATATATATATATATACATACAGGCACTCCTCGTTATACGGAAGGGTTACGTTCCTGAAAAGTTGTCCGTAAACCGAATTTCCGTATAACAGATCCTTTTTTCCCATTAAATCACATTATATAATGGGAGATGCGTTCCTACGGAAGATTTTTCCAACCCAAAACTGCATAACTAGACTTGAGCAGTTTGGACAATTCACCTCGAATACGCAATGATAAATAACCATAAAAAGGTAATTTAATATATCTGGTTTCTTTTTGTACTGTAGTTATGGGGAGTTTAGTATTAAAAGTGTTATTTAAAAATTTCTTTAATTGGTTATCAATTAAAGAAATTTTTAAATAACACTTTTAATACTAAACTCCCCATAACTACAGTACAAAAAGAAACCAGATATATTAAATTACCTTTTTATGGTTATTTATCATTGCGTATTCGAGGTGAATTGTCCAAACTGCTCAAGTCTAGTTATCCCCAAATAAATTTTAGATTCGCCTTCGTCAACCCACTTAAATTATCAAATTTTTTAAAGTTCAAAGATGAATTCCCCAAAACTGTATGCCCCAATGTTGTTTACAAATACACGTGCGACAGCTGTAAGGCTGCGTATATTGGCAGCAGCACTCAACTCCAACTGGAGGTGCGCCTTTCTCAACATTTGGGCTTGTCAGTCCGTACCAACCGTCCCCTCAGTAGCCCTCCACAATCCGCAATTAGAAACCATAGTAATGAAAACAACCATCCCCTTCACAAAACTCAGTTTGAAATTTTAACTAGATCCAATAACCTCACAGAAGTCCGAATTTTAGAATCTTTGTACATCTATAGAAACAAACCCTCCATTAACAATAATAGCTCATCCTACAAATTACAGCTCTTCTAACTAACCAACCGATTCTCATAGACATATCCTTTCTAATCCTCTGACCATCCAGTGTTCTCTTAGGCTTTGCCAAGTATGGAGGTGGATGTAAACATTGTGTATTTACCTATTGAGGTAATTTAATTTGATTTTAATTTTTATAGTGATGAAATTTAAATGATTTTAATTTGTATTGATGCAATTTTCATTTTGCTTTAAGGTTTTAATTTTAATGGTTTTAATATTGTATTGATGTAATTTTCACTTTTTACTTTTGTTTTAAGACTTAATTCACTGATGATGACAAAAGATTTGTCGAAACGTCTGAAGTACAAAAAATAAATGAAAATGTTTGCCGTTGTGTTGGTCCTTCTGTTCATCTGTAAGCTCCGTTTCCCTAAGAAGTCAATAGCTTTGATATATATATATATATATATATATATATATATATATATATATATATACACTGTGGGCTGAATTTCACAATTAGACACGTGAATGAATGATGTAAATCCACAAGGAAAAAGAAAAATTATTCCAAGGCCTTTCATGTATTCAGAAGTATACCTCGTCATTCCCTGACGAGGTGTACTTCTGAATACATGAAAGGCCTTGGAATTATTTTTCTTTTTCCTTGTGGTTTACATTATATATATACTGTGTGTGTATATATATATATATAATTTTTTTTTTAATTAATTGGGGTTGTTTAACCTCCTTCGAAACATCTAAGGTCACATGACAGAGGGACCTACACCTTTACGTGGGATCCGAACCACGGGTCGCTACATAATCTGGGCACAGAGGACGGTCTCCCATCCAACTACTACCCAGACCCAATGTCGCTTAACTTCACTGATCTCCGGGAAGCGATGTTACGACATTGGCATATATATATACAATTCACAAAACAACACGTGATCTTTTTAATAAGCAAGGAGCCACAGGGAAAAGGAAAAGGAAACATGAAGTCCGAGCGCTTTCTTGATATATTCACATCTTCCTGAAGATGTGAATATATCACGAAAGCGCTCGGACTTCTTGTTTCCTTTTCCTCTTCCCTGTGGTTCCTTGCTTATATATATATATATATATATATATATATATATATATATATATATGGTTGAACAATCGACCGTAGTTTTTATTTATTAATTTATTATTATGATAGTTTCTCAATTTTCCGTATGACATCAATAATGCTGGTAACTGTCTGTTTATCAATTTCTCTCGAAATTCTAAAGTTATGTGTTCTCTTCTGGCTGTTGGGTGGTGAACTCTTATATATAACAACCATAACAACACTGTCAAGAAGGCTAACAATGCACTTACAAGAAGGAAGTCCGAAAGATCACACGTGGAACATACACAAAATAAACCTAACCAGACAACAGATAGTGGAAGCGACAAACGTGGTAACACAAATAAGGGATAAGAAAAGACTTCATATCATCGAAGCATTAATAATAAGAGAGACTTCCCCGAAAATAAACAATCAGCGAACCGGACAAGAACGAATCCTCAAGTTACACGTACGAAACTGACCAATCCCGTCAGTACACGTACGCGAAACTGCGGAAAAACTCGGAAAATGAGCTATGATCAATCGTCTTAATTGTTCAACCAAACATATTTAAAGGAAAAGCTGTTCCCCAAATATACGGATATATATATATATATATATATATATATATATATATATATATATATGAAAATTATTTCACGAAAGTAACACGTGAAAAATATTTATGATGAATAAAACCACGAAGGAAAGGAAACACAAAATGGTGCTCAAGCGCTTTCGTCTAATGAGCACCATTTTGTGTTTCCTTTCCTTCGTGGTTTTATTCATCATATATATATATGTGTGTGTATATATATAGTAGTTACGATAGAAGTGTTCTTTGGGAACCTTATCCTCAATCGGAATATGAAAACAAGAGATACGACTCTCAACATTTATCGGCCAAACGTTTCGGTCCACTCAAAGGCCATCTTCAGTGACTACATGAAAGCATCTAAAGACAATCAAAAGTATAACTAAAGTAAGTACAAATGTCGGAAAATTCACTATACAAAATAAAACCTAATACAATAAGCAAATAGTTAAAAATAGCTTAAAAACAAATTATCTGGAATAGTAAGAGAATAAAACAATAAAAGTAAAACCCATTAAAAATAAAACATTTTTTTTTTAAATTTAAAATTAAAAAAAAAATTAAAAAACGGACAAACCTGAATGGTAAGAGTTGCAAATAACAACTGGAGAAAAGAGGAAAGGAGAAAGAACTTAAGTTACTGCGTTGTACTGAAAAGGTGTTAGTTGGTTGATTAGGAAGCAAGTAATTTTATCGAGGAAAGGCTATCGTTTAGTTCTGGATTTGACTTCTTGATAAAAAGTGATTCTAAAATTTTGAGATCTAAAGAATTAAAAGCAGACGACAGAATCGTAAAAGAGTCCTGGGGGCACGGGTGGTCATGGGTCTCTGAATGATGCCGGATAGCAGAGGATTCAGGAGAGGAAAGAGGGCGAGAAGTTCGATAAAAAAAACCAAATGCTTCGAAATCCGAAGTTTTAACTGCAGGGCAGTCTGCCCTACATCATGACTCCAGATTCCTGGGATCTTGGGAGCATTGCTCCAGTAAATTTGACCATGAGGAAAAGTAAATTTGGGTTTGGGTTTTGTTCATCCGCTAGACGTTATGCAATTTTTTTGCGTATACGTTCTTGTACAAACCAATTTTTTTAAATTACAAATTTAGTTATTTTAAGTTTAGTTGGTAATTCCATATTTAACAATTATTTTTATTTTTTGTTAAGCTTCAATGTTTTGATAATTAAAATTTTATTAAAACGTATATTTTTTTAATATAAAATTATCAGGATTGGACTATGTTCCATTGATCTCGGCCAGGTTTGATAAAGTGGCCAGATAATTACTTGTGCAGTTTTAAGTAATCCACCATGACTCTAGAATTGAAAAGTTTAGTTAAGTTTAAACTTACTTTTACTTACTCTTCCTTACTTTTACTAAGTTTAAAGCACTTACTTTTACTTACTTTCATTGTACTATATTTACTTACTTTTACTCATTTTTACCATACTATATTTACTAACTTTTACTTATTTTGTATTTTTTCAGGTAGTCAATATAATCAATAATGGATCCTAATATTGATGAAGTTGGAGAGAAAAGTGAGGGTGTTAAAAGGGGTTACTTTTGTGGTCAATGCAAGAACAAATATTCAAAGAAGCAAAACTGGGAGGAACATTTTAATTCCAAAAAAAATATTTGTTACAATACAAGAGGTCCCAGAGTTTGGGCCCACAGCTTAGATATTGCAGTAAAGAAATACCAGGATGAAGTGCAGCAAAGAGATACGGCAAAGCAGTCATTTAGTTTGTTCACAAAATGTGCTAGTGCTAGACCTCAGAAAAATGAACCAACTTCATCAACTGCTAATCTAGAAAATGAAACTTTTTCACTAGATGTTTCACAGACTGAAGAAAGTGCTTCTCCTCCACCTAAGAAACAAAAGGTAAGTGAGGAATCTGCGCATCAGACTAACAAAACTGCTTTAGAGGAATTTGAAAATTCCCAAATCCAGAAGACATTGAATGCAATTTTGCGCCTAACAAAAGAAACTCACCAAGCTGTTGTGGTTAATAAAGAGAAGAGTCAAAATATGCCTTCAAGTTCAAGTGTTGCATCCAAATCTAATAAAGCAAAAAGCAACAAATTTGACATTTCCATAGCCCATTTAAGCAAGTGTAAATCAATACAAGAAATCCTGAACAATGATTTGATCAAATCTACATTCAAATTGGTGGAAAAGAAGGATCTAGGGCATGCTGATGATTCATTTTCAGTACCAAGTGATATAATGGAAAACATTGCAAATAGTGACACTAATATGCCTGATGTAGATATAGCTGTTGAGGATGAAGATGATGATAATCAAGAAGATATTGATGATGCTTCTGATGATAAAATGTTTACATTATATTGCATAGCTTGCACAGACCCCAAAGCATGTGCTTCAGACAAACATTCTAACATAAAAGGTTACTTCAATGTTAAAGATTTAACCTATGTATGCAAACAAGGAGAAAATCAAGAGAGATGGTTTAGAAATCTGAAAACCCACCTGAAGAGACATTTAATTAAACTTCAGCATCATCAAAGAGCTGCTGTTTATGAAGTGATGAAAACATCTTCTCGGAACACTACTAAACGCATAGAAGACTTATGTGGCAACATCTTATACTACATAATGAAAACAAACACTGCATGGGCTCTATATCCAGTACTTCTAGCTGTATTACATAGGTCAGGTTGTGAGGTTGGAAATTTGAATCATAGCACACATGCGTGCGAGACAATTTGTGAGCTATTAGATAATCAACTTAAAGAACAAACTGTAAAGTGGTTCTTAGAACAAACTTCAGTAACAATAACAGCTGACATTGGAACAATTTTGGGATTAAGCATGCTAGTTGTATTAGTTATGAGTGAAGAAGATAAGACTGTAAAACTTGCTGGGATAAATTTAGTACGCAGCAAATCAGGAGTTTATTTGGCCAATGAAATTTTTGATATGTTGGTCTCCTAATCACTTGAAACTATCTGAAGAAGCAATTAAATCCAAGGTATCTGGAATGGTTGGAGATGGGGCTTTTTGTAAGGACAACGAGCCATTTAAAAACGAAATGAAAAAGTTGTTTGGAGAAAATTTCAAATTTCGATGGGACTTAATGCATCTTGTGAACAGAGCCCACGTTGATGCATTGAAGAAAATTTGTAAACTAAGTGAGCTTTTAGACTTTATTCAGAATCACTCTTCAAATCTGAGATCAGGCCTTGACTATACCAATATGGTTCTTGACAATATCATTGGTTTTAAGAGACCAAAACTCAAATCTGATACTCGCATGGTTAATTACGAATTTGATCAATTTGACAGATTTGTGGAAAATTGTGTTTTTTGATCATCCACAAGAGAAAGAAATTAGTGCCAAGTTCTATGTATTGATTTCCTATGTAACAAAGATTATGTTGCAAGTAGCTCAAAAAACCACAGTTAGTGCAGAATTTGTAGAAAATATATTTTATAAAGAAGGAGGGAAAACTGTTATGTTAAGAGTGATGGAAACAATTTCCAAATTAGCTAATGGAGGAAATGCAAATGATGTAGTTTCTGAATTTAAGCACGATACCACAGGGCAGCAAAAGGAACTAACAGCTGAGGATTACATCCTAAATGAAGTTTACAAATACATCAAGAAACGTTCTGATTACTACCAGGTTGCTGAAGTTGCTAGACCATCCAGAACCAGATCTGAAAGTAGTTTTACAAAAGACTCAGTGATAAATTGGCTGACAGAATATATAGAACAGCTGTGGAAAGGAATCACAGAGAGATTAAAGCATTTTGATAAAGATGGATCAACTGCCTGGAGTGAAGCACCAGCTGAAGGGACATTCTCCATTCTTGGTTACATTGTTGAACACAAAGGATCCATTAAGCCATCTCATTTGACTAAGCTGTGCAGAATTGTGAAGGAGGGTCCAGCTCCAGGCACTAGATCTGCTGTAATGATCACACAGAAAGCCATTGATCAGTGGCCAAGCATACATGGCGGTAAATTCACAACAAATGCCTACATGCACTGTTGCTGCTGCAATGAATAAATAAACTTAAGGTGAGTTATAAACTGTACATTATTGTATTATTATGTTTAGCTAAAACAATTTGTAATTGGTATGTCGTCAATTCAAGAGTTTACTATCATTAACCTATCTAGTGGTGTAAGGGGAAAAAAAGTAAATTCAGAGCTGTGCTCCAGTAAATTTTTTCAAATCTGGAGTCATGCCCTACATAGCTACTTTGGCAGGTCGCACATGTATATAAATAAATAACAAAGGATCTCAAAAGCACGGGGAGGTGATCTTTATGGCGAAAAAAAGATTGCAAAGAATTAGGATTGGAATTGATAACTATGAAATTGCAATAAAATAAAAAAAATAACAGTCATCAATAATCTCTTCAAAGTAAATTATATTATTTTCTATTTCATCCTCTTCTATAAGAGCCTCAATTTTAACATTTACTTCGCTTAGAGCAACCTTCTTAGTTTCTAATATGGAAAGCTGCGCAGTCACTAAGCTTAAATCCTCTTGCTCTATGGCAGAATCTATAGTGGCAATGACCTTTGTAATTAGACCTTTGTAGGCGCTTCTCCTTTTTCTAAACTTGTTCAATTCAGCTGCACTCATCTTCAATGCAAACAACAATTGGGCTCAATGCCAAATAAGCTGAATTGACAAAAATACTTAAACAAACTGATCAAACTCAAATTTTGCTTTTTTCAAATAAACTGAATTACTTGGTTGGGGTACTGACCAGTGGTGGCATTCAAAAATTTTAGCAACCGGTTCTATCTCGCTTTACATCCCCACCTAAGTTTTTTTGCAAAGGAAAACAATAAGAAAAATATCTAACTAACCTTTTCCCAATGGCGACCAATTTTTGAAATTGCAAAGAGACTGTAAGAACCGGTTCGGCGAACTCATGAAATTTTAAGAACAGGTTCTTACGAACCCGTGCGAACCGGCTGAATGCCACCACCGGTACTGACCAACCACCAGTATGGAATATCAAATTTTCCACCCAAGTAACTGGCGCACTGAAGTCTGCAACCTTCGCCTACGAACAATAAACCAAAATTAACCAAACCGGTAAAAATGTAGGCCCAAAACAACGACAGACTAGCGGCCAAGTTTCGTAATTGGGCGACCAAACTTTCTACCCTGAGACCTTAACTCAATTATGCTCAACCCGTCCAGGCCTAACTTGGGCTACAATTTGCGCAATTAGAACTTTGCCGAAAAATAGTCACTGACTCAGTCTTGGGCTAGAATCCGGTTTCGAAGGACCATGTTATATTTTTATTTTATTGCTGACTCGATGTGGGCCTACCTTAGGCCTCAGTTGCACAAAATTAAGATAAAAAACAAAAGGGGCACTATTTATGGTCTTCTTTCTAAACCTTGCAACAACACACAACCTGCACCATTGCACGATGCAACAATCTGTATCTAAACAACCAAACTGAATTGCAAGAGAGCTCTCTGTAAGACCACGCCTTGTAAGTGCCGCATTCAACAAACGAGTAGGAAGGACGTGCAGTGCCCCAAACAATGATGCCACAAGAGCGCAAAAATGCTAGCTCTAAATTAAGTGAATTTTTCACTAACCTTACAATTATGAGATGGATATATATATATGAGGTGACGTGTGTGTATATATATATTAGTGATGTAGGTCACATCCGCATAACATCCGCACATTTTCTCGCGTCCGCATCCGCACTTTGGACTGCGGATGTCGTGCGGATGTGGACCGTTGAGATAAAACGTCATTAATAAGCGGAAATTATCAAATTCTACTATATTAATAGAACTAGTTCATTGTGCGCAAAAGTGATGCAAGCGACAAGACGAGAGGCTGTTCTTGTATGAAGTTACTCTCTTGCAACCTACTTAGATCCACGTTACAAAGCTAAGTTATTTTCACCTAGTACATTAGAACGAGTTAAATCATCACTTGGCAAAGCAGTTGCAGAGCTTCAATCTCTTGAATCTGTCGCTTCGCCACCCACCAAAAGAATAAAAGTTTCAGTGACAGAACCAACACCTTCAACAAGCAAATCTATCACAGAATCTGTCTCTCAGTTTCTTGAGTCAAGCAGCAATGACGAGACCTACGAGATGTCAAAAGATGTAGTAAAAATGATCGAGAGCTATCACCAAGAAAAACGCCTGGCTGCATGTGACAATCCTATTAGTTGGTGGAAAAATACGCAGAATATCTATCCATACTTGAGTAAACTTGCAAGGAAACATTTAGCCTGTCCTCCAACAAACGTACCAAGCGAGAGATTATTTAGCAGTGCTGGATTAATATATGATGAAAAGAGAAACAGACTGGCAGCAGAAAAGGCAGAAAAATTAATGTTCCTTAAGCATAACCTTCCTATAATTAAGTTTGAACATTAAACGATGAACATCTTAGTTTACTTTATTTTAATTACTCATTTATAAATATGCCTAATAAAACTTTAAACTTAATATAAATAGTTATCAAGCTAATTAAAGATCTCTTTCTATAAGGGTGGAGGTTGGGGAAAGAGGTCGGTGGGGTGCATTTGAGTTGGGTTCACGTCCCGCATCCTGGTAACACAATTATGGTTTCTAATTGTGGCTGAAACTCAACAAAATATAACGAATTTATTTGCAGACGAATTCACTGATTGATTTCTATATTAGTTAGATGCTTGATATTATTTTATATGTTCAGAGAAAAGTACAGCAATTATTGTACAATTAATCAATTATACTACATTATAGCTACAGCTCTCTCTATATAATAACTTATTATATACGTTAAACACAACAAATCTCGAATATATCCTAAAAAATAACGAAAATGTAGACATCCGCATCCGCATCCGCGGATGTTGAAATCAAACATCCTCATCCGCATCGGCGGATGTGAAAAAAATGACATCCGCTACATCACTAATATATGTGTATATAGTCTAAAAGTCACTAAAGGGGAAATATCACTAGATCTAAGCTGAATGGCAAGAGCCTAGAGATGTTTTTTCCTATCTGACCTAATAGTTGGTGCTGAGTGTAATTAGGTGGTGTTTCTAAGGTGACAAATGGGGTAGGAAGTTGTCCGTACTTAAGTATAGTTAGGGGTAATGTCTATAGCTTCTAAATTGGTAATGTAAGAGAGAGTTAGGTAGGCCGTTTGTGGGACACAGAAATCTAATGGTAGGCTCCCAAAGGAATATCTAATTCAACGCACCGGTAAGTGCTTTTGATTGTTTGCTAGAACCTAAGTAACCTAACTGGGGTGTCTACCCCACGCTATCACATTTGGCGACGAGGATGGGATTCAATTAAGCTCATGGGATTCGATTAAGCTCATTGGATTTAATTTAGCTCATTGGATTGAATTTGGCTCATTGGTTTAATTTGGCTTATTGGGTTCAAGTGGTTGTTTGGAAAACTGGATGTAGCCTAGTGGGTCGTCCGATTTGGTTTGTTTGTGTGGGTGAGCTACCGTACTATAGCGTAGGTCCCGCCGGCCTAACTCTAAAACTAATTCCTACTCAGCCCTAACTCTAAAACTAATTCCTACTCAGCCCTAACTCTAAAACTAATTCCTACTCAGCCCTAACTCTAAAACTAATTCCTACTCAGCCCTAACTCTAAAACTAATTCCTACTCAGCCCTAACTCTAAAACTAATTCCTACTCAGCCCTAACTCTAAAACTAATTCCTACTCAGCCCTAACTCTAAAACTAATTCCTACTCAGCCCTAACTCTAAAACTAATTCCTACTCAGCCCTAACTCTAAAACTAATTCCTACTCAGCCCTAACTCTAAAACTAATTCCTACTCAGCCCTAACTCTAAAACTAATTCCTACTCAGCCCTAACTCTAAAACTAATTCCTACTCAGCCCTAACTCTAAAACTAATTCCTACTCAGCCCTAACTCTAAAACTAATTCCTACTCAGCCCTAACTCTAAAACTAATTCCTACTCAGCCCTAACTCTAAAACTAATTCCTACTCAGCCCTAACTCTAAAACTAATTCCTACTCAGCCCTAACTCTAAAACTAATTCCTACTCAGCCCTAACTCTAAAACTAATTCCTACTCAGCCCTAACTCTAAAACTAATTCCTACTCAGCCCTAACTCTAAAACTAATTCCTACTCAGCCCTAACTCTAAAACTAATTCCTACTCAGCCCTAACTCTAAAACTAATTCCTACTCAGCCCTAACTCTAAAACTAATTCCTACTCAGCCCTAACTCTAAAACTAATTCCTACTCAGCCCTAACTCTAAAACTAATTCCTACTCAGCCCTAACTCTAAAACTAATTCCTACTCAGCCCTAACTCTAAAACTAATTCCTACTCAGCCCTAACTCTAAAACTAATTCCTACTCAGCCCTAACTCTAAAACTAATTCCTACTCAGCCCTAACTCTAAAACTAATTCCTACTCAGCCCTAACTCTAAAACTAATTCCTACTCAGCCCTAACTCTAAAACTAATTCCTACTCAGCCCTAACTCTAAAACTAATTCCTACTCAGCCCTAACTCTAAAACTAATTCCTACTCAGCCCTAACTCTAAAACTAATTCCTACTCAGCCCTAACTCTAAAACTAATTCCTACTCAGCCCTAACTCTAAAACTAATTCCTACTCAGCCCTAACTCTAAAACTAATTCCTACTCAGCCCTAACTCTAAAACTAATTCCTACTCAGCCCTAACTCTAAAACTAACTCAGCCTAACTCTAAAACTAATTCCTACTCAGCCCTAACTCTAAAACTAATTCCTACTCAGCCCTAACTCTAAAACTAATTCCTACTCAGCCCTAACTCTAAAACTAATTCCTACTCAGCCCTAACTCTAAAACTAATTCCTACTCAGCCCTAACTCTAAAACTAATTCCTACTCAGCCCTAACTCTAAAACTAATTCCTACTCAGCCCTAACTCTAAAACTAATTCCTACTCAGCCACTCTAAAACTAATTCTACTCAGCCAACTCTAAAACTAATTCTTCTCAGCCCTAACTCTAATACAATTCACTATTCAGCACTAACTGGGGAGTAACTAGATCAAATTTAAACCAAATCTAACCTACTTCACGTGATTTGGCCTAATTCGGTTTTGCTCTAGCATGTCGGTGATTGGCCATTAAGCCCCTACGAAGACTCTGGGAGGACTTCGAAGCTTATGCCACTAGGGTGAGGTTGTTTTTCGAGGCAAATTCCATTCCTGATGCTAAGAAAGTACCTACCTTTTTAACTATAATAGGCCCTAAAACGTTTGGTTTAGTTATGGACCTAGTTTCTCCTAAAGCACCGGAAACCTGCACCTATAATGAATTGGTACAGGCCCTAACCGATCACTACAAACCCCGAGTAGTTCTCATCTATGAACGTTTCAAATTTTATTCAAGGCATCAGACAGGAAATGAAAGCATTGCAGAGTTTGTTGCAGGAATAAAAAGCCATAGCCGTACGTGTAAATTTGGGGGCAAATTAGATGAAATGCTAAGAGATAGGTTTGTAATGGGTCTCAAAGAGGAGTCTACCCAGAGAGCCCTATTAGCCATACAGGACCTAACTTTTAGTCAGGCTGTAGAAATAGCTACGGCTAGAGAAGCAGCTGCTAAAGATGTTAGAGCTTTTGGAAATCACAGTAGTAAAGCCCAACACGTAAATAGCTTTAAATCTTCTAGGCCTGGCAGACCTAGAAGTAAAATAGGCCACAGTAAAATAGGCCACATACCTAAAGTGTGTTTTTCAAAGAAAACGAAGGGTGAAAATTCTAATTTTAACATTTCTAGTGTAAATCCTCAAAGGGGAAATACTTCGAACATTGGAGTGGAGTACCTATTTTATGAGCAGCAAAGTGGGAAAAATACAGGCCCATATATTGTAGAGGTAGGCCTAAATGGAATTACAGTTCCTCTAGAACTAGATACAGGTGCTGCCCGAACTGTCATGTCCAAAACAATTTTTGATAAAAAAATTTCAAAAACACACCTAAACTACATGCATCTAAAACTATTTTAAAGAAATATGGGGACATACAAATACCTATTTGTGGAGAAGCATCCGTCACAGTTACACTCAACCAGAAAACTTTGTCTCATCCCTTAACCCTTTTAGTGGTGGATGAGCAAGGGCCTACTCTACTAGGCCGTGATTGGATTGACGCTTTGAAAATGCCAATTGACAAAATCTTGCCAAAGAGTCAGGCAGATGTGCATACACTCTCATATCCGTCTGACATAGACTCATTGTTAAGGGAGTTTTCTTCTGTTTTTAGGCCTGAAGTAGGCAACCTAAAAGGCCATCAGGTCTGCATAGAAGTAGATCCTAATGGAACTCCGAAATTTTGTAAGGCTCGTTCAATTGCGCATGCACTGCGGGAGAAGGTAGATTTAGAAATTGACAGGCTGCTAAAAGATAAAATTATTGAACCAGTCACACACGCTAAGTGGGCTGCCCCAGTAGTTCCTGTACTAAAACCGGACAAGTCCGTGCGGTTATGTGGGGATTACCGTTTAACAGCAAATAGAGCCGTCCTTCTAGATTGCTATCCTATACCCAAGCCTGATGAATTATTTAGCTCTCTTGCTGGGGTAAATTTTTACAAAACTCGATATGTCCCAAGCCTATGCTCAACTAAGTTTAGATGAAAACTCTAAAGAATTAACTATCATAAATACGCACCGAGGCCTATATAAGTACAATAGGCTATGCTATGGAATAGCATCGGCTCCGGGTATTTTTCAGAGGACAATGGACCAAGTTCTAGGTCACATTCCAGGGGTACTTTGCTTTCTAGATGATGTCCTCATTTCAGGTTCGTCTAAAAAAGAACACCTAACTAGATTAACCACGGTTCTAAAAAGACTCCGGGATGCCGGACTTAAGCTAAAGAGAGAAAAGTGTTCATGGGTCACTAACGAGGTTTCATATTTAGGGTTCCGCATAGATGCTTCAGGCATTCATCCAACGGTGGATAAACTAGAAGCAATAAAAAATGCACCACCTCCACAAAACATCACACAGTTACAAGCTTATTTAGGTCTCCTAAACTTTTATAGGAAATTTTTGCCTAATGCATCGACTTTCCTTGAACCCTAAATAAGCTATTACGATCTGGGGAACAGTGGAGATGGGAGAAAACTCAAAAGGAAGCATTTGAGGCTTCCAAGGACGTACTACTAAAGTCCACGCTCCTAGTGCATTATGATCCTAAACTTCCTCTCGTAGTTTCAGCAGACAGCAGTTCTTATGGAATTGGGGCAGTGTTATCTCACCACATTGATGGTGTAGATAGGCCTATCTGTTTTGCTTCTAGAACACTAACTGAGACTGAAAGACGATATGCACAAGTGGAACGTGAAGCATTAGCCTTAGTATTTGCAGTAAAAAAAATTTAATTTCTATCTAATAAGCCTCTTTTAGGTTTATTTTCACCTAATAAAAATATTCCAGTTATGGCCTCAGGTAGGATTCAACGATGGGCACTGATTCTACAAGCCTATAAATTTGACTTAGTACATCGGTCAGGTAAACTTCTAGGTACGGCTGATGCGCTAAGTAGGTTGCCCTTAGAAAATCCAAATGATTGTGTACCTATACCTACAGAATGGGTTTACTTGGTGGAGTTTTTGGAATCCACTCCAGTATCTGCGGTACAAATAGAGCAGTGGACAAAATCAGACCCTATTCTGTCTCGGGTCATCCATTTCTGCTCAGTTGGTTGGCCTACTAAGATTGAGAGTGAATTACAGCCTTTTTATCAACGTCAGTCTGGCCTCTCCATTCAAAATGGCTGTCTCTTATGGGTCCACAGAGTGATAATTCCAAATGAAGGCAGGTCGAATTTAGTGAAGGAACTTCACGCTGAACACATGGGTGCAACAAAAATGAAAGAGCTGGCGAGAGCTTATTTCTGGTGGCCTGGTTTAGATGGAGAACGCGAATCATTGGTTCGTTCCTGTCAAAGCTGCCTAGAGAACAGAGATCTCCCAAGGAAAAGTCCACTTCATCCTTGGGAATGGCCTACTATACCGTGGCATAGGATCCATGTTGACTATGCAGGTCCTATAAATAATACTTATTTTCTAGCCATTGTGGACGCCTACTCTAAGTGGGTGGAAATTTTTCCAACCACTTCTACGACTTCGGGTGTTACTATTCGCTTACTCCGTTCTTTTCGCTCGATGGGGTTTACCCGTAGTCCTGGTTTCCGACAATGGTACTTGTTTTACCAGTGAGGAATTTCGTTCCTTCGTCCACCTAAATGGCATTAGACATGTCCGGTCTAGTGTTTTCCACCCGTCTACTAACCGTCTCGCGGAAAACATGGTCCGTACTTTCAAGTCGGCCTTGCGTCATTCTCGTGGGGAGGAAATGCAAGTGGTGTTGGATAAATTTTTGTTTAAATATCGATTAACACCTCACACCACAACGGGGGTGTCTCCCTCTAAACTTATGATTGGCCGGGGAATTCGTTCAGTTTTCGATTTGTTACGTCCAAACGAAACGTTACAACAAAGAGTTTTACGCCATCAGGAAAAACAGAAGCTGTACCATGACACTAAAAGAGGGAGAGTTATAGAAGCGCAACCTAATGATCCAGTTATGATTCGCAACTATGGGGCTGGACCAAAATGGGTTCCTGCAACTGTGCAGGAGAGAACGGGCCCTGTTTCCTTCAAGTGCCAACTAGAAGATGGTCGTTCTATTAAACGCCATCAGGACCAGATATGGGAACGTGAATTGCAGAAGGACCAGAGTCTTCCGGAAGAGAGAACTGATCCTCCGGAAAATGGTTCAACTCGCCCGCCTATACAGGTTGCACCTAATCCTACTACATCAACCCCGCTCCGCAGGTCATCTAGGGTCCCTCATCCCCCTGACAGACTAAACTTGTAGGGGAGGAGTGAGGTGACGTGTGTGTATATATATGTATATAGTCTAAAAGTCACTAAAGGGGAAATATCACTAAACCTAAGCTGAATGGCAAGAGCAAGGCATAAACGAACCAACGGGCTGTTCGTATTGTTTTGGGCTAGCCTAGAGATGTTTTTTCCTATCTGACCTAATCGTTGGTGCTGAGTGTAATTGGTAATGTAAGAGAGAGTTAGGTAGGCCGTTTGTGGGACACAGCAATCTAATTGTAGGCTCCCAAAGGAATATCTAATTCAACGCACCGGTAAGTGCTTTTGATTGTTTGCTAGAACCTAAGTAACCTAACTGGGGTGTCTACCCCACGCTATCACAATATATATACACCTTAACAAGCAATGCTGCATTAATCAGCTTAATCATATCGCCTTGGGACAACAATGGCTCATCCTCTTCTAGATTTTCTAACAGATATACCTGTCAAAGAGACAAGTAAATACTTAGGTCATGTAATTAATCAGAGCTGCGAGATGAGCTCGATATTGAGAGGCAACGTAAAAATCTGTATGTACAGGGTAACATGCTAGTAAGGAAATTTGGTATGTGTTCAGAATCTGTGAAAACTTATCTTTTTAGAACTTATTGTACTGCATTGTGTACATCCCATCTGTGGTGGAACTATACAAAAACTGCTATGAATAAACTCTGTTGTTTATAATATTTTTCGTATGCCATGGAGGGAACCAAAATGGTGCAGTGCCAGTTTTATGTTTACTCCGCGTAACCTACCTACCAGCCAAATATTAATCCGGAAGAATATATATGATTTGATTACTAGGGTCAAAACAACTCTAATGTGTTATTGTACAATGTCCTGTCTTCAGATACTGTATACCTCTCACCTATATGGCAGTCTTGGTTCAGGCAACTGCTCATTTACAATACCTTATTTTTGTAATGTAGCAAAGATTATATATGCATATTAAGTTGTGTTATAATAAGTGGCTATGTTATAATAAGCAAGGCTGGCGGGTCGGACCAGGACCAGGACCCGGACCCAGACCCGGGTTTAACCCGAAAGTGAGATAAGACCCAGACCCGGACCCGATAGTGAATTAGAAAAAAGACCCGGACCTGAAAGTGAATTTTAAAATTGACCCAGACCCAGACCCGACCCGAAAGTGAAAGACCTGCACAGCCGGGTTTTTAGTTTACAAAATTTGTGTGCGCGCCTTTAGATTTGGCAACAATGTATTGGAATAATAAAAACCCACTCTAATAGACAGAGTTTATTTCCACAACAGTTTCGATGCCCACTGGCATCCTCTTCGGGTGGATACAGAAAAACGAGGAGGATGCCATTGGGCATCGAAACTGTTGTGGAAATAAACTTTGTCTATTAAAGTGGGTTTTTATTATTCTAATTTGACCTTCACGTAGAAAAGTGAAGTTTTTTGCATTTAACAATGTATCGAATTAATTATCACTCCACCCTCCAAATGACTCACTGAAAGTGGAGAGTTAACGGTGACGGAAGAATAGCCTAATCCTAATATATTTTATTGTTTGTAACTTGTGAGTTGTGTACAGTAGTGTGTGCATTGGTTGGTCTCCAGTGCTTCGTTTGCTATTTATTTGAATTTGTAATGTCTTTACAAGGTCTTTTTTGCGATCGAACGGTGTTGGGGAATAAAGTCTTCTCAAATAAAATAGTGTAGAATAGTCCTATTAAAAATATTTCAGTTAAGAGCGCATATATACAGGGCGTCCCAAAAAAATGTATACACACTTTAAATAATTATAAAGGCAGTGTTTATTAAAATACATTTCATTTTCAAAATGTAATAAAATCTACAGACATTATTTAATTGTTTTGTCAACGCCTGTTTTCAAACTGACGTCCGTTCTGGTCCAGGCACTGCTGATAACGCGAAGCAATGGAATCGCAAACATCACGAAACATTTCGTTTGGTATTTGTGTGCATTCTCGTTCAATGGCTGCTCTCAATTCAGCGACTGTTGCAGGTTTTATAGCGTAGACTTTGTCTTTTAAGTATCCCCATAAAAAAAGTCTAGTGGTGTGAGGTCTGGTGAACGTGGAGGGTATTCTACGAAACCCCTTCGTCCAATCCACATCCACATCGTGCCAAGTACCACTCGCAATACTCCACTCTTCGGTCCGGATCATCATCTTCATTAATAGCATGGACTAATCTTGGAATGTAACTTTTCCATTGACAGCGCTTCAAAATGCGTTGGACAGACGATTCTGAAATTCCTACCTCACGACTCGCTTGCCGCACAGATTTTCTTGGACTTTGGTGATACGTTTCCAGTACTCTTTCTTGCTTTGTGGGGCTTGTCGATGTCCGTGGTCTTCCGGAACGCTTCTTGTGGACATTCTGAACAGTTCCATCGGCTTCAAACTTATCTCTAATTCGAGTGATGGTAAGTCGCGTTGGTGGATCTGTTTGAAACTCCCTCCTAAACTGTCTTTGCACTTCAACTGCGTTTTCACACTTCCGGTAGCATTTTAGAATGAATTTCCTTTGTTCAAAGCTTAGTCTGACTGCCATTATTAATTCTAATGGGTTTAACTTGGAAAGAAAGAAACATCAATTGAGCTATCAGCTGTTAAAGTGTGTATACATTTTTTTGGGACGCCCTGTATATATATACTGTGTATATTCAAAATACAAAAAAATCAGTTAAAAATTCAGAAATCTCTTTCCTGTCTTGCCACAACTTTCAATCTAGATTCTAGGAGAAATAAGTATGGGCTATGCCGCTATATCAATATCTGTTTTAAAGGAGTTCGCAGAATATGTTGCCCTCAAAATATAAAGACAATATTACTACCAAATGACTTTAATTATTTCATATTATCGGTTTTATTTTTGTTTTTTAAGATAAACAAAGTATTTAATTTTAATGCAAGATGATGATAATTTCAATTTGAGTCCACTCAAAAAAATATAGAATTTGTTTTTACAAAATTAATGAAAATTTAAAATAAGGGGGCTGAAGAGAGCAATCATACATCGTACTTTGCCCCTTAGCAATGCGTGTAAAACTATACCTAGTTACTATTAAATATTAATACAATTAATACACCTACTTTCAAACATTTCCAAAATCGGATTAATTAATATATATGGTTAGGCAACTACCGTATAGCCATATAATGTTTTACTATGTTTCAGAAAACATGTTAATGTAGCTACGGTAGCAGTCTTATTACCTATCCTATACCAGATTCTAATTATTACATTTTTAATAATGGACCCGACCCAGACCCGACAGGACCTGAAAGTGAACTTTCGACCGAAAGTAAATTAGAAAAATGACCCAGACCCGGACCCGACCCGAAAGTGATAGACCCGCACAGTAGGCCGGGTCGAATTTCTGGGGGCAGATCGGGCACTATGTGGGGCTTATGAATTGGGGTCCTGACCAACATACTCCAAAAGAAAGTTTATGCTCCCCCCCCCGTACCACTAGAATACTCCCTCCTATTTTTGGCTCCGCCCCAAAAATGAAAATAGTCTCATAAATGAAAATGGAGACCATTTAGAACATCTTCTCATAGAGATGAACCCCCCTAAAATTGCATAATATATATCGTGTGCAATTTTCAGGCAATTACCTCAAAAATTTGGATTTCTCAATTTTCACCACGCGTATTTTCTCAAAATATTTGCTATATCAAATAAAGGGTTAAGGTGAAAATGCTCCCATTGTAAGACATCAATTGACTTAATTTATGTCATCAAAGTGACATGAGAATTGAAATCTTACCTGATCAGTTTTATGGTTCTTGAAATGTATCAAGGAGACTACTAATAAGGTACTCACAGACATATTATAAATATACATGACTTACTTGACAACGATTATTTTTAAATATTCACTAGCACAAACATGTTGCGCAAGAGACAGACTGCAAATGAAACGAATGTAGTTATTTGTTGTAATTGTTACATATATATTATTTAAAGTGCCTTAAAATGCTCGTGATATTTCTTGAAAGAAGTTGAAACATTCAACTCAAATGGCAAATCTTTCCGCCTGATTTTACAGTCGACCATGTTTTGCTCAAACCAATGCCATAAATAACTACCATATTTGGTAAGACACAAATTGTGGCGACGGAAACAAATATATCGCCTGATTTTGCACTGCGGAAATGGAAATTCGTTCATCACTATTAACAGTGGCGGATTAATTGCGCACCTGCTCAGCACTGAAAATAATAAAAACTTTTGAACGTTTATTTATGAATTTTTTGGGTTAACGGACTTGAGTTAACGGAAGTTAAATGTAACGGAAGTTAATTAGTCCGATAATGATTTTCAAAGTTAACTTAAAAGTTAAATCGTTAACGAAAAAATTAACTTCGTTAATTAACGATTAACGGATTAACGGTTTGTGCCCAGCTTTGTTAAGTGGCTATGGATTGTGAATGATCCGCAATAAAGATGTTTTATTTGTTTGTTTCGTTTGTTGTAAACCTATATTTACTGGAAAGCAGGGGAGAGAGAGAGAGAGAGAGAGAGAGAGAGAGAGAGAGTTACAAGGAAAAGAAGTACCTCAAAAGGCCTTGCGGCCCATACCGAGGTGGTACCAATGGCAACGGGAGCCAGGGAAAATTTTGTAAAAGTTTATTTTTCTTTCAACTATCCTAGCAGTAGTAGAAAACTCGATAGTAAAGTAGAAGGCTCTCTCCCCACCCTCCGCTCCCTCCCTGCCAGAGGCAGGTACGGAAAAAGGTTGAAGAAAATACCTTGACCCTGGAAAAGTAGCCAAGGAAATTTTACAGGAAAGTGGAGAATATATAAATAGCTCTATATTTAGCTTGCTCACAGAGACACCGAGCAAGCGAACTCCTGCAGAGTTTTCTGAGGTTTTAATCTTAAACTATGAGTGCGTTCAGTACTTTGTCCAGCCTACCTTTAAACAGATTTACACCGACTGGAAACAACCTCTGAGGGAAGTTGGTTCCAGATATTAACTATTTTATAGGAAAAGAAATTTCCGCAGACTGAGGTCCTAAATGTCTTTACACACTCAAATAGTGTGCAAGATTTCGTCTACCCTTTTCTTGAACTGATCCACAGAGGAACTGTTCACAACTTCCGAAGGTAACCTGTTCCATGTGTCACAGATCTTATACGTAACGTAATTCCCACACACACTAGTCCTAAACCGTTTCAAATCCAACTTCCAACCATTGTTGCGAGTTGGGTTATCATTTAAACTAAACATACTTCTAAAATCGACATCGTTGAACCCTCGTAAGAGCTTGAAAACCTCGATCAGTTGACCGCGCAGCCTCCGAGTTTCAAGCGAAAACAAGTTCAGGGCGCGTAACCGTCGATTGTAGCCCATATGCCTAACGGAAGGGATTAACTTTGTGGCCCTCGCCTGCACTCGCTCCAGCCTCTCAATATCTTTCCTGAGGGTGGGCGACCAGAACTGCACAGCATACTCCAGGTACGGCCGAACAAGGGAATTGTACAGTGAGAGCACAATCTCCTTGTTCCGAAACTGAAATTGCCTCCTGATATAACCCAATAGTTTCTGGGCTTTCTTTTCCACCTCTACACACTGTTTCGTAAACTTAAGGTCGCTGCTAATTAGCACACCCAAGTCCTTTTCTAAATCAGTCACCTCGATATTACTGCCCAACATCGAGTAGTCCGACTTGGGATTGGCGTAGCCAATGTGCATCACTTTGCATTTACCCAAGTTAAACGGCATTTGCCATTTTTCGGACCACTCTGCTATCCTACCTAGATCCGCACGCAGTTCCTCGATCGCTTCGGGCGTCCCAACATTGGCCCCAAGCTTGGTGTCATCAGCGAATTTGGCGATCCGACTGACGATGCCACCGTCGATATCATTTATGTAAATGGTAAACAACAGTGGCCCCAAAACGGAACCCTGAGGAACCCCACTAGTGACCGAGGCCCAACCCGAACTAGCCCCTTTAATTACCACCCTCTGCCGCCTATTCCTCAGCCAGTTTTCAATCCACCTACCTATTTCCCCACCGATACCCAGCGCGCGCACTTTCGCCATTAGCCGGCGGTGAGGTACCTTATCAAAGGCTTTCTGAAAGTCGAGATAAAGTATATCAATCGCCCTACTCTTATCGTACTCACTCAACATGACGTGGAAAAACTCGAGCAAGTTGGTGAGACACGACCTATGCCGTCTAAACCCATGTTGGGAGTCCCCAAGCAGCTTGTAGGAATCCAAATGGTCAACGATTCTATCAACTATTATCCTTTCTAATAATTTACCTACAACTGAAGTGAGACTAATAGGACGATAGTTCCCTGGACTTTCGTGATCCCCTTTCTTAAAGATAGGGGTCACGTTGGCCTCCCTCCAGTCACCAGGCACCTGGCCCATCTCCAACGATTTGTTGAAGACTGTAGCCAGGTGGGGAGCCACCTGGTCGCGCACTTCTCGCAAAACACTGGGGGAGAAACTGGTCTGGCCCAGGAGCCTTAAACGCGCTCAGTTTGTATATTCTATGAGCAACGACTGTCGCGGTACATCTAACACTATCCAGGCCAGCACCTTCGTGCCTCACAGCTGGCTCGGGGATGACGCGGGTATCCTCCCTGGTGAACACTCCCGCAAAGTACTTATTAAGCACATTAGCGATGTCCGCGTCGGAGGTCCGCAGAACGCCGCTTCCGTCCTTTAAAGGACCTATCATGCTTCTAATGGGCTTTCTACTATTAACATAACTGAAGAACTCCTTAGGGTTCCCCTTGCAGAGGCTTGCCACCCGTAGTTCTTCGTTACGTTTCGCTAGCCTAACCTTAGCCTTCACTTCCCTACACAGGCGGACATACGCTTCAGTGTTCTCGTGGGAACGATTGGCCTTCGCCCTCCTATACGCTACTTTCCTATTTCGGATAGCCGAAGCGATGCCACGATTGAACCACTTAGGCTGCGTTGAAGCAGGGGTGACCGGTTTTGAGGGTATGGCAGCAGACTGCAGCACCATAAACTCATCCCGGAATGCACTCCACACTCCCTCAACATCGCCGCCAACCTCTAACCCCATCTCTCCTACGCTATCCCTGAGGCTAACAAAGTTCGCCCGCCGGAGATCGAGCTTACTGCCTCTCGAGTTACTACGCTTCACCCGAGGGACGCACACACGGAACCTAATAAGACTGTGATCACTCCCGCCCAACGATTCGTCAACGGTGAGGCCAGTGACGAGGTTGTCTTCGGTCGTGAACACTAAGTCCAGAACGCTTTCGCCTCGTGTAGGCTCGTTGACCCACTGAGTGAGGAAGTTCTCATCAGCAAAGTCAACTAGCCTCCTCCCTTCAGCATCGGCAGTCCTGTTTTCCCACTTTATGCCGCGACAGTTGAAGTCTCCTAAAACTACACACACCCTATCCCCTAGCAGGCTACTGAGTTCGGTGTACAGGGCTGTATCCTCCTCGAGGAGGAGATGCGGAGGTCTGTACACCAAGATTAACCTATAGTTCGTCCCTCCCACGTTCAGATCGACGCCAAGCAGCTCCCGTTCCGACCGGAACTGGCAGTCAACCGGACTCAACGTGTCTCTGACGTATATAGTACCCCACCCCCTCCCCACGGGTGCGGTCTTTGCGAAACATTCTATACCCGGGAATTTCGAACTCCCCAACGTAGTCCCTACGATCAGTATGAATCCAGGACTCGGTGATAGCAACGATATCCTGGTATTCTGATGCTAAGAGCGCCCGTAGCTCGCAAAACTTGTTCCTAATTGACCTAGCATTAAAAAGCATTGCACGGAGGGAGCCTTCCCTATTCTGACCGCCCCCTAGCACGACCCGTTCCCGAACAGCCAGGGCTGTCGGGAGTTGAAGAGCCCCTCACTAACGAGGGGGCAACTTCCGCAGGAGACTGAGCCCCTCCAACGTAGGAGGAGGGTCACCCACCTGTACTTCGACGCACCCTTCAGTCGAAAGTATGTCCGCCACCGGCTCATCCTCATCTCTCCCCAGTGGGGGCCCATCATCTCTCCCCGGACTCGACCTCACCATTCTGTATAGGTGCCGGTCGAGCAGCGCGCCTAGCACACCTTTACCCTTGTTATTGAGGTGGACACCATCCCTCTGGTAAAGGTCCCACCTACCCGAAAATGCATCGAAGGGGTCAATAAACTTCACGCCCAGCGGAACGCACAAGTCTTGTACCCTCTCGTTGATGCCAATGACCTTACTGAGCGCGTGGTCACTGACATTCATTCGCGGTAAAATACCCATTAACATTCCCCTGTCTGTCTTCAGTTTTAGATCATCCGCAAGAGACATGATCTCGGTGATGATCCCTTCAGTAAGACCTACCCCACCGCCTTTGAGGAACAGGTCATTGCCACCAGCGTGGACAACGAGAGAGAGAGAGAGAGAGAGAGAGAGAGAGAGAGAGAGAGAGTTACAAGGAGGAGTTACAAGGAAAAGAAGTACCTCAAAAGGCCTTGCGGCCCATACCAAGGAGGTACCAATGGCAACGGGTGCCAGGGAAAATTTTGCTTTCAACTATCCTAGCAGTAGTAGAAAACTGGATAGAAAAGTAGAAGGCTCTCTCCCCACCCTCCGCTCCCCCTGCCAGAGGCAGGTACGGAAAAAGGTTGAAGAAAATACCTTGACCCTGGAAAAGTAGCCAAGGAAATTTTACAGGAAAGTGGAGAATATATAAATAGCTCTATATTTAGCTTGCTCACAGAGACCGAGCAAGTGACCTCCTGCAGAGTTTTCTGAGGTTTTAATCTTAAACTATGAGTGTGTTCAGTACTTTGTCTAGCCTATTTTTAAACAGATTTACACTTTGACTGGAAACAACCCTGAGGGAAGTTGGTTCCAGATTAACTATTTTATAGGAAAAGAAATTTCCGCAGACTGAGGTCCTAAATGTCTTTACACACTCAAATAGTGTGCAAGATTTCGTCTAACCTTTTCTTGAACTGATCCACAGAGGAACTGTTCACAACTTCCGAAGGTAACCTGTTCCATGTGTCACAGATCTTATACGTAACGTAATTCCCACACCACTATTCCTAAACCGTTTCAAATCCAACTTCCAACCATTGTTGCGAGTTGGGTTATCATTTAAACTAAACATACTTCTAAAATCGACATCGTTGAACCCTCGTAAGAGCTTGAAAACCTCGATCAGTTGACCGCGCAACCTCCGAGTTTCAAGCGAAAACAAGTTCAGGGCGCGTAACCGTCGATTGTAGCCCATATGCCTAACGGAAGGGATCAACTTTGTGGCCCTCGCCTGCACTCGCTCCAGCCTCTCAATATCTTTCCTGAGGGTGGGCGACCAGAACTGCACAGCATACTCCAGGTACGGCCGAACAAGGGAATTGTACAGAGAGAGAGAGAGAGAGAGAGAGAGAGAGAGAGAGAGAGAGAGAATTTTTACACTTGGAAAATAATAGAGAAACTAGACCCTAATCTTACTCTGAACCATGTAACTCCCCAAACAACGATGGAAAGTAGAAAAGAAAGACTGTGTCGTGTTCACAAATTAAAGGCGAGACAGGGAACATCCTTAACCCTGAAAGAAAATAGTTTTGTTGTGAGGACCAAAACTGTTTAATCAGCTGCCCAAAGACCAAAGGAACACGAATGGTGTTGCAGTGGACATATTCAAAAGAAGATTAGACGCCTGGCTCAGAACAATCCCCGATGAGCCGAGCCGGGCGTACCTGGCTACGTGAGGTGGAGTACAAGAAACCAACTCGCTACTTCACCAGGCCAACTCGAGAGGAGGGGCGACAAGCTTGACCTTCGTGAAATGAGGAATCATCGCACGGAACCTTTGAAAAGTTGAAAGGAAAGGTGTAAACATATATATATATATATATATATATATATATATATATATATATATGAAAATTATTTCACGAAAGTAACACGTGAAAAATATTTATGATGAATAAAACCACGAAGGAAAGGAAACACAAAATGGTGCTCAAGCGCTTTCGTCTAATGACATCCTCAGGAACACTGAAGTACATAAAAAGGTTAAGCCTATATATAGGTTACAGAAAGAAAAAAGAAAAAAATAAATACACACAACATATATATATATATATATATATACAAATACATACATATCTATATATACAAATACATACATACATACATACATATACAATAAACAGAGAAGTAAAAATAAAAAATTAAAAATTAAAACCTTAAAGGATTACCAGTGAGGCGTACAGATTTGTAAGGAAAAATATCGATTTTTAGCACAAGATCAAATGGATTATAAAAATACAAATTTATACTGGAACTCTGCCCGGGTTTTAACACACTGCTGCCTATGGTCAGGTTTCGATATATAAAAAAAATAAAATGCAAATTAAAAGTTAATAAAGTAGAAGACAAGTTTACCAAAGATTTAATGTTTTACCCTTCTTATCTAAATCTGTTTTAAAGGAATTCAAAATAACAGGATCGAGTTGAAAAGACCTTTGCTTATGTTGAAGTTATTTGAAAGTTGGATAATGGCAGACTCAAGAATATTTCTATTAACAATGTTGCTTGAATGGAATAAAACTGAAGCATTATTCCAATCAATACAGTGGGCTAACTCTGACAAATGGACAAAAAGGGCACTGGACAACTGTCCTGTTCTAACGGAATATTGATGCTGTTTTATACGTGTGTGCAAATCCTTTCCCGTCTGACCTATGTAAAAGGAATCACATTGTTTACAACCAATTTTATAGATAATGCCTGAATTATTGGTAGGGCTATTTTTTACTATGATATTTTTCACAATATTGTTATATGAAAATACTACATTAATATCCAAAAGTTTAAGTACATTAGCAATGCCTAAAAAGCCCGGGAAAAATGGAAGTACTAAAATATTTTTTGACAAAGTACGAGTGTTAATATTGACACGATAGAAAGTTCGTTTTGCCTTGTTGAGACAAGATTCCATAAACGCAGATGGATAACACAAATCACTTCCAATACCGTTGATTTTTTCCAATTCGGCATCGATGTATTCCGGACTGGCGATCCTAAGGGCGCGGAGAAACATTGATGAAAATATGGCCTTCTTAGTGGGGGTATCATGTCCCGAGTAAAAGTGTACGTAGGACAAATTGTTTGTCGTTTTCCGATAGATACTAAACTTAAAACCTGGGCTTTCCCTATGTACACGCACATCCAAAAATGGGATTGAATTGTCTTGCTCAACTTCTAAAGTAAACTTAATGGAGGGGACTTGATCATTTAACTGAAGGAGGAAGCCATCCAGGCCTCGTTTATAGTGCGGCGAATGGTAATTACGAAGATAACTTTCTTAAACGTTTTCGCAATAGCCTCTCACAATTAAAAAAAGATGGGGAGCTCCATATTACTAAAGCAGACAAGGCTAACACCATAGTTATTATGGACAAAGTGGACTACATGGAAAGATGAACGAGCTTCTCCAGGACCCCGCCACAAACACCAAACTTAGGAAGAACCCGCAGGATGACGTCATCAAATCATTTAATAGTGGCTTGAAACGCCTTCTCAAAGATCATAAGGACTTAATTCCGCTTTTCATGTCCACTTCACCTGCTCTGCCCTACCTTTACGGTCTTATTAAAACCCACAAACCTGGTACCTATGCGCCTATTATTAGCTCGGTGGGCTCTATTACTTATAAACTCTCCAAATGGCTTGTCAAAGTCTTGTCCCCCATTCTCGGAACTATCTCTGATTCACATGTAAAAAATTCCATGGATCTTACGGAAAAATTGAATAATGCACGTACTGAAACTAACGATAAATTGATCAGTTTTGATGTTTGTTCATTGTTTACAAAAGTGCCGATTGACGATATGCTTGACTTTCTTCCCAAGAATTACATAAGTATGACCTGCCACTACCTTCACACATTGTTTTGGAACTCATTAAGCTTTGCATCAAAGACTGTAAATTCACTTTCAATAACGAGTATTATCAACAAGTTTTTGGGATGGCTATGGGCAACCCCTTATCGCCCCTCCTCTCCAATATTTATATGGAGTTTTTCGAAATTACCTATATTCCGAGAATCCTGGGGGTTGGCATCCCTTGGTTGCGGTACGTCGACGATATTTTGTGTATCTGGCCCATGAATCGTGACCTGGATGGCTTCCTCCTTCAGTTAAATGATCAAGTCCCCTCCATTAAGTTTACTTTAGAAGTTGAGCAAGACAATTCAATCCCATTTTTGGATGTGCGTGTACATAGGGAAAGCCCAGGTTTTAAGTTTAGTATCTATCGGAAAACGACAAACAATTTGTCCTACGTACACTTTTCCTCGGGACATGATACCCCCACTAAGAAGGCCATATTTTCATCAATGTTTCTCCGCGCCCTTAGGATCGCCAGTCCGGAATACATCGATGCCGAATTGGAAAAAATCAACGGTATTGGAAGTGATTTGTGTTATCCATCTGCGTTTATGGAATCTTGTCTCAACAAGACAAAACGAACTTTCTATCGTGTCAATATTAACACTCGTACTTTGTCAAAAATATTTTAGTACTTCCATTTTTCCCGGGCTTTTTAGGCATTGCTAATGTACTTAAACTTTTGGATATTAATGTAGTATTTTCATATAACAATATTGTGAAAAATATCATAGTAAAAAATAGCCCTACCAATAATTCAGGCATTATCTATAAAATTGGTTGTAAACAATGTGATTCCTTTTACATAGGTCAGACGGGAAAGGATTTGCACACACGTATAAAACAGCATCAATATTCCGTTAGAACAGGACAGTTGTCCAGTGCCCTTTTTGTCCATTTGTCAGAGTTAGCCCACTGTATTGATTGGAATAATGCTTCAGTTTTATTCCATTCAAGCAACATTGTTAATAGAAATATTCTTGAGTCTGCCATTATCCAACTTTCAAATAACTTCAACATAAGCAAAGGTCTTTTTCAACTCGATCCTGTTATTTTGAATTCCTTTAAAACAGATTTAGATAAGAAGGGTAAAACATTAAATCTTTGGTAAACTTGTCTTCTACTTTATTAACTTTTAATTTGCATTTTATTTTTTTTATATATATCGAAACCTGACCAAAGGCAGCAGTGTGTTAAAACCCGGGCAGAGTTCCAGTATAAATTTGTATTTTTATAATCCATTTGATCTTGTGCTAAAAATCGATATTTTTCCTTACAAATCTGTACGCCTCACTGGTAATCCTTTAAGGTTTTAATTTTTAATTTTTAATTTTTACTTCTCTGTTTATTGTATATGTATGTATTTGTATATATAGATATGTATGTATATATATATATATATATATATATATATATATATATATATATGTGTGTGTGTGTATGTATGTTATTTATTTTTTCTTTCTGTAACCTATATATAGGCTTAACCTTTTTATGTACTTCAGTGTTCCTGAGGATGTCATTAGACGAAAACGCTTGAGCACCATTTTGTGTTTCCTTCGTGGTTTTATTCATCATATATATATATATATATATATATATATATATATATATATATATCAGAGCTGTGCGCGCTAACTGATAAATACAGGGTGAGTCAAAAGTTTCCACACATAGGCAAAATGGTCATGATAAAACTAAAAGCAGTTTCCGGGTCACTGGATTGGCCGCCGTGGTCCCGTGGAGTGGCCTCCGAGGTCCCCAGACTTCACCCGCCTTGATTTTTACTTGTCGGGGCACTTGAAGGCCATAGTGTACCAGGTGAAAATACAAAACACGGACCACCTAAAGCATGGGTCGGGAAACTTTTTTGGGTATTACCCAAAAATCTCTGAGTAAAATGAAATTACCCCCAGACTTCAAAGTAAACAAAAACAAGCCAATTGCTCTTAAAATTGTTGCATATGGTATACAAAAAATTCAAATTAAAAAAATGTTTATTGGATCCATTATTATGGAGAAATAAAAAAAAGCCACACATGCTGGCATAAGAATAGCACACAAACAAAATTAGTAAAAAGGATTGAAGAAGTGAAGAATTTCATTCAAAACATCACTTCAGGTTTTGGAAAAATGATGGTGTTTCATTTTTGATACATCAAAATCAGGACGTAAATTCATAATATTCTAAAATTTAGAATAACGCCACATTTATGTAACAAAATAAAATAAAAATATAGGAAAAAAATATCAGCACAAAGTGTCAAGCACTAAAAGCACCTCTTCGTTTCATGATACCATACACACGACTGAGGCTCTGAGGGAAGTCTCTCTCATACCGCACGCATTACCCAAAAAATTTTTAAATTTACCCCATTTGGGTGTAATTTACCCCTGTTCCCCGACCACTGACCTAAAGGAACGCATTCGTGATGTGTGTGCACGCATAACACCAGACGTGTTAACGCGCGTTTGCCATGACTGGGAGGAACGCATCCGTATGTGCATTGTGTAATGGTGCCCACACAGAGCATATTTTATGACTTACAAGTGATTGCATAATGAAGTGACCATTTTGCCTATGTATGGAGACTTTTGACTCACCCTGTATAGGGCCGCTAACGCTAATAGTTTTTAAAATTAGCGGTTACTGCTAACGCTAATTTTGGCGCTAATTTTTATGAAATGTATGGCTGAGTACTATTTTTTAATAATAATAATAATAATAATAATGCATTTGTATATATTTGTGTGTGTTCGCTATTTGTTATTATCTTTAATAGTGTCAAATGGGAACAAAATTATATCTTTAAAATGATTATTGGGTATTCAAGAAAATTGTGTAATTTGATATTTATAATTAAACTTATTTATTGGAAAAACATTGTCCTCCTTTACATACTCAGTTCAGGAAACTGTTTATTATTATACAGGGTGTCTCATAAGTCCGGCATCATAGGAGAAATTCATATTTTTTCTTTCTACAAACCATAATTCATATTTTTCTCTTTCTACAGGCCATAATGTCTGTGAGCAAGGAAGCACGAATCCAGATAATTCTACTCATAGGAAATCGGAGTCAAAGAGAGGCCGCTACTGAATTTAACAGACTGCATCCAGACCGCGAGCCAATAACACAGAGTTGTGTTAGCAGACTTGTTGCAAAGTTTAAGGAAACAGGATTCATAGAAGGTAAACCACGCAGTGGACCTTCAAGGAGGTCCACTGACGATGATACAGCGACTGCTATCCTTGCTCATTTTAACAGAAGTCCCAATAAGTCTCTTCGGCGATTGTCCGCCGAGACAGGAGTGTCGAAAAGTAGCATCCAGCATCCATATAAACTTCAGATCCTACAGAAATTAAGCGAAGATGATCCCGACCGACGGATGGAATTTTGTGAATGGGCTACGGAACAATATGCTCGGGATGCCAATTTCCCGTCCACCATTCTGTTCAGTGACGAGGCTGTTTTTTATGGAAATGGTGAGGTAAATCGACAGAACACCCGCTACTGGCCTCAAAACAACCCTCACTGGTATACCTCTTCAAAGGAACAAGGAACATCTCGGGTGATGATATGGTGTGGCATTTGGAAGGATCGCATCATAGGCCCCCTCTTTTTCGATGAACATGTCACTGGAGGCACCTACCTACGTATGCTCAAGGAAGAAGCATTTCCCAGTGTCTTGAACGAAGAAGGAAATTTCCCAACATGGTTCCAGCAAGACGGCGCTCCTGCACATTACAGCACCCAAGTAAGGGAATACCTGTACCAACAATCCCCTGGTCATCGGATAGGACGTCGAGGGCCTGTGGAATGGCCAGCTAGAAGCCCGGATCTCACGCCACTAGATTTTTATCTCTGGGGCCACTTGAAAGCGCTGCTATACGCAGAGAAAATTAGGAGTGTTGAACATTTGCGGCAGCGCATTATTGGGGCATGTAACACCGTTACTCCTGACATCATTCACCGTGTGCTTGCTGACTGGGTATCACGTCTGAATTTGTGTATTGAAAACAATGGTGGACATATTGAACACGTTCTGTAAATAAAAGCTTTTGTTTTGCCTTTTTTTATTATTTTTCCTATGATGCCGGACTTATGGGACACCCTGTACATTCTGCGTTCAGCATTATGCACAAAAAGCAACGTAATATAGAGAATACCATTCTAAGACTCTATTCATTTTCATTTATATTAGCGCTTAGTGGTTAGCGCCTAACATTGCCTAAAAATGTAGCGGCGCTATCTTTCCGCTAATTTTGAAAAATAGCGCCGCTAATGGATGCGCTAACAATTGCGAAAAATGCTCTGTATGAATTGGTCCACAATTAACCCACCCCTTATATCTCCAGTCTAACTATAGAGTAGATCAAGTCTAGCCTAGAGGGGTCAGCCTAGAGATTCCGGAAATGGTCCAGAGCGGGCAGATAAATTGAGGTCCACAGTAGGATTCCTCACAAGAATTAGGTTAGGGCAATCTACCTTCACCTTTGTTAAGCTATGAGTTGATGCTGGGTCTTAGGCCACAATGTAGGCCTAACTTGTCTGACCCAGCTTAATTTAATGAGATTAACTTTGGTGTAAAAACTCAATTAGTCACTTACTTTTTGTTATCGGAGTGTCTCCCTTCTCCGGTTATGTTTTCGAGAGCGCACTTTGCTGGTACGTCCTCTCGCCCCGTTCTTCGTTTTCGTTCTCCCTTTGTTCTCCTTTTGTTCTCCTCTTCGCGGGGCTTCTTGTACCAGCGTTGTCTTGGTTTATTCCTCGGTTGGTTGAGCGGTAATGTATCCTTATTACCGAGCACGCTCCTCCCACACAGTATATAAATACTAGTGTGGAGAATAACTCTGGTGAGCAACCAATTGGTTTCATCCACCCAGTTATTGACATAAAAGGAATTTAATGATTGTTAGATTAACTACCTACCTACTCAGTGAACCATTTTCGTTACCTCCCAACTACCCACTCATCAGTTTTCCATATACTGGGGCCCCGGGAGATAAAAATTTTGGTGTCATTGTCACCAATTTTTGTCTGAGTGTAGACTAGCTAACTATTTAACTGTAAATGCCTGTTAATCTGATTAACAGTGCCTATCCTCACCTTCTCATGGAGAAGGTGTAGCATTTAATTAGAAGATAAAATATACATCCATAGGATGAAACTGTCTATGGTCTTTACCATAAGAAAAGAAAAATGAAAGTTAGAAGATAAAATTACAATTCCCCAGCATCTATTTTTTGTTGTAAAAATAGTCGCGCTTTAATGCTGTTTGTCGCTGAGGTCTTGTGTCTGTCAATGTTGTAGTAGGATGCGTTACCACTCCTACTGTCAAAGGAATAGTTACTGGAAGTTCAGTGTCTCCAGTTGTTACTGTCAGTGGAGAAGGTTCTCCAAAGTCCATTGTTTTGGGTCCAGACTCTAAAGGGTACAAAAGAGAAATGTCTCTTGTTGTGTCACCCGTTGAAGTCCTTAATTTGACCACTCTTGTTACCCCATCTGCCCCTGGTCTGAGTTCTGAAACTCTAGCCAGAGGCCAGTTTTGTCTTGGAGTACTGTCATGTATGAGAACAAGGTCCCCTACCTTAATTGTGTCAGACCAATCCTTCTTAGTCATTTGTTTATGTCTCTCCCTTAGACCCATCAAGTACTCAGTTTTCCACTGTTTAATGAAATGAGCTTTAACTCTAGTTAAATGTTGTAACTTAGTCTGGAGCTCATCATGTCGTTGAGTCCAGTTTGGGTCTTCTGAAGAGTCTATATTGTAGTCCGGCAGGAGACTAACTTGTTCTCCCCGAATCAAATGATTTGGAGTTAATGGTTCTGGGTCATTAATGTTGTCACTCACATAAGTGAGTGGCCTATTGTTAATGATGTTCTCAATCTCAGCCAGGAGAGTGAGTAACCCAAATAAGTGTATCTGTTTTTTGCCAATTGCTTTCTTCAAGCAATTCTTTACTGTTTGTATATTCCTCTCCCAGATAGAACCATACCAAGGAGAGGCAACCGGAATATACTTCCACTTTATGTTTGATTTTGTATATATAATTGTGTGATTTCATTGCTTAACAAGTCGTGGATGACTTGTTCACCAGCTTTGAAATATGTAGCATTGTCAGTCCAAACTGTCTTGGGTACTGAATGTCGTGCACAGAATCTCTTAAAGACAGCAACAAAAGATTCTGCTGTTAGGTCCTCCACAACATCCAAATAAACAGCTCGTGAGGCTGCACATGTAAACAGTACAATGTACATTTTTTGTTCGTGTCACCCACCCCTACAGTCAATGCTCCTGTATAGTCAATGCCTACAGTCTCAAAGGGTCTGTTGAGAGTAACTCTCTCCTCTGGCAAAGCAGGAGGATTTGGTTTCCTATAGGGCCTAGCATGAATACGCCTACATGTGACACACTCACTCAGGACTGTTTTAACAGTGATCCTTCCCTTGGGTATCCAATAAGTTTTTCTTAATGTAGTTAGTGTCTGTGGTACCCCCATATGATATACATCATTGTGTATTTTTCTGATGATTAATGTTGTCAAATAGCTAAATCTAGGTAAAAGGATTGGATTTTTGCTTTTGTATGACAGTTTTGATTTGTCTAATCTCCCTTTACACCTTAGAAGGCCTTCCTCATCTCTGAACAAGTTTAGATCCACAACTACTGATGGTACAGGTTCTTTTGTTTGTTTCCCATTGTTAAGAATTCTAACTCTTTATTGTACTCTTTTTGTTGGGCTTGGCCTATCCAGTATTGGGTTGCAACTTCTGTATAATTATGATTATTTTTATTTAGCTGTTTGTTAATTGTAGCTAAACAGTTGTGAGCAAACCTCAAACAGTAGGCTGTCACCCTAACAAGTTTGTTGAAATCAGAATACTTTTCATAATTAGTGATTGGTTCAACCTTTTCATTTGAAAAGATTAAATTTAATGTCAAGTTAACTTGTTCCACAGGCCATTGGTCTGTATTACAGAGCCACTTAGGTCCCATAAACCAAGTTTTGTTTGACTTCAACAACTTGTAGGATAAACCTCTGGTCAGAAAGTCTGCTGGATTCTGTTTAGTTGGAACATAGTGAAAGTTTACTTGTAGGCTTTCATTAGCGTCAGCTATTTCTTTTAGCCTATTTCTTACAAAGATATTCTTACTATTAATGCTATCATTCCGTATCCAGGCAAGACAAATCTGACTGTCAAGCCAGACGTGGATATTAGTTATGAACACATCATAGTAAGCATCCTTAAGCAATGAAATGGTTTTAATGGCTAATGTAGCAGCCAATAGTTCCAATTGAGGTATGGTTCGGGTAGGTTTGAGAGGTGCAACTTTCCCTTTTGCATAAATTAGATGACTTTCTGTAGGGCTTACAAGATACGCACAGCACCCATAAGCTTGTGTGCTTGCATCAGCAAACACATGAAGCCTCTGGGGCTTATCCCTAAACCCACAGCACCTTTGAATTTTAATGTTCTGCACTTTTGTTAAATCAGTAGCTAACTTCTTCCAAGATTTTTGATTTTCATTTGTTATTGGATCATCCCACCCAACATTTGTCCTCCAAATTTCTTGGAGGAGAATCTTTGATTTTATTGTTGAAGGCAGGAATAGACCCATAGGATCAAAAATTTTGGAAGCCTCTGATAATATTTGTCTTTTAGTATTTGCTTCCTCATCAAGTTTAAAACCTTTAGTACAGATTGAATCATGACTGTTAGAAGTTGCATCCAAATACCAGTTCATACCTAAAGTTTTAACTCTGTCTGATGGCTCAGTAAGACCATTATTATCTTTTAAAATCTTTTTGTTTAAATCCTCATTATTTGAAATCCACTCTCTAAGTTCAAAGTTACCTTGTTGCATAATGTTTTGAGAGTGTTCATAGACTTCAGATAATTCAGATTTTGTTATCGTTGAGATAATATTATTCAAAGTGTTGCTATTCTTACAGGTGTTATGTAGGACTGAGTTGAGGCACATAGTATTTGTTGGTCATGCACTGTTTTGGTTTAGGTCTAGGTTGTAGTCTGATAGGTCACCCAAAGGGGCTATCCCTGATGGAGTCTGAATAGCTATACCATTACCTATCTCTACTATGCCCTTATGAATAAGATTAATATAATCTGCCCCTATTAGCATTTCAATGTTAGCTATTGTGTTGTTAGTGATATGTCTATCAGCTATTTTGTAGTGTTTTTTCAAATGATTTATGGTTTGTTCTAGTTTGGGTATAACCAGTTTGTTTTGTCCTACTTTAGAAATAATAACTGCTTCAATTTTCTTGAATTTACTTTCTAAATGTAGTTCCAGGTCAATTGTCTTATAGCTATTTTTGTCCGAGTTATCCTTAACAAAGGACGCAATATTGAGTTTTGTTCATTCGGGTTTGGTGTCAAACCCAATTTATTAACTAATTTTTTGAAACAAATGTTTGTTGAGAACAACAGTCTATAAGACATCTCACTGGAGTGGTACTACCCTCACTATTCACTAAGTCCAAAGTAATAGTTGGTAAAAGAATCTCAGTGTTTCTTGTTACATTGTTTGAACAAGCAGAATGTCCCATGAAAGTGGCATTTTCTTGATTACCTTTGTTTGGGGGAGGTATCTTTTGAGTTTGAGTACTATTATTTGGACACTTTGGTGAATCACACATTGATGAGACATGTCGTAAACTTTTACAAAACTTACACTTGAATCTTAACCTAGATTTACAGTCTTTCTTATAATGTCCCTGGCCAGTACACTTTTTACACAGGTTCAACTGTTCACATCTTTTAGCCCTTTGGTTAAAATCTGAATATTTGTCACACCCAGTACTACTGTGTTCATTACTTGCACAAAATTTGCAATATGGTGTGTAAGTTAGGCAGCAGTTACATTAAAGTTCTGTAATGTAGGTGTTCGTGTTTTATAGTTGGTCACATTTGATTCTACAGTATCAAGTTTTGTCTGTTTGGCTGTAGCTAGTTGGTCTCTGGGAACAGTCTTTGGTTTATCCAGTCTGGGTCTTATTTTGTATTGTTTGGTCTCTGGCCAAGGGAGGCCATAAGACCCTTGTAATAGTTTTCCTTATGGCCAAGGTAGGCCATAAGACCCTTGTAATAGTTTTCCCTATGGCCAAGGTAGGCCATAAGACAATGTTTAGCCCATGGCCAAGGTAGGCCATAAGACATTTAATGTTTGGCCCATGGCCACAATAAGCCACAAGACCAAGGTTCAATTGTTTTGGCCCATGGCTGAGGTAGGCCATAAGACCTTTATTGTTTGGCCCATGGCCAAGGTAGGCCACAAGACCAAGGCTCATTGTTTGGCCCATGGCCAAGGTAGGCCACAAGACCAAGGCTCATTGTTTGGCCCATGGCCAAGGTAGGCCACAAGACCAAGGCTCATTGTTTGGCCCATGGCCAAGTAGGCCACAAGACCCTCATTGAGTAACCCATGCAATCCTTGCTTATGTTCAGATAGGTTGAGTGTATTTGTGGCACATGTAAAGAGTACAGTGTATATATACATATATATACACACAGATTGCAAGGAATGCATGTGCCTGTTGAAAAAATCTGTTGAGTGATTCTTCCTTAAAAGAAGAATTGGATGCTTGGAGTTGTATGCATTTTAAATGCTTGTTCACTAATGTTGTTTAACTGGGGATCGTAATGAAATAGAGGACAAGAAGAAATTACCAGAGAAGAGAGAGCACAGACAAAACAGTCAAGTTCAAATTTGGTTTAATCCCCCCCAAGTACTTGTGTGTCACTCAGGTCTAAGCTTATAAGAGAATGAGACTCCTTTAATGTAAATGTTTCCTAGTTAGGCCCTAGGTTGTAGACCTAATTAGGCTTGCTCAGGTTAGGCTTAGGCTAGACCATTTAGCCTAATTCTGCAATTTTTGTTAAGTAAGCTTAAGGTTTGTAAATTCCCCACACACGGACCACCAATGCGAAAAATGCTCTGTATGAATTGGTCCACAATTAACCCACCCCTTATATCTCCAGTCTAACTATAGAGTAGATCAAGTCTAGCCTAGAGGGGTCAGCCTAGAGATTCCGGAAATGGTCCAGAGCGGGCAGATAAATTGAGGTCCACAGTAGGATTCCTCACAAGAATTAGGTTAGGGCAATCTACCTTCACCTTTGTTAAGCTATGAGTTGATGCTGGGTCTTAGGCCACAATGTAGGCCTAACTTGTCTGACCCAGCTTAATTTAATGAGATTAACTTTGGTGTAAAAACTCAATTAGTCACTTACTTTTTGTTATCGGAGTGTCTCCCTTCTCCGGTTATGTTTTCGAGAGCGCACTTTGCTGGTACGTCCTCTCGCCCCGTTCTTCGTTTTCGTTCCCTTTGTTCTCCTTTGTTCTCCTCTTCGCGGGGCTTCTTGTACCAGCGTTGTCTTGGTTTATTCCTCGGTTGGTTGAGCGGTAATGTATCCTTATTACCGAGCACGCTCCTCCCACACAGTATATAAATACTAGTGTGGAGAATAACTCTGGTGAGCAACCAATTGGTTTCATCCACCCAGTTATTGACATAAAAGGAATTTAATGATTGTTAGATTAACTACCTACCTACTCAGTGAACCATTTTCGTTACCTCCCAACTACCCACTCATCAGTTTTCCATAACAATTAACTAGCGTCGCTAATTAGCGCTGGTAGGCACAGCTCTGATATATAGTGAGCCTAGTATTAGCCGAGTGAGGTGATGCTGATTAATTTATGTAATGATTGATTGTTAATGAGAGGCTGGGTCAACAATTTATGATGTCCTACGGTATCACCGGTTTGAAGGTGGCTAATGGAGTAGGCCTACTATAATTACTTCTGAGTAATACGAATTGATTCGAGGTCACCAGTTTGGATTACACCCAAGCAAATAATATAGGTAAGGTTAGAAAAATTACCTTATGGTTTTGTGTTTAATTAAGAAATATCATGTATTTGTTCAGTGATTAACATGGCATGAAGGTATTTACAGTGATCAACAATTACACTGGTATGCATCAATTTTGCTGTCAAGGGTTTTGTCAGTGATTCTAATAGTGTTTTTCCTGCTGATTTCGAATCTGCAATCCGTTTTTCTCAATCAGCTCAGGTTATCCGGCTATGGCCTCATAAGTAAAATAGAATTTTTCCCCTTCGGGGACAATATGAATGAAAAAGAAAGAAAATATACAGACTCCATCGACCTATTTCATATCTTACAGACCGCAGCCTTCCCTCACGAGCCGCCACTGTCTGAATGCTTCTTCTATTTCATATGCAAGTTTTATATTCATGTTTGTGTGTTTCTATTTTCAGGAGTTAACAAGAAGAATAAACACATTGTTGTATACCCTGACATTCCTTCTGCTATGAGACCTGTACCCCATGGTCCTGGAATTCCAATACCCGACCCACCTCAAACCCTGGACTTCGATGATTCTGATGATGAATCAATGACCAATGCCAATAACCAGTCCCAGTCGTATATACCTCAAAATACCGCTTCAAATGAGCCGAGGCCTCTCAACCAGGCCAAACTTAATGATCTTACCAGGGATTTAGGATTTTCCAAATTAGCTGCCGAGATCTTGGGCTCACGACTTCGAGAGGACAACTTGCTGGCTCCGGGAACAACATTCTCTGGTATAGGAAACGAGAGGAAGAATTCCGCAAGTTTTTTGCAGTGCACGAAAATACCTCTTCCTTAGTGTACTGCTGCAATGTTGAGGGGCTAATCGAATCCTTGGGCCTGCCATATAACGCATCAGAATGGAGGCTATTTATAGACTCGTCTAAACGAAGTTTGAAAGCAGTACTTCTCAACATTGGGAATAGGGTTGCATCAGTCCCTGTAGCATATTCCGTACAACTTACTGAGAGCTACGATAACATGAAAATTTTACTGGATGCTCTCGTATACGACCAACATAACTGGAGGATCTGTGGAGATTTGAAGGTAATACTAATATCATAAGTAAACTATTGCTATTGACTATGTTGTTTTTCCAAAGGTTATTTGAGAGCGTATAAGAACACAACTTCCCCACAGAAGTGATACAGTCCAATGCATAGATTTTTTTATCTGATAGAACAAATTCTCTAAATTCTTTAAATATTTTCATTTTTTTTTCAGATTGTGGGTTTTGTATTGGGAATGCAAAGGGGATACACGAAATACCCATGTTTCCTCTGCAAATGGGATAGCCGAGCGGATGAGAAGCACTATGCACAGCGTGAATAGGCATCCAGAGAGAATTTTGAACCTGGGTCGCATAATGTCGTTTCAGTGCCCCTTGTACCACCAACAAAAATTTTGCTCCCACCACTTCATATTAAGCTTGGCTTGATGAAAAATTTCATCAAATCAATGAATAAGGAGGGTTCAGCATTCCGATATCTCGAGAGTAAATTTCCTCATATATCTGATGCTAAACTAAATGCTGGGGTTTTTGATGGTCCTCAAATTCGAACTTTGATCAAGGATACTCAGTTCGAAAACGCAATGACTCCAACTGAGAAGATTCAAATCAGTTGTCACTGATTTTCTTGGCAAGCGTAGAAGTCCAGAATACGAGTCCGTTATCGAAAACTTGATGGAAGCTTTCAAAGCTCATGGGTCGCGCATGTCCATAAAAATGCACTTTTTGTGGTCCCACTTGGACTATTTTCCTGAAAATTGCGGGGTTATAGTGAGGAACAGGGTGAACGATTTCACCAAGATATCAAAATAATGGAAGAGAGGTACCAGGGAAACTGGGATATCAATATGCTGGCGGACTATTGCTGGTGTTTGAAGCGAGACGTGCCCGAAGAAAAACACAGACGGAAAGCCAAAAAAACTTCATTCCTTCCTCAATAAACTTTTTTCCATATTCATTGTATGAATAAAAGTATTTATTCACACAATGTTTTCATTTTTCACGAGTGTTCTTATAATATTACTCGTATCTACAGTGTTTAAGCTAAAAAAATCAATAAATTTGGGGATAAAATTGGACTTATAATAAATGGCCAATAGAGAAAAAAACCTGGCATCCTCCTCGGGTGGATACAGAAACACGAATGAACCAAAACAAGAGGGAAAAGCAGTTCAGGGACCGACCGTTAAGAAATTCGCACCTAGGTTAGATCCCATTCTCCCGACACCGGAAGGGCATTTTCATTAAGTACATTCGCGCAAATTTTTAAAACTATCTTCCTCTTCTAAACATACAGATTCTATTATATTTTTTTTACATAATTATTACATTTATTATTAAAGGCGTATTTTAAAGCCAGAAAATCTTTTTATGCCCCTCGGGAACCTTCAGTTAACCAAAAACAATATGTGAGTTTGCCTTACATTGCCGGCTTAGAAAGAGTAAAACCGTTGACGAAAGATTTTAAGTTTGCTTTGGCGTTCAAATATTCGTCTACCGTGAAAAGTAAATTGGTTAGGAATAACGTGGCAAAAGAGGAACAAGCCTGCGTCTACAGCATTCCCTGTAAAAGTTGTGATTTAGTATACGTGGGTGAAACTGGAAGAAATATTGAAACCCGTATTAAAGAACACAAATATGCCTTCAGAAGTTGTAATACTAATAATGCCATTTTTTATCACGCCAGCCAAAATAATCATGCTATAGATTGGGAATCAAGTAAGATACTTTATAAATGTAATAATTATGTCAAAAGAAAAATAATAGAATCTGTGTGTATAGAAAAAGTAGATAATTTTAATTTGTGCGAAGGTACTTATAAGTTAGACCCTTTAATGAGATTCTTGGTCAAAAAATCCCTTACGGAGTCGTGGGAACGTGTTCGAACCTAAGTGTGAATTTCTTAAATGTCTCTGGATTGGAATGTTTCCTTACTCGCCTTTAGTAAATGTAATAATGGAAGTAATAAATGTGGAAATAAATATAAATGCAACAGATGTAATAATAAAGGTAATATTATAAATTTAATAATTAGGGTAAAGGTAATAATAATAAATGTTAAAACATGTAAATGTAATAATAAATGCAGTAATTATGTCAAAATATTAGAATCTGTATGTATAGAACAAGAGGATAGTTTTAATTTGTGGGAATGTACTTGTAAGCGGACCCTGTAATAAAATGCCCTTCCAGTGTCGGGAGAACGGTATCTAACCTAGGTGCGAATTTCTCATTGGTTTCTGGATTGTTTCCTAATCGGCTTTTTTCATTCGTTTTTCGGTTTATAAGTTCTGTATAATAAACAATAATGTAATAACCAATGTATTAATAAATTTATAATTTCTGTAATAAATAATTATGCAATATTAAATGTAATAAATTTAATAATAAATGTAATAATTATGTAAAAAAATATAATAGAATCTGTATGTTTAGAAGAGGAAGATAGTTTTAAAAATTTGCGCGAATGTACTTAATGAAAATGCCCTTCCGGTGTCGGGAGAATGGGATCTAACCTAGGTGCGAATTTCTTAACGGTCGGTCCCTGAACTGCTTTTCCCTCTTGTTTTGGTTCATTCGTGTTTCTGTATCCACCCGAGGAGGATGCCAGTGGGCGTCGAAACTGTCGTGGAAATAAACTCTGTCTATTAGAGTGGGTTTTTATTTTCATATTTTGACCTTCACGTAGAAAAAAGAAGTTTTTTTGCATTTATATAATATGAGTTGAAAAAACCCTCACAGCAGACAAAAAAATTTCATATGCATACCAGTGTTATATAACGACATTTATATTATGCTAAATATAACAAGTTTAGCATATACGTGAATGGTTATACAGCTTAATTGTTAAGTAATACACTAATTTATGGTAGGCTAAAGGTATGCAAAAATGGATTATAGACTAGAGCTGCAACCTAATAATGACTGGAAGAAATGCACGGAAGTTGGTACACTGTAAATGGATTAGGCCTTCATTTAGGTAGGCTAATGATATGCTTAAATGGAACATAGAATAAATGATGCAGCCTAATAATATAAATTATGCACGTACGTTTTGGTACACTGAATGAATTAGGCCTTCATTTAGGTAGGCTAGAGCAGGGCTTCTCAAACTTTTTTCACTTGCGACCCCTTTGGATCAGACAAATTTTTTCGCGACCCTTCACTCAATGTCATAAAAGCAATAGGTACTAACACTGTATATTTATGAAAAAAATAATATTTTCAAATGTTTCTGCGACCCCCAATAATATTTACGCGACCCCTAGTTTGAGAAGCGTGGGGCTAGTTACGCATAAATGGAAACATTGAATGGGCCTAGAAATGATAAAGAATGCACGTGCGTTTAGTACACGGGAAATGGATTTGTCCGTCAATAATGAAATGCTTAAATAAATCAAATAAACGGATGCAAAGTATTTATGGATTATATGAAAGAACACAATAGCAGGATGATACACAATTAGGTATTGGAATGACACTTGAACTGGGCCTACTGCAGTCTTAAAGAGAAAGTTAGTTTGAACGGTATTGAAAGTACTTTAGGTATAGCCTAATCACGCCGCTGCGGTTACGCTCTGTAGGCTTAGCGAGCAATGCTTACGAACGAGGCAGAGAGAGCTTACCAACATTGTTGAAAATACCTCTTGAGGAAGGATATGCTTGAAGGTTGACCTTGTAGAACGCAGGCCCGAGGTGATGTTGACCGTCCTATTGAAGTTTGTTGAACGGGCGCCGGTCGCCTCAAGTGTTGATTCGCTTCGTGTAGAGTTGAGATGTTGCTTGAGGGATTGAAGCCGGCTGAAGTCGAACGGCGCTGGGTTTTGAAGGAATGCTTCTGCAGGCGGTCTGTAGAAGGTCTTACTTGATGATAGACCTGAGCCTTGAAGGAACAGCAAGCCGCTCTTCGGCGAAGGCCGGAGAGCGGGTGTCTTGACATGTGATGCTGCTGACGAAGGATACTGAGACGTGACGAACAAGACGAGAAGTGATGACTACTGAGAGACGAAGTGAATGTGTGTGTGTGTGTGTGTGTGTGTGTGTGTGTGTTAGAAAGTGTATCAGCGGACCCTCGCTTATATAATCTCTGATCTGAGACGCGTCCACAAGCGTCCGTTATGTTGTTACGAGGCTAGCGTTTTTTTTTTTTCCCCTTGAAATCACGTGCGTCTTTCGCTTCCACGTGATTCTAAGATGTTTGAGAATGGCGGGGAAAATATTCCTTTGACTTTCTTCTTTTTCACTACATATACATAGTATATATGAATAGCCGACTAGTTTCAAGTTATTGATATTTTTATTCTAAACTACCTAATATTGCCATAATAAAAGAAATATCTAAAATGATGTATAAAATAAGTACTTATAAAATAAGAATTGAGGGGGGGTGAGGGGGATGGCATTCCTCTTGTTAAAATTTTACAATTCGACCACTATATATATTATATATATATATTATTTATATCACACACACACACACACGTAAATATACTTGCATGACATCACTTCAGTTTTGTTAGGTTAGAGTTTTAGTTAAAGTTAAGGTTGGACTATGTTATGCTTGGTTCGGTTGAATTAAGTGAGGTCAGAAAGGTTGCAACGTTGTGACCATGTTACGACACCACTTGTTAGATCAGCGAGATTAAACGACGTTGCATCACTTCAGTATTTGGATTGGTGACTGTACTCCGCATTCGGATATGTAGCAAGGATAAATAAGTAGGTCTGACCAAATAAAATTTATAATTTACAGTAGTATAAATTAATCTTTTAAACAAACTATGCATTACTTTTACTATCACCTTTGGATACAGGCTCAAATTTAAACAACTTTAGTTTCTTAAAATATTTTTGAATAATATCTTTTGGGTAAGGTTTAGTTACTAAACAAGTTGGGATATTTTCTGGCTGTTCAATCCACAATTTATGATCCATGTTTGAAGATTTAAGCTTATCAGATAAATTTACAAGCTTCTCTTGAGTATCGATTCCTAAGACAATCTAAAAAGAAAAAAGTATATGTAAATATAGTAAACTGAAGGCAAGCCAATAAAAACGAGATACGGTTTAATAACGTAGCATTTGTCACTGTAATGATATACATACATACAATATTTAAGATCCCATTTCCCATTCTCTATGGGGAGGGCACAATGCTTGTACTAGGGGCCAGACACTCAAATCAATAACATACATAAGATTACACTACACAGGGGACCGCCAATGAGAATAAGGTACCAACCCAACCTCAGGGATCCAGTGTTACCTTTCGTGAAAAGACAGAGTATACCTTTGTGGTACATCAGGTGGGATATATCTTCATTTACAAACACCACAAACTGCTTCCATTCCTGTTTCTCATCAATTCCTGTGCCACCTTCGTATGAACTCCACATTTAGTCACACATTTAATTTATTACTAAACTTTTATTGGGATATTGGGAGCAGCAAGAGAATCACTTGAACTATTGCCATGTATATAGTTTGTTCAGCAATGTTGCTCATCCATAATTAATAAATTACTTAATGTAGCTTCATATCCACTTTCTACTCCATTGTTTTCTAACATTATTTAAAAGTAATTTAACGCTTTAATGCTAGAATTTTTTGTAGGGTTAAGTTATGAATGCATGTATTTGAAATGCCACCAATTTGTACCAGTCATCCACAAAGGGTTAAACAGGGGAAGGAATTGAATTGAATGTACTACAGCAGTGCTTCACCGGCGCTTCGATTGCCGAGGTCATATCGTACCGTAACTGGAATAAGGAGAGAACGCGAGGAAATGGGGAGGGAGCAGCGGAAAAAAGACTGCGAAAAGAGAGAGAAAACAGTAAAAGCAGCAGAGAGAGGAAGAAATTATACCCGAGTCACATTAAATAGAAAATAAGAGGCCAGTCTGGCAGAGAAAGGAGAAAATGTGTCCTTCGGTATAGGCGTGAAGTCACCCAACAAAAAATAAAGAGTATGAGTGGAGTCTGAAGGGCAGAAAGGGAAGAACTGGAAACAGGCAGCGGCAAAGGCAGGGCAAAGCAAGAGGCAATGCGAGACGGAGAGGAATGCCGCAACGGCAGAAGGCAGCAAGATCCCCCGCCATAAGATGGCCATGCCTAAGACGAGTGTGACCGATGCGAAGCCGCACCAGGGCGGTTTCAAAGCGTCGATCACGCCGACAGGAAGGTCACTGACGAATTGTGGGCTTCAAGGCTCTCAGGAAATTCCCGGACACATCCTCCCACTAACGCTGCCACCGCCGAAGGAGTGCATGCCGGAAAACCCTCTTGAAATCCGACGCCGGAAGGTGTGTTTTATGGTCAAGAAGTAGGGAGGACACCTCCCTCGCCGTTGCGTCCGCATACTCGCTGCCCGGAACACCGACTTGGGAAGGTACCCAACAAAAGGCAACCAATTTACATGATGAAAGAAGGATAAGCCAGTCCTGGATCTGTCTCACCATCGGATGCGGGGAGACGAGAGAGGACAGGGCCTCAAGAGCGCTGCGGGAGTCCGAATAAATGACAAAAGACGTAGATGAGAAAGGAATTCGAAGGGCCAAGGGAATAGCAGAGAGTTCTGCCATAAAAATAGAAGCCGCTGGGGAAGGGATAGCGATTGAACCACTAATGGGAAGGCTTCCGCACACCCAACTCCAAGTGGCGAGCGAGAGCTATCAGTGAACACAGGGATAGAATCAGAATGGGTAGAGGGATGGGATAGAAACAATTGACGGAGGGCAAAAGGGTGGAAATTTGACTTTGGTGCAGTAGAGAGGAAGGAACAGATACGGAGATGGCGAAGGGTCCAAGGGGGGAAGGTAGAGGGAGGAGAAAAAGGTACTCGTCCTTCCACCCCCAAAGAAGACAAAACGGGGGCCATCCGTAGATCGCACGGTCGAACCAAATGGGGACGACGGTCAAAGTAGGCCGAAGTGGGATTGGAAGACCGGGTTTTAAAAGGAAACTGCCGAACGTGAAAGAGGTTTTTAAGCTCTCTAAGGTGCGGTGGACATCGAGCGGGAAATGGCCACTTCCTGCATAAATAGTGACAACAGGGGAGGATCGGAATGCGCGGTGCTGATGCGTACATCCAGGGAACGAATAGGGTCCAGCATGCGCAGGGCGGAGGCAGGAGCAGAGGAATAGGCCTGGCAGCCATAGTCTAACTTACTTTGGACCAAGAAGTGATAGAGTCGCCAAAGGGTGTGGCGGTCAGCACCCCAATCGGTATGGGAAAGGAACTTCAAAAAGGTGCAAATCTGAAGGTACGAAGCCTTCAGATACTTCAGGTGGGGAATCCAGGAGAGGCGGGAATCAAAGAGAACTAAATATCTAGTTTCGGGGACTACAGGGAGCGGCGATCCATAAGGAGAGAGGGAAGAGACGGCGGTGCAGAGGCAGCGACGACAAAAATGCATCACCACCGTTTTCGAAGGGGAAAAGCGAACCCGTAATCTGTGGCTCATTTGGAGACCGAATCCAGGGCCCGTTGGAGGAGACGTTCAAGAAAGGTGGATCGGGAACTGGAACAATAAATGGCAAGGTCGTCAATATTGATGGTGGCTGTTATTCCCGAGGGCAGAGCCATCACCACATCATCAATCGACAAAGCGAAGCAGATGACGCTCAGGACGCTGCCCTGGGGAACCCCTTCCTCTTGCGAGTGTACAGAAGAGAAGGAAGTACCCACCTGAACACGAAAGGAGCGAGAAGACAAGAAGTTGGAGATGAAGGAAGGGAGAAGACCTCGGAAACCAAAGAGATAAAGTTTATGACAAATCCACCACCGCCAGGTGGTCATATGCTTTCTCCAATTCAAAAAATACTGCAGAGAGATGACGCCGTTCTGCAAAGGACACACGGACCGATCTCCAGCTGAACCAAAATGTCAGTGGTGCTACGGCCCCTGCGAAAACCAGTCTGTGTGGAAGAGAGCAAATTGTGGCGATCGAGATGCCACAGTAGACGCCGAGAAACCATTTCTAGAAGTTTCGAGAGGCAGCTAGTGATAGCTATTGGACGGTAGCTAAGGGGAGATGTCGGGTCCTTACCGGGCTTAGGAAAGGGGAACACCACTGCCTCCTTCCAATAGGAAGGAAAGGTGCCCTCCACTCAAACTCAAGTATAGAGGGCGAGTAGATAAAAAAGAACCGAAGGGTGTAGTTAGCAGAGCATATCAAAATGAAGGCCATCGGGGCCGGGAACAGACTTGCCGCAAGAAGCCAACGCCGAGCACAGTTCTGACATGAAAAAAAAAACGTTTGTAAGGGATGTTAATGGAAGTCTGCAAAAGATTAGGGGAGCGAGCAAGCAAAGCCTTACGTCGGAGGAAAGCGGAATCACGGTGATCGTGTCAGGAGATGGAAGCAATGGTCGAGGCCAAGACTTCGGTCACTGCAGCAGGGGACCATACTGGGTTTCCGTCTACCATAAAAACAGTAAGAGAATGGGAAGTGGATTTACCGGAAATCTTCCGGATCTTGTTCCAGATTCGGGAGGAAGGGGTGCGGAAAGTGAGAGGAGACAAGTTCGCCAGGAAAGGCAGCGAGCTTCACGGACCGTGCTACGGGCCTGAGCAAGGGATGGGTTGTGTTGAAAACGATGAAAGGCTGACTTCTTAGCTCGAACGGCTAAGACGCATGTTGGTGTCCACCATGGGACTGAAGAGGCGGAGGTGCGGGGAAATGCCGACTTGAGGATGGAGGGCAGGGCGGCACAAGTGACGTGATCGGTAAGGTAGGTGGAGGCAGCATCTATCGTCGGAAAGTTACTCGGAACTGCAAATGTTTGGCTTTCAGATCGGAAAAGGGGCCAGTCACCTTTGGCGAGAGACCATCGGGTAGGAAGAGCGCAGGAACCGGGAGTCTGAGACATATGGAGGAAGAGAGGGAAGTGGTCACTACCGTAAAGGTCTGGAGTAACAGACCAAAAGAAATCAAGGTAGGCGGAGGGAGAAGCAAGCGAAAGACCTGTGGAGGAAAACGTACTGGTCTGGAGGTGTAAAGCTGTGGGTTGAATGGTGCTGAAAAGACAAAAAGGAGTTGAGAGAAGAGAGACCATAACGCCACCCCGCTGATTGGTGACTGTGTCACCCCACAGAGGATGGCGCGCGTTGAAGTCTCCCAGTAGGAGGAAGGGGGGAGGAAGCTGTAAAAGGAGAGCAGAGAGACGGGGGGGAAGAGATACTGTATAATGAACAAATTGAATATAATGGGTCAAGGAAAACCGGAAGAGGGGTATGGAGGGGAAGGCGGGTAGACGGTACGTCGGAACGAACAAAAATGGCCGTACCCGCACGAGGGGCTGCATCAGGGGGGAGGGGGGGAAGATACGATAAGAACCTGCGGAGAGGGTACAAGGGGAAAAACCCAAGTTGGGTCTCCTGAAGGCAGACACACACTGGGGAAAAATCTCAGATAAGGAGAAGGAAGTCGTCCCAATTAGGGAGAAGGCCACGACAATTTCATTAGAGGATGATAGCCATCACGTGCGGAAAACACGGGGGTGGGGGGCGAGAGACGTTATCGGGCGAGACTTAAAAGAGTGACCAGAAGAACTAGCAGACGAGACTGAGGGCAGGTTAAAGAAGGGGAGGTCGAAGAGCGGATAAAAGAAGGTGGGGGAGTTTGGGTTTCGGGGAGAGTCGGGGAATGTGAGGAGGGTGCAAAGCGGGATGGAGTGAGTCCAGTTTCCGGGGTGGGGTGGAGGAGAGAATGCCGGGAGCATCGGGAGGTCAAGAAGGGAGCAGGAGTGAGGAGACAGGGGATACGAAGCGGGGCGGGGTGAATCCGGTTTCCGGGATGGAGGTAGAGAAGAGGATGCCGGGGACATCGGGAGGTCAAGGAGGGATCAAGGTGGAGGAGAAGGAGGGAGAGGGTGGACGTCAACTTGAACTCGAAGTTCAGAAGCTGCATAACCACCATCAGGAATGGAGGAGGGAAGGGGACGGTCGCCAAGGGAAGCAGGGGAACTCAGAGGAGCCGGCAAGACGAGAGGGATCCTGTAGACGGGAGGGGTATAGGGGCGGGAGGGAGAGAACTGATGGGAGAGGGAGTAAGGACGAGGAGACGGGGTTCCTGAGTAAGGGAGCTTGGCAGAGGGACCCAAACGCCGGGGTCTGGCGATGGGTCGTTTAACAGAAGAGCGAGGAGGGGGGGGGAGGGACCAGAAGAGGGAGCGGTTTTCGATATATACAGTATGCTAAAATGTCAGCAATGATTTCAGGAGGGTGAGTAAGCGGGTTAATTGCTACCGAGGTGAAGCTGATGGGAACAGTGGAGTTGGAAGTTCTAGGGGGTCAGGGGGGGGGGGTGAACACGGGGTGTGAAGACGACGAGAAGGTCGATGGGTTGATGAGGCCTGACCAGGCCTTGAATGATAGGGTGAGAAAGAGGACGGTACGGAAGTGACCGAAGTCCGGAGCGAACGGGAGGTAGCAGGGCGGGAAGGGTGCAGTGTTTGAGCGAAGGTAAGGCCTGGACGCGCAAATCGGGACCTAACGCGGGCCCCCGCTTCCTGGAAGCTGACCTTGTCAGATTCCCGAACTGACAGGACCTAACGCGGGCCCCCGCTTCCTGGAAGCTGACCTTGTCAGATTCCCGAACTGACAGGACCTCACGCTCAAATAAGTAGGTCGGACAGGAAGAGGCGGCGGCGTGGTCATCTCCACAGTTAACGCAGCGGGGAGGATTGAAACAGGAGGAACCATGCGTCGGAGACGTGCAATTAACACAAATACCATAGAAACTTCGGCATGTCTTACTGACGTGTCCGAACCTCTGGAAAGTAAAATACCGGTGTTTTGCGGACATAACGGCGGACCGGAAACTGAAGATAACCGGCCCTAATTTTCTCGGGTAACTGGGAACGAACAACAGTCATGATCAATAAGAGAGATGGAATCCTTGCCCCCTGGACCATACGAGGGGCGGGGCAGGTAAACACGGGTCACCTTCTGAGAGGAGAGGCGGGTGAGAAGAGCCGACTTCGGGTATTCCAAAAGGCGGGGGGGGCATAAACTACACCCGTGCAAGTGTTAATAGTCCAGGCAATCTAGAGCAAAAATAGCTTCAACCTGGGCAAAATTGCTTCAGAAGCTTTCTAAACTGTTTCCAGCTCAGGAACCATTGCAGAATAACATATCCAAAATCCGACAAAATTGGACCCCGGGAACACCCCCAAAAATGAAATTCAAAATGGCGGACTGGCAGTTTCCTACGAAATACAATAAATTTTAATTTCGCTTTGTAGAGAGAGTTATGACGTTTTTCTTGATCAGTAAAATGTTTTAAAACACATTTTCGTTTCTAAATTAACCTATATGACACTAAAAATTGTATTAGGCGGCTAGTATTAAACTATGACGTCACGTAATGTAAATAAAATATACTGTATGGAGTGTATGTGAGAATGGACAATGCTACATCTTTATAAACTTATATTATATACAACTCTTTCATTCCTACTACCCACTATCAAATCTGCGTATTTGTGCTTGTCATTTTCTTTAAAACTGTTATTATGTACTCCTTTTAAATACTGCAACACAGTTTATTAATTTGTGTTTTCTGTTTCAGACTGACTCGGTGTACGGCTGACTCGGTGTGCGTCCGCCTTCAAGAATGCAGACCCCTGAAGAATTGTACGTGATTTGTAAGGAGAAATTGGACAGCGGACAGGAAGTGGTTCACATCTCGCAAAAAGGAGCAGATGGTATAAATGCATCCAGCCGCAGCCGTGGAAGCGATGTTGTTGCAACAGCTGGAATAAGTGTTCACGTTGTATGTAGGAAAAGGTTTACGGATAAAAAGACCATTGAAATAAAGAAGCGACAGACCGCAGCCGTACCAAGGAAAAGTGCTCGTTTTCATGAATACGCATTTTCCAGTGCTACTCACTGTTTGTTTTGTGATACCTTTGTGGACTTTTTTTCCAAACACAAACCAAAATCAGAGCATGTCAAAATAAGAACTACAGAGTTCTCCGAAACCATAAAAAGGTGCTGTGAAAGCCGCTGCGATGAATGGTCGTTTAATGTAAAAGGCCGTCTGGGGTATTATCTTCGTGATCTTCCTGCTGCAGATTGTGTCTACCATCACACCAGCAGCGTAAATTTTCGAAGTGGAAAAAACATTCCTCGCGCATACTCCTCCGACGATCATGATTCGAAGAAAGGGAGACCAACTAATGAAGAGCAACACCAAGCATTCCTTCAGACCTGTGCTTACCTGGAAGAGAATGATGATGAACAACTGTTGATTGGAGACCTAATTTCCAAAATGGAGGAATATCTTCAAGGAAGTCAGAGCTCTGTCTACGAACGCAGGCACATGAAGAGAAAGCTTTTAGAACGTTACGGAGACAAGATCATAATATCAGGTGAAAGTGGGAAGGCAGATGTAGTAACACTACGAGAGAGAGCTAATGAAATTCTTATAGATTATCACAAAAAGTCGAAAGAATGTGATATAGATATAGAGCTACAGAAGATTTACCTAGTAGAAGCTGCTGCAAAAATAATCAGAAGTGATATCAAGTCTGTCGACTCGCCTAGAAACGATGTGTATCCATCTCCAAATGACATCACTGCAGAAAGTGCTCTTGATTACATTCCCAACAGTCTGAAATTGCTATTATCAAAAGCATTTGCGGGACAGGATGCTTCAAGAAAAATAGGTGCAATTGGGCAGAGCATTATGCAAGCAACCCGTCATAGAGGATTACTATGTCCACTACAGATCGGTTTGTCGGTTCAGCTACACCACAACTTTAGGTCAAGGTACCTTATTGACGTTCTCCATCAGCTGGGTTACTGTTCGTCGTATGCAGAAGTAACAAGATTCGAAAGAAACGCGGCGCTGGCAAGTGGGTCTGGCTCTTTTACTGTTGATGAAAACACTGCAGTCCTTCTAGCAGCAGATAACGTCGATCATGATGTCTGCACTTTGGATGGGAAGAATACCTTTCATGGAATGGGTATGATTGCCGCAATAACTCCGAAGATCAAGATCCACCCTTCTATTCACAGGGACATCTCATTCCGCGAACTTCCAGTACCCACTGCCACCATAAGTCGACTTAGTCTTCTCTGGCAGATATCTTCAGCAGAAAGATCAGGTCCAAGTTGGTCCGGAACAATGCAGGCAATTCATGGTGGATCAAGTGTCTCACATCCAGGTGTGGCGTCGATCACGTTCCTTCCCATCATAGATATGTCGCCAACTGACATGACCTGCATATTTTCGACATTACTATATTTGAGCAAGATAGCACGCGATCAAAAAGTCCCATGCATTATTACCTTTGATCAGCCTTTGTTCTGGAAAGCTCCCCAAATCATCAATGAACAGAGAGACCTGCAGGACATTGTTTTAATGCTGGGATCATTTCACACTCTGATGAATCTTTTGGGAGCAGTCGGTACTCTTACGAATGGTTCAGGATTGTCTGAAGTACTTCAAGAAATATACGGACCAAATGCCGTGCAACACATGATGTCTGGAAAAGCTGTTTCAAGAGCGATACGTGGTCATATGATAGTAGATGCAGCTCTTAGTACCTTACTAGTCGCAGACGTTTTCCCTCGTAATGAAGATGGAACTCCTCATGACCTCCATAAGGAAGCTTGTGACCTGCTCGACGATGTTATGACCGCCAAACAATCAGTTGAGGATGTGGAATCTTCGAATGCGTTGTCTCAGATTGCTACCACTTTGGATGCGAAGAAAACTGACCTACAATCTACTTCGCAAACAAGTCAACTCTGGTTGGAATATCAGCGAATGATCAACATTGCACGTTCCTTGATAACAGCAGACAGAACCGGCTCGTGGGATTTGCACTTGCAAGCTATGCTGGAGACCATCCCCATAATTGCAGCAGCCGGACATCACAATTACCTGAAATTGATATACCTGTACCTGCAGAAAATGTTAAGTTTGCCTTCTGAAAATCCAGCCGTTAACAAAATGTTCCAGGAAGGTAAGTTTGTGGTAAGAAGAAGCGACAGATTATGGGCCGGACTCGGCACAGACCTGGTGATAGAACAAGTACTAATGCGTTCCCTGAAATGCAGAGGCGGACTGACACGCGGAAGTGGATTTACAGACATCCAAAGGACAACGTGGCTCTTTTCTATGCCTCTGTGTTCCACTTATAACTTAGCAATGCAGGAATACACCAGAGTTTTGTTGGAAAGTAGTGAACAGCACAAGGAAATGAGGGGAAGTAGACAAATTAGGGACAGTAATGACATGAAGAAAGTACTTGAACGTCTGGAATTCTTATCCCCATTCCATTCTACCTCGGGTCTCTGCAACATTGTAACAGGGCTAACTGCTGATCCTGGAGTTAACGTTCATCAATTGCATTCAATCGGTACGAACATTGTCGTAAAAATGATTGGGAAACAAGCCTTTACATATTCTGCCAAAGGATCTGACAAAGTGAAAACACTAGGATCTGCTTCTGCCGTTGTGATCACTGATGCTTCAGATATAGAAGTAGATCCTGCACTACTGTTTCAGAGAATGATGACTGTTGCCACTGGCGGAGACATGAATCTTGAAGATGTCATGTGTTACGAACTGTGTGCATATCCTCCTGCATTGTTCGAATCACGAAGTATCTTGAGGAAACCCGATAAGTCTCAGCTAGCTCATGCAATAATCAAATACACTGACACTTTACGCATGGAAGAAGTTCAAGAAATTCAGTGCACAGACCAGTACGTATTGGATGGTGGATCTCTACTACATCGTGTTTCCTGGCGTCAAGATGAAACATATGACAGCATCGCCAACTCATATGCCGATTTCACTCTGAAAACATATGGAAAAGCAATCGGTGTTTTTGATGGCTACAGCAGCTCTCCTACGATCAAGGACATGACCCACAGAAGACGCAGCACCAAGACAAGCAGAAATGTGAATCTCAGTCCAAGCATGAAGTTTGTTGGCCAGAAGGAACACTTCTTTGCTAATGAAAACAACAAGCAAGCATTTATTTCCCTCGTAGGTGAGATGTTGAAGAAGCACGGGTGTACTGTTCACAACGCAGATGGGGATGCTGATGTGGACATCGTTCGTGCAGCAGTTTCCTCATCAGAAAATGCAACTACAACAGTAATAGGGGAAGACACCGACTTGCTGATTCTCCTTCTGTACCATGCCAAGGACAGTGGTTTCAAGTTGTACTATCGCAGCGATATAAGACGGGGACCATCTCCTAATCCTGTGTATGATATTCTCAGCATTCAATCATTGTTAGGCAATGACATCTGCAAGTATCTCCTGTTTGTGCATGCTTTCACGGGCTGTGATAGCACATCCAGAATTTTTTCGATCGGTAAAGCCAAAGCATTCGACACACTGATGAAGGTGGCTGAACTCCGTTCAGTTGCAAATACATTCTGTTCTGATTGTTGCCAACACTCTGACATTGAAGCCGCTGGAAGAAAGGCAATGCTTCTGTTGTATGGCTGCAAAACACTTGAATCCACTAACGCACTACGTCATCGAATGTTAGTTGAAAAGGTAGCTACAGCTAAATCTTTTATTACACCCGAACGTTTGCCACCTACCGATGCGTCCACAAAGTACCACAGCTTTCGCACATACTTTCAAATACTAATCTGGAAGTCTACAGAAGAGAAGATCGATGCAGAACAGTGGGGTTGGTATGTAAAGAATAATTCCTACTACCCTACAGCCTGCGACAAGCCACCAGCTCCAAATTATCTACTCAACATGATCCGCTGCTCCTGCAAGACGAAATGTGCTACTTCAAGATGTGGATGCAAGCGTAATGGAATGCCCTGTTCAGCCGCTTGTGGCGAGTGCCAAATCAGTGGTTGCGATAACAACCCAAGTACCGGTAATCTATCCGATGATAGTGATGAAGAGGATTAATTTCTGTATGTTTGTGACCAGGTATCACTTCTTCTGTAATGAACATAACTTGAAACTGGGAAAAAAATAATTGTTGTATTATTGATTATAAAAATCTGTAAAAAGCTATATAACATTATATTTGCGTAATAACTGGTTGTGTTGTATATTGTTGAATTATTTAAAACATTACAACTGAAAGAAAAAGCATCAAATGTATCTCTATAAATAAAAGCGTAAATTATATATTTTCTTTTTTTTTCGTAGGAAACATCCAGTCCGCCATTTTGAATTTCATTTTTGGGGGTGTTCCCGGGGTCCAATTTTGTCGGATTTTGGATATGTTATTCGGCAATGGTTCCTGAGCTGGAAACAGTTTAGAAAGCTTCTGAAGCAATTTTGCCCAGGTCTAACTACAAATTGCCTGGACTATAAAGGAAGAGAGGGGGTGGCAGTCCAGGGAAACAGAAGCCAGGGTCGAGAGAGACGGAACCTTTTGGTGCTGGGCTCTGGAATACTTCCACCACAAGAGAGCCATCGTCCTGGATCCATATCTGTCGGGGATCGCCACAACGGGAAGTGGTCATCATAGACTTCAAAAACATCCTGCTGTGAGAGAGGGAGAGAGGCGGAAGAACTGAGACCAAGAAACCGAGGGTAATCAGGGTCACAGCCGTCGGCCCCTACGAAGGGGTCAAAAGACTTGCAGTAATAAAAAGTACAAGGAGTCTTAGAACGAGGAGGACGCGAGTGTTCCGCACCCAGAGGGGGGTCGACCCCCTCAAGATGCGGTCTTCCAGTGGTAGAGGACTCTAGGGCCTGGTTGCCCACCACCCGAGTGCTAAGAGAAGAAGTAACCCAAAAATTAGAAGCAGGGGTCGTAAGCCAAGGAATAGAAGCCATAGCAAAATAAAAGGAAACTTCATCCCCCGCGCGCATCCAGCCACCACCGACTCCGCCAAGGAAAAGGCGAATCGTAGGCACACTCGGCCCCACCGCCAATAGATGTCACGCAGGGGAGATACACCCATACCCAGTCCCTATGCCTAAAATGCGACCACTCTCATCCAACGGGCGGTGAGACTTGGTAGGGACAGGGCTCGAGTTTGGTTTAAGAGCAACAAGGGTGAAGGACAACCACCTCCCTCACCCAAGGTCCAAGAAAAGGGCCAAGTCAAGGAGAGACCCCTCCTCGAATACTGCATTCAATTTAATAGTCCCTATTTGATACAAGATATTGAAAAACTGGAAAAATTACAGAAATGAGCAACAAGAATGATCCCATCTCTAAGACAATTGACATATAAGGAAAGACTGGCGTATCTAAGCATGTTCTCATTAAAAAGGAGGAGGTTAAGGGGTGATATGATAGAGGTGTATAAAATGATAAAAGGGTTGGATAAGATAGATTTTGAGTCTCTTTTCATTAAAGATCACAATAATCAGACTAGAGGTCATAGTATGAAATTATTTAAGCCAAGATGTAGAACAAATTTAAGAAAACATAGTTTTACAAACAGAGTAATTAAATTTTGGAACAGTCTGACAGACTGACAGAAGAAGTGGTGACTTCAGATACGCTTGATTCTTTCAAAAGAAGGTTGGATAGTTTGATGTCTGCAAGGGACATCTGGTGATGGTGTTTAAGCCCATTTTTATTGCATGAATGGTACTAGTTTATTTCATATATATTATGTGCATTTGGGTGATAGATCCCACAGCTCAATACAGGTGTTGTGGGATATAGGGAGGCAGCATCTTGGGTTAGGGGATACTCTCTCTCCTTACACACCCTATTTAAAGAGATTCCTCTGCCGAGCGGTGCCCCCCATAGTACTGTGAGGTATTGAAAAACTCATGATCTTCACTTGCCCCACAAACACCTTTAAATGGGAGACCCAAAATGGGTGCACACACATTTCTACATTACTGTACAGTCTTTACAGCCACACCTACACTTTTCCTCCTAAGTATATATATTGTAATGTATATGGATGTAAATTGTGACTTGGTCCGCAATTGATATGGACCGTGACTTAATTTTGGTTGGCATGGTACTGGTATTGATGGGTACTATAATGAAATTGACTGGATTCTTTGGATCTGATATATTTGCATGTCAGTTATAAATAGATATAGTGTGTAACATATTTGTGGATAGTAGCCTATTATGACTTTGATCCTCTGGATCCAGAGATTCTATCTTTAGTTTGAAATTGATAATTAATTAGTTTTAAATTTATACTTAATTGGTTTTGTAAAAATTGGTTATTGCCAATGTACAGGTAGTTTTTACATAGTGGAGCCACCTCGATGGGCCGAAGTGGCCCCTAGTGTGCCCACTATAAAAATTTCTTATGTTCTTATGTCCAAAACAAAGTCAAATACGAGGGGGGGAGCCAGGAGGGGGGTAAAGGAGAAACAAACATACATAAGCAGGAGATCAGCCAGGTCCAATGGTTCACAAAGACAGAGCCCTTACATCAGTGAAGATGCATTTTCACAATGGCCATAGAGGGATGCACCTTATATCTCTGGACAAAGCAAAGAGAACAGGGGAAACTTCATCCCCCGCGCACATCCAGCCACCACCGACTCCGCCAAGGGAAAGGCGAATCGTAGGCACACTCGGCCCCACCGCCAATAGATGTCATGCAGGGGAGATACACCCATACCCAGTCCCTATGCCTAAAATGCGACCACTCTCATCCAATGGGCAGTGAGACTTGGTAGGGACAGGGCTTGAGTTTGGTTTAAGAGCAACAAGGGTGAAGGACAACCACCTCCCTCACCCAAGGTCCAAGGAAAGGGCCAAGTCAAGGTCCAAAACAAAGTCAAATACGAGGGGGGGGAAAAAAAAAAAAAGCCAGGAGGGTGGTAAAGGAGAAACAAACATACATAAGCAGGAGATCAGCCAGGTCCAATGGTTCACAAAGACAGAGCCCTTACATCAGTGAAGATGCATTCTCACAATGGCCATAGAGGGATGCACCTTATATCTCTACTAACCAATTATTTTCTATATAATATGTATTATGCTAAGTTTCTTTACATTAGAGCTGTTTAATAATTATTACAGAATTTACTGAACAAGTAAGCTTAATTAGATTCATAGCAGTATGGTAGCTACCATATTTACTGTTACCTTGTGCATATTATCCAAATCCTGTAAATAACTGATCATGTTTTCATCTTTGTAATAAAGATGAGTAGCAGCAGCTGTTGCATGGCATGCTTGTGCAATAACAGCCCCAACAGGCCATACTAATGATGTTAACAGATCAGTTCGAACAACAACATACTGCACTAAATTATTCATTCTATAATGGATGTAGAGGCACCTAAAATTAAAATTATTATTAGGAAGTCTCAAACTTCATATTAGCCAATTAAAGTCTACAATTCATTTTAAAATATTCTATAGTAACTTAATCATTTTTTTTCCTACAAGACATCAATCATGTAGTGTATGATAGCTTAAATCCTTTTGTTACTATATTCTATAATAACTGATGATAGCTGCAGTCAGCCAGGAATAAAAGACTTAATAGGTAATAACTATTTAAAAGTTAAGTATAAATAGATTAAGCGATTAGTTTTGAAATTTAATATATATAATACAGTGCAACTTTGAGAATCTGGAATTCTAAAATCTGGTTCTACCAGTTGTCTGGAAAATTTCTCTCACGATTCCAGATCTCTCTGACATCCAGCAAACCCTCCAAAATTTGGAAAGAGCAGTAGTAGTTCATGAACCCACTCACCACTCTAGTGTCTAGGGCAGGGGTTCTTAACCTTTTTAGGCTGCAATCCAAATTCTGGTCTTGGGGCTAGCTCAGCAACCTATGCCTTCAAACAGTTTACTCTTAATAGATAAAATAAATAAATAATGGTAAAATGATTAGGGATAACGAATAAATGACAATTTAATGACCCAAGTTTGGATCGCGACCCAGAGGTTAAGAACCCCTGGTCTAGGGGTTAGGGTTGCTTCCCACCTGCCACTTCACCATTTTAGATACATTCAGTTCTTTGTCAGTTTGGGTATACTCTATATTTTGTACTTTGGAAGTGGAAACCAAGGAAGATATTTGGGTAATTAAATCAATTATATTATTAGTGGTTTTCATTTTAGGTAAATACTTATGCCTTTTGTTGTACAGCACATACATTTGTTTAATTTTTCATTCTGAAATCTGGAAAAGGTTTGGTCCCAAGCATTCTGAGTTCTCAAGGTTGCGCAAATGCATGAACAAAACTAGAAGTTTGCATTGGGCTAATACTTTTTTAAGTTCTCAACACATTCACTCGTATCTAACTCGGAACAGAAGCAGGTGAGTTATCTTTCAATTTAGTTTATCTTCCTTCCAAAAATCACTCGTTTTTGTTGAATCAAAATTATGGAAGGATTTAAACAATGATTATAAAAAATATTAATAATGTAACTTTGTTTACTTTTAAACTGAAATCTCTTAAGAAATGAATACTGTACTGCTCTTTGTATTAATATGAATCCAGTTTAATACAGACTGCATTACTCATTTTATTTCTCATATTTCCCTATTACCTTAGTTCTTTATATCCTTCAATACTAGGTAGGCCTACTTAATATTTTATACATACATTATTTTACATCTTATTTATGTGAGTGAATAGGCCCAAGTGCCTTCTTGTTCTCCAATGAAATGAATCAACTACCTATAAAATGATATGTATTACCTTTCAATATAATTAATGTACCTTTTCACCGATTTTAATTGGTGCGTGTTTCTTTTTAGGTGATTAACTCAAGAGCCCAGTAAAGCCAAGAGCTGTAAAATATAAATATCAATGCTCCTAATTTTTTTATACTTTTCACGTTAAAGTTATTATAAAATTTATTTTATCAATGAAGCATTTTTCTTTTTGGTAAAATTCCTGAATTCAAATGCAGTTTGGAGACAGTCTATAATTACTGACCTAACCCAACTTACCATATTACTAAGTTATTATAAACTCTGTCTCCAAACTGCATCTGGATTCTCGAATTTTGCCTCTCTTTCTATTGCAGTCTCATAGTGTCTAAATAAGCTAAATATAATGAACATTCATTCATATAGAGGCAATATATATAACATTTTACTCGCTCCTACCGAGTATATTTGATTCTCATATACTGTAGCTTCTTGCGGTGTTCTGATTGAGTATAGGCCTACTCAATTTGGGTTTTCTGTTGATCACTGAAACCCACCATACTGATTCAATGATGGTACTGAAATGAAGCAATTAAAGGGTTAATCTACCATACAATTTTTGCATTTGTATATTTCTAGGGCAGAATGCCAGAAGGGCCAATATAAAAAAATCCACTTTTTGAGCTAAACTCAAAATCAGCTACTCTTTCAGTGCTACAAGGGCCAATGTCATCAAATCATTAGATGCACTGCAATATGCCAACGTACTGAGTGAAGATGTAGATGAAGATGAATAATAAAGAATGAATTTTCTTAAAGCCAAACCAGGCAACATGATTTTAAAAAAGGCATCAAATGAGAGTGCATATGGAAAAATGATACATGCCTACAATATGGTACCTTTATTTCTTAATTAAATGCAAATTATTAATTTATTGAATTAAATAACTACAAAACTACCTCAGGATTGGCAATATAGCCTATTGGGAATGGAAATAATTGCCATACATGGAACCCAATATGTAGGCAATGGGTCCACATTGAAATGGGGGCACGATGCCAGCAAGTGTTTCTTGTAAGAATGCATTTGCATTACTCACCTACCAGATACTCTGTTAGTGGGATCATGGCAACTGCTGCTGGTTGCTGAGAACCTGAGATGGGAGATTGAGCTGCCAGTGAGGACCACCCAGATGGCCTTCAATTGAGTAAAAATAAATCCTTTGACTTCAGCACCACCCACACTGCTAAGAATGAGAGAAATTAGGGTGAGCAAGTTCCTAATTTTAGTGCGGTTGAGATTATGTCAGACAGACAGCTCCTCTCAATTTGAAACTGGGTTCTCACCTTTGAGATCTCTGGGGCATAGCCAGTCTGCCTCTTTTAAAGACTTACTCCTCTGCTTATGGTGGGAGGATTTAAGGAAAGTACAGCCTCCTTTGCCCAATTTAATAAGGAAAGAAAAATAACACAAGGTTAATTGCATCAGCAGGCAAGTTTCTGCAGGTAACTAAAGAAAATATGAACTAGTTATATTGATCATACACCAATGTGCATTCAGGACCAACTAAGCACTTGGGCAAAAAGAAATATTACTACAAACCAAAAGAAACAAACAACATTAGTCCCATACCACACACAAAAATGTCAACATAAAATAAAACCATTAAATTATTGGCCATCACCAGCCCATTACCACACAAAGGAGACAAGACTTACAGAATAAAAGGAACTTACATAACTAATACAAAAAACAGAATATTAGTCATTAGGGCAAGGTCAATGAGTGTTTACCCAAATTGTATAAACCTGTGCAAACAAAAGCAATGTTTATAACAAAAAAATGTGTGTGAACTCTGGCTTCAGCATTTGTGCAGGTATTGGGGAAGAAAAAGCTTTGTCCAAATTCACTTCAATAAGCAAATGTCCCAGCCAAACACAAATCCCTGATAAAGAGAAAAACCAACAAACATTTAGAGATTATCCCCCCAAACACTGGCATCAGTGGACCCACAAGAATCCATGAGTGCAATGATGCCAGAAAAGGGAGCAAAATTAACAATTAAGGTTCTAAAATTTTGGGACACGTGGTTGCATTAATATGTTGCTCATAGGGCAGTTAAACAATTTAGTTCACAGCCTGAGAAAGCTCAAAATCCATTGTGATGCATATTGATAACTGGTTAGGTTTTTCAATAAGGTCTTTATAAAGGAAATCAGGCATTCAAAAATGATTATATTTACTTGATACTTTTAAGTGATCCAAATATGTTAGACATAGTCCTTATAGCTAATGGTTAGGCAATACAAAACACCAATGGTAAAAACAAGACTATAGGATCACCTACGGCTCATTCCATGACAAATCATTCAAAAAAAAAAAGTGCACCATACCCTCATAGATTTTGCTTAAATTTGGTTTATAGAATGGCCTATGCTACTAAGTACCAAATTTCAAATAACAGCTCAATCGGAGTTATGGTTCAAAAGTTATGCTCCCCCCTTTTTTTGAGGGGGGGACAAAAACAGGAAATTTTCAAACCACCATAACTCAGTCCCTAATTGACACAGAGCAGTGATTTAAAGTGTGTATGAAAGGTAATTGTACACATAACAAATTAGCATAAGCAGAAAAAATAGCTACCCCGCTAAATTACAGATTTTTTTTAAATTTTCATATATACAAAAAATGAGTTTCAACCTTATTCTATCAATATATGAAAAGAAATATATATTTATTTGCAGATAAAATAGGTATTTACAGATTTGAAAATGACTACTTTCACTTAAGAAAATAATTTCTAACAGTGTTCAACATTCTCATTGACTTCTGGTATATAGATTGGTGTACTTGTTAAAAATATAAATACATGTGTGTTAAACTAGTACTCTAAGAACTAAACATAAAACACTAGTACCTACCATAAAATATCTTCCCCCATTCGATTGTTGGGTAAATTGGTTGAACAAAAAATCCCATGTGGACATTAAAAAAGTGGCAAACCTACCCAGGATAACTATTGCCTAGCTAGAGAAATCTTTATTTTGTTTTCTGTGAAGCACAAAGCATTCAGTGTTCTCATTTAATGTATATATTTTTTTTTCATTTTGAACAGATTTATGTACATATACGCATAGTGTTTTAAATAAGAAAGTGTTTGATGAAAATGTCTACACATAAAAGCTATAACAAGTGATGTTGCAACCCTTTTGAACTGCACAAAAAGCCTATTCTGTGAAACTTGAGGCCACTTCCAAAGCTTCTTGTTGAAAATAGTGACCCTAAATATAATTTCAGTGATGAATCAGAAGTTTGTATAAATTGTATGAAATTAATTAATAAAATATGCAAAACCTGAAGAATTATTCAGACTGCCAGAAGCAATAACTAGTAGTACTGAAAGTACGACTACTTCACCTTGAGATGGTATGGTTAACACCCCAAGTTGGTGGGAACTCCACTATTGGAAAGGATTCCTGAGAGCTCCCAAACCCCTCAGTAGGGCCTGGGAGGTTTCAGTAATCCCCATTGGGCCAGAGCTTTCTTAGAAAGCCAAGCCTTCAGAGTTACTAAAAATGTTTTTCTTCTCTTTTTAATTGATTATAACAGATTTGAAATTCTCTCAATATAGAGAATGTTAAAAAAACATTGAGGCAATGCATATGCATAGAGAATCAGAAGCTTGAGGCAATCATATGCCCATATCAAGAGACGGGAAAGCATCTCACTTCTCCTTGATGGTGTGGTAGGTGATCCAGTCTTGTTTTTACCATTGGTGTTTTGTATTGCTTAACCATTAGCTATAAGAACCATGTCTCACATATTTGGATCACTTAAAGTTATCATGTAAATATCATTATCATTTCTGAATGCCTGATTTCCTTTGTAAAGACCTTGTTGAAAAACCTAACTTCAGTTATCAATATGCATCACAATGGATTTTGAGCTTTCTCAGGCTGTGAACTAAATTGTACCTTTAACTGCCTTATGAGCAACATATTAATGCAAATACATATCCCAAAATTTTAGACCATTAATTATCATTGTCAGTTTTGCTCCCTTTTCTGGCATCATTGCACTCATGGATTCCTGTGAGTCCACTGATGACAGTGCTAGGGGGATAATCTCTAAATGTTGTTGGGTTTTTTTTCTTTATCAGGGATTTGTTTTTGGCTGGGACATTTGCTTATTGAAGTGAATTTGGACAAAGCTTTTTCTTCCCCAATGCCTGCACAAATGCTGAAGCCAGTGTTCACATAGTTTTTTTGTTATAAACATTGCTTTTGTTTGTACTGATTGAGCCAAGAATACCTTTAATGATTGTGAGATGAAGTGGAGTTTAAAATGACACATCTGGGACTTATCAGGTTTATACAATTTGGGTAACACTCATTGACCTTGCCCTAGTAACTAATATTCTTTGTTTTTTTTGCATTAGTTATGTAAGTTATTTTTTTTTCTGTAAGTCTTGTCTCCTTTGTGTGGTAATGGGCTGGTGATGGCCAATAATTTAATTGTTTTATTTTATGTTGACATTTTTGTGTGTGGTATGGGACTAATGATGTTTGTTTCTTTTGTTTTGTAGTAATAATTTTTTTTCAAGTGCTTAGTTGGTTCTGAATACACATACAGTACAGTTTCAAAGTTTGCGGATGACACGAAGCTGGGTGGTAGGGCGATTAATGACGAAGATAGAGGTAAAATTCAGGAAGATCTGAATAAAATCGTTGATTGGTCAGTCACATGGCAAATGAGATTTAACGTGGATAAGTGCAAAATTTTGCATATAGGTTCGCGTAACGGTAATTTTGCATATAGTATGTCAAGGAAAGATTTAACAAGCGTAGAGCAGGAAAAAGATTTAGGAGTTATAGTCACTGGTGATTTAAAAGTAGCGAAACAAAGTACAGCAGCGGTCAATAAGGCAAACAAAGTGTTAGGGTTTATAGCTCAAAATTTTGAGTACAAATTGCGCGATATTATAGTTCCTCTTTATAAATCATTAGTTAGACCCCATTTGGAGTACGCAGTCCAATTTTGGAATCCGCATATGCGCAAAGATATAGACAAAATTGAGAGAGATCAAAGACGAGCAATTAAGATGATTCCGTCTCTTAGGTCAAAGTTGTACGAAGATAGGCTTAAGGAGTTAAAATTGACTACTCTCGAGACTAGGAGGTTAAGGGGTGATCTAATCCAGGTTTTCAAAATTATGAATGGGTTTGATAACGTAGATAGAGATAGCTTTTTTGAAATATCTCAATATAATAGGACTAGAAATAATGGGTGTAAGTTGACAAGTAGAAGGTTCGAGACAGCAGTTGCGAAAAACTTTTTTACGCATAGAATAGTAAATAGCTGGAATAGTTTGCCGGTAGAAGTAATTAGTAGCACGTCTATAAACATGTTTAAAAATCGATTAGACGCGCATGTTGATAGAAAGGGTATAGTTTAAGGTAGTAAAATTAAGGCTTTGTGGGGATAGATCCCACAGCTCAACACAAGTGTTGTGGGATATAGGGAGGCAGCGTCTTGGGTTAGGGGATACTCTCTGTCCTTACACACCCCATTTAAAGAGATTCCTCTGCCGAGCGGTGCCCCCCATAGTACTGTGAGGTATTGAAAAACTCATGATCTTCACTTGCCCCACAAATACCTTTAAATGGGAGACCCATAATGGGTGCACACACATTTCTACATTACTGTACAGTCTTTACAGCCACACCTACACTTTTCCTCGTAAGTGTATATATTGTAATGCATATGGTTGTAAATTTTGACTTGGTTCGCAATCAATATGGACCGTGACTTGATGGATACCGTAATGAAATTGACTGGATTCTTTGGATCTGATATATTTGCATGTCCGTTATAAATAGATATAGAGTAACATTTGTGGATAGTAGTCTATTATGACTTGATCCTCTGGATCCAGAGATTCTATCTTTAGTTTTAAATCGATAATTAATTAGTAGTTTTAAATTGATAATTATTTAGTTTCGTAAAAATTGGTCATTGCCAAATTACTGGCAGTTTTTACATAAATTTCTTATGTTCTTGTGGTTCGGAACCCACGTAAAATTGTAGGTCCCCTCCACCACCATGGAGGGCATACACAATACACGATTACGAACACAGTTAGGTAGACCAGCCATGAGTGGATCCTAGGGTCTTTGTTGGTCTGAAACATTATAACATTATGATCAATAAAATTGTTCATATTTTCTTTAGTTACCTGTAAAAACTTGCCTGCTGATGCAGTTAACCTTGTAAGTGTTATTGTTGTTTCGTTGATTAAATTAAGCAAAGGACATTTTTCTTTTCTTAAATCCTCCCATCATAAGCCGAAGAGTAAGTCGTTAAAAGAGGCAGACTGGCTATGCCCCAGAGATCTTAAAGGTGAGAACCCAGTTTCAGATTGGTAGGAGCTGCCTATCTGACAATCTCAACCACACTAAAATTGGTAACTTGCTCACCTCATTTCTCTCATTCTTAGCAGTGCAGGTGGTGCTGAAGTCAAAGGATTTTTATTAAGGCCCTCTGGGTGGTTCTCACTGGCAGCTAAATCTCCCATCTCCACAACCAGCCGCAGCTGCCGTGACCCCACTAACAGAGTATCCGGTAGGTGAGTAACGCAAACGCATCTTTACACAGATACACTTACTGGCATCGCGCCCCCGTTTCACTGGTGCCCAGACCCGGGAAGATTGAAAGGAGAGCATCAATAGAAAGCATTAGTATTGACTAGAAGCCCCTATTCTCTTGCCGGTATTCCCAGCACTCACCACACTGCACAAGAACAGTTGAGAAACAGAATTATTCACAAGAAGAGCAAACAATAGAGAATGGGTGACACAACAGGTCTTGCCAGTCAATTTACCCCCACTATCACCACTGCTGTGGCTTCATCAACAGTCACTGTAACCACAATAGCTAGTCCGATCTTGACTTCTGGCACTAATTTCCCATATAACCATGACACGGGTGGCAGTAGGGAAATAGCTGCTACTTTACAGCCAATAGGAACAACCCCTGAGAGACCAGCATGTCAGTCACCACCTATGGCAGGAACTCCTAAGGATGGGGGCATTGACCAACCATCATTGGCAATTCTTCAGCAAATGGTTATGCAGAATGCTCAGACCATGGCCATGATGTCTCAAATACTGGCTAATAGCCATACACCTAAGGTTCTTCCACCGGAAAAATACTGCCTGAGTGAAGGACATGATTTTCATGAGTTTGTGAGAACCTTTGAGAAATATTTTGAGCAAGAATATCCAGGTTCCCTTGAAAGGATGGGATCCCTTTTAGCTAATTACCTCGATGGCTCTGCCTTAGAAATTTATCGAGTAATGCGGAAGTCTACTAGTGATTATGGGACACTGAAGGCTCATTTAATATCCTGGTATGAGAAAGAGCAAAGAAAGAAAGAAGAAAGTCAGAGTCAGGACTTTATGGAGGCTACCAAGCACTCACATGAGACTGTCTCTGCTTATGCCCTTAGAGTAATAACCCTAGCCTGTCAGTGCTTCCCTGGTATGGATGTCACTCAACTCCGTATAGTTAAAGATAGGTTTATATCTGGGTTGCCCTTGGAGTTGAGGCAGGAGCTGACCAGGATCATCCATACTCAAAGGACCTTAACTAGGAATGAAGATCTCATGGGAGAAGCTTGTGGCACTAGCGGACTTAAACTCCACAGAGTCCCCCTTGGCAGGTCAAGCTGGAACCACCACTAGATGCACCCAAGAAACATCCCCACCAGTGGGTCAGTGGCAGACATCCCAATCCTCTGTGAAGCCACAATCTGAAATGGCCAATGTGGCACATCTAGCACCAGCACTTCCTACAGCTCAAGCAGCACCCCCATTGAATCAGTGTGCTTATCCACCTTCTTCATGGAATTGGCCACCTAACTATATTGAACAAATCCCACACCAGTCAACACACACACCATATCTGAGTTCACCACCAGTTGTATTAAAGCAAGAACTACCCATGGTTGCCCCTCAGTCTACTGCAACAAACAGTCAAGGAAGGCTAAGGGGGCCCAATGGAAGAAAAGTGAGAACTGCAGCAAACTTCCCTAGGGGTCAGTCTCACCCACCAGCCAATAACTTTCAGCAAGTTGCAGCAGCACCAAGAGACCACAGGACATGTACCCATTGTCAGCAGTCAGGGCATACAAAGGGTCAATGTCCCTCGCGTCCTTTATGTCATTGGTGTGGAAAGCGGGGTCATCTCCATCAAGATTGCTATACTGCCAGGAACATTTGCATACGTTGTAAGCAACATGGACATAGCCCTGCACAGTGTCCTACTCAGAAGAACTATTTAATGGAGAGGCCACAATGCCCAAGTTGTGGAGGACCACATTTGGGTCAAGATTGCATGAGTGACCAAGGGTTGGTCCCACCACCACAAGAACTAGCACCAGAATTGGGAAACTAGATAGCTCTGTCATGGAAGGCAGCATGCCAGAGCTACCCCAGCATGCTAGCAATGAATGGTCTTTTGGAGGCATCATTGCTTCCCAGGAAGCAACACCATCAGAGCAATATCCATTAGCAAGTCAGATTGCACACAACTACCTTGAGGCCCCCCAGAGTGAGACTGAAGATGAGACAGTGGAAGATGTTGAACAAGTTGGAACCCTAGAGAGGGATGAAGAGCAGCCAGTGAACACTGAAGATGAATTGGCTGAAGTTCTGGACCTGAGACAAGAGCAGCAATCAAGCAATGCCTTAGTCATCCGGCCAAGAATAAAAAGCTCTCCCCACACAGGCCCATTGTCAGCTCTTGTGGATACAGGTGCTGCAGTCAGTTTGATGTCAGCTTCATGTTACCATCAACTTCCCTCTGATAAATTCCCACTAAAGGAAGTACCTCTCAAGGGGATTAGGGGTATAGGTAAACACATTGTACCAGTTCTGGGTGGTTGTACAGTCACACTCATGTTTCCCAATTTTGAAACACAACCAATTGAGTTTGTGGTTGTGAGAGACCATGTCTCAGACTTTGATCTGATCTGTGGGGTAAACATGTTACAGACTGATAGTTTGCTTCCTGACTTGGCTAAACGAGAACTCCTCACTCGGAAGGGAAGCCAACTTATCACAGTTGCCCAAGATGCTCAACAGCCACTTCCAACCAGCCTTGAATGTGAAAGTGTGGAAGATGTTGAAGTTGCGCCCCGCACCTGTCAAATGATAGAGGCATGTTTCCGCCTCCAAGGATACAACCCTGATCATGAGTTAACTTATTTGGAAAGTAACTCCTCTGTAAAAGATTTGATTATACAACCTGGATTAATGAATGTCAGAGAAGACAACTTTTTGGTTGCGGTATTCAACCTTGGAGACTTCTCACAGAAGATCTCCAGAGGAAACTTAATTGGGAAGGCTATGAAATTGCAGGGTAAGGACTCACTGGTACATCTGGTGGACTTCACTGACAGTTCAAAAACTTCTAAAAATCAGGAGGACTGGACTTCACAAATGATGGTTGATGCTTTTGAGTTGACAAATACATCTCTCTCAGCAGAACAAAAGGACCAGTTAGTCCAGTTGTTGCTGTGCCACCAAGGAGCTATTAGTCATGGTGATGGGGATGTTGGCCACACAACCATTATCAAGCATCAGATTGAAACAGAACACAGGCTTCCAGTCCATATCCCAGTAAGGCGAGTCCAAGGACCTGTACTGCAGGACATTGAAGAGCACTGCCAACAGCTGGAGGAAGATGGTATCATCAGACGAAGTTTCTCCCCATACTCTGCACCTGTCGTGCCAATTAAGAAAAGTGATGGGTCAATACGGTTATGCATTGATTATCGAGAGCTCAACAAAATAACAAAACGAGATTGCTTTCCATTACCTAATTTGATTGACACTCTCTTCAATTTGCATGGAATGCAATACTTTTCTACCATTGATTTAGTCAAAGGGTATTATCAGGTTGAGATGGAGGAATCCAGTGTTGAGAAAACTGCATTCTCCACCCCTCTTTCCCATTGGGAATTTCTCAGAATGCCGTTTGGGGTGAAAAATGGTCCAGCTACCTTTCAACGAGCCATGATGATGGCATTATCTGGGATCCCATGGACTCAATGCATGGTCTACCTTGATGATATAATGGTAGTAAGCCGCACCTTCCCTGAACATCTTGAAATTCTGGGAAAGGTCTTGCATGCCTTGGAATCTAATGGTTTTAAGATCAAACCCTCAAAGACTGAGCTTTGCCAGAGGAAGTGACATTCCTGGGACATCAGGTGTCATCCAAGGGGATGGTCCCACTGGTAAAGAACCTAGAAGGTATTGCCAAGTTTCCAATCCCAAACACCATCAGAAGACTCCGCCAATTCTTAGGGATGGTTAATTTCTATCGCCGACACATCCAAAATTGCTCAGAGATAGCAAAGCCTCTTAGTGAACTTACAGGCCGCAAGACGCTGACTTGGACAGCGAGTTGCCAGACTGCGTTTGATAAACTAAAGGAGGCCTTAGTTAGTCCGATCTTGTTGACATACCCTGATAGGTCAAAGGAAGCTAAACCCCTACAGCTCCATGTAGATGCTTCTAACATTGGAGCTGGGGCTTGCTTGTCCCAAGAGCAGGAAGGAAATAATAGGCCCATAGCCTTTGTTTCAACCACATTCAATAGGGCTGAACAAAAGTACTCAACCACTGAACGAGAATTAGCTGCTATTCGATGGGCTGTGAGGACCCTAAAACCCTTCCTTTATGGAATTAAAGTTAAAATTTTTACTGATCATCAACCTTTAACCTTCCTTTACAATATGCCATTAGTAAATAACAGAGTTGCTCGCACACTGGAAGAGCTGAGTAGCATTGAATATGAGCTAGTGTACATACCTGGGAAACAGAATTGTATCGCAGATGCACTATCCAGGTCTCCAATTGACAATTGTCAAGAATCATTGGATCAATATGACAACCGATCAAATGCCACTCCAAAAGGATTCATAAAGACTGAAGTCCCAGGGGGAGGAGATTCCCTCTTTTATTGTCTATCCTTGTGGAGTAGTGGCACAATGGATCATCATAGGGAAATCAGAGAAGCAACAGTAGCAGAACTAATTAACAGGCGAAATAAGTATGGGATCTCTTCTGATAAAGCTATCACCCGTCAGCTGAATCTGATGAAACATGTTGGTCAGATCCCAACCCCACGGTTGATCCAAGTTTATAGTGATATGAATAAGGTAGAGATTTGGGTATATCATGGAGATCGAGCTCCCTTAAAGTATGGTTCTGACAACTACCATGATCGGTGTTATCTGCAGTGCCTCGCTGGGATCCATTACAATTGGTTAAACCCTATACACCTACCTGGTCAATCAAATGATAAGCCTTCCCCTGAAATTCTAAATGTGAATAGGGAAACTGATAGCCCCTTTGAAGAATTTACACTGCTTGATGATAGCATGGAGGAGGACCTTGCACCTGACACAGAGGCTAGTGGGGAGGGGAATCTACCATCTGATAACCTTACACCACAATTGGAACTGACATCAGTTGTGGTGGACATCTGTCCAGTGATTCCTTTGAGAGAAGGAGAACAACTCCCAAAAGAAGGAGGGGCATTGTCCTGGAAGATGTCATAACCTTACAAAAACTTGACCCTCACCTATGTCGCCTTAAAAAGGGGATTAAGCAACAATGGACAGCAAAACGATATACTGGAAACCTACAACCATATAAACGAGATCATCAGCAATTGGTAGTTATTGATGACATCATTTACCATAGGGGAAAGACCACCACTTGCGTTGTGTTGTTGCCAAAGGTGTTGCTATAGATTGGGCTGTCATTTTTCACAAGGAGTTTGCTCACTTAGGGCGAAATAAATTGCTTGCCCTATTATTGGAACATTTTTGGTACCCAGCTGCATCGCATAGTGACTGAGATAGTCACCTCTTGTGTGGAGTGTCAGAGAGCAAAGATTACCAATATTCTCCACACACCACCTGTGTTTAAGATTGTAACCCAACATCCTTTTGAGTTGATTGCAGCAGATCTTATCTCCTACCCTATCTCTCAAAAGGGGAATGTTTGTGCATTGGTGGTGGTTGACCATTTCTCTAAGTGGTTGTCCGTGGTCCCACTGCCCAATAAACGGGCCTCTACTGTAGCACAAGCATTCAAAACTCGAGTATATCCATTTCTGCCCAGGCTGCCTGAAAAGCTACTCAGTGATAATGGGCCTGAGTTCACAGCCCAGGAATTTGAAGATACCTTGCTTGAACTGGATATACTCCATGTAAGGACTTCTCCCTATTGCCCCACATCCAATGGGGCTGTTGAGCGAGTAAACAGGACACTAACCCAATATTTGCGGATGAGTTTGAACCAGGTTGAGACCTGGGATGACCATCTGCCCAGGGTGGTATCCATTTACAACAATACCAAGCATCAGGAGACTGGTATTTCCCCAGCAGCCTGTCTCTTATCCCAGGCTCACATCTTCCCTCAGGGCCCTAGGATAGACCACCATCAGCTTCAATATCGGGATGAAGGCCACCCACGGTTCGAACCCTATCACTTAAACCAGCTGGTGGGGCTGAAAATACACTATCCTGGCAACCTGAGCATCAATAAATTCAAACCTCGGTATGCTGGACCATATTGTATAATTAAAGTGAACCCAAATGAAATTACTTATCAAGTTCAGTCAATGAACCCTCAGGAACCCACTATTTATAAAGTTCACCACAAACATCTGAAAAAGTGGAATGTGGCTCCACCATATCTTCAACAGAACCGCTACTACCAAAGGCTTTTGGGAGATGCCCATTATGAGGTTGAATTCCTACCACAACCTACACCTGTAGAGATGAGTAAGGGTCCATCTCTAATTGAAGAACCAAGCCATGATGAGCCATTCTTTAAGGGTTTTCGCTTCAACCCATTACCTGTGGAGCGTCTGAGAAAATTCAGCAGACTCTAGATCAGACTCTCCACAACCTGTATCAGTTGGAAGAGAGATTTCATGAACAGCCACCTCCCAGCAGAAATTCTTCGAGACTAGATAAGACAAGTGGGGAGGATAAAGTTAATGGGGACAGAGAATGGATGCCCAGTAGCAATCTCATCCTTTGATTCAGGGCAGGAACTACCTTCCTCTGAATTGGAGCCAGTGAAACAAAGTCCCCTAACGTCTTTTCGATTTATTGCCACCAATAATCAATCATATTTAGCTGTGTGGAACCTGAAACAGACTTTGCAGTGACACAATCTCCAGAATCTTCAGAAATGACAAGTGAGTTGACTTAGTGACATAGGAGGAGGACTGAGTCCAACTGATCAGCCAACTCACGCAAGGCGACGAGGGTCCCTCACTCTGGAACCATTCTCTGGTGTATTAAAGTGGGTAAAGAAAACATCATTGACACCTTCAAAAATTGATTTTAGAGGGTTCTCACCTGAATCTCAAAACCTGCCTTTACCAGTTGTTACACAAGTAGGTACCCTCAAGAAGATGGGGAACCGACCATTCACAAGGTCACAGGGCAGATCTCAGGAATTGCCTAGGGTACAAAGTTCCCCACTTGAGAGGAAAACTAAAAGTAAGGTTACTGATTAGGTTAAGGTAAGATATAATTTGTAAAGTGTATTAAAGTCCCATACTATCACTCATCACTACTTATGTACTTAGAGATAAAAATACCTGTGTTGTGCACCCCACAACAAGTGGGGAGGAGTGAGATGGTATGGTTAACACCCCAAGTTGGTGGGAACTCCACTATTGGAAAGGATTCCTGAGAGCTCCCAAACCCCTCAGTAGGGCCTGGGAGGTTTCAGTAATCCCCATTGGGCCAGAGCTTTCTTAGAAAGCCAAGCCTTCAGAGTTACTAAAAATGTTTTTCTTCTCTTTTTAATTGATTATAACAGATTTGAAATTCTCTCAATATAGAGAATGTTAAAAAACATTGAGGCAATCATATGCCTGAGTATAACAGCTTGGAAATTCTCTCAGCATAGAGAATCAGAAGCTTGAGGCAATCATATGCCCATATCAAGAGACGGGAAAGCATCTCACTTCTCCTTGATGGTGTGGTAGGTGATCCAGTCTTGTTTTTACCATTGGTGTTTTGTATTGCTTAACCATTAGCTATAAGAACCATGTCTCACATATTTGGATCACTTAAAGTTATCATGTAAATATCATAATCATTTCTGAATACCTGATTTCCTTTGTAAAGACCTTGTTGAAAAACCTAACTTCAGTTATCAATATGCATCACAATGGATTTTGAGCTTTCTCAGGCTGTGAACTAAATTGTACCTTTAACTGCCTTATGAGCAACATATTAATGCAAATACATATCCCAAAATTTTAGACCATTAATTACACTGGGCAACACGTATTTTATTGAATGATATCTGACACTTGATTCTAGGTAATTTGGGTGCGCTGAATACGAATTTCAACTCGGTTTGGCTCTATCAGGTCCTGATTCTTGTCGACAGCCTATGTGCTATTTTCCAGATTTTTCAAATTAGGACTAAAAAATTAAGTCATGTGTTAAATTTTTTTTTCAAGTTTCATGAATACAAGCAGTTCAAACTACAGTAAAATTACATTATAATGATAGAAATGACTTAAAATAAAAAAACAAACAGATATGAAGCTTTCACTGTGGCAAAAATTTTCTTTTGTAAGACTTTCTAGCGTATTTGCTTGTTGATGGCAGGTCTCTTTTCAAGCACCAGCAGTAATCAGCCATCATGTGGGAATCCCAGCGGCCTTGGTACCGTTCCTCCATAATTTGATATCTTGGTGGAATCTCTCCCCTTGTTCGTCACTTACATCACCTAAATTACTTGGAAATTGGTCAAGATGGCTATTCAAAAAATACATTTTTATGCTCATATTGCAACCTAACTCTTTGTAGTCCCTTAAAAGTTTTTTTACGATTTCTTCGTAGTTATCTGCCCTATAATTGCCTAAAACGTTTTCTATCAAGTCCACGAATGAGAACCAGCCATTTTTTTCGCGTTCATTCATGACATTAGGAAAATTGCTGTCTTTAATCATTGTTCTTATTTGTGGACCGTCGAAAATTCCCACCTTGATTTTTTCATAACTTAAACTTGGAAATTTTGAAGTTATGTATTTGAAACACTCGCCGTTCGTATCTAAAGCTTTTACATATTGTTTAATGAGGCCTAGTTTTATATGCAGAGGAGGAAATATGATTTTATCTCTGCTCACTAAAGGTGGATTAATTACGTTTTTTTCTCCGACAGTAAGTGATGTTCGTGCTGGCCAGATTTGTTTGAAATAATGTTCTTCCTTGGCTCTGCTGTCCCATAAGCAAAGGAAGCAGGGATATTTAGTATACCCTCCTTGTTGTCCTAGCAGAAAATTAACCATTTTTAAGTCAACACATATGATCCACTCGTGCTCCCTATATTTGATAAGATTTAAAACCTTTTCTATATGTTCATACTTTTCTTTTAATTTTGTTGAGTGCCCAATCGGTATCGAGCCGTATAGATTGCCATTATGCAACAACACACACTTAAGACTTCTTTTCGAACTGTCTAAAAACAAGCGCCAATCATTTGCATCGTAAAACTCAACCCCCATCTTCTTTAACAAACCAACTATGTCGTAGCAATATACTAAACTATCCTCTGTTCTAAAATATTTAACAAGTTCTTCTTCTCTTTTTCTGTAAAATGAAATGTATGTGTTTGAAGTAAGCAAATTTTTCTCTTTAAGTCTTGAAGCTAAAATTTCCGCAGCCTTTTTTGGCAAATTTAGATCCCTTACAAGATCATTCAACTCGGCCTGGTTAAACTTTTGCGGATCGTTTTGACTTTCAAATACGCTGGGGTCAAAATCGGTGTCTGACTCCTCAAAGTGCATAACAATATTTTCAGGAACATCTTCAACTAATTCTTGAGTTGGCAGACCCTTAAATTTTGGAATGGGGATCTCATTTGAATGTAGCACAGGTCGTATCGCGGTGTCGAAATTTGGGTACTCGATACAATGTTTATTTTTCTTAGTGAAGCCCGAAGTCTTGACAAAGCAAAGGTAGCAATCGGTCTCGTGGTTAGTAGGCTCTCGCCACACCTGATATGGAAAAAAAATTGTAAAGCGTTAACAAAAGCGACGAGAGACTTATTTTTATGAATTTTATCAAAAGTTATCACCCAAACATTTAACATTTCTATGTGTTTCAACCTTATGCAATATTTGAGATTCTTATAAACATTTTCTGTAAATTTTTGTTTATGTACCTAAGTTACAATTACATTTAGGTAAGTTACAGTATACTAGTGATTAAATTACGTAGTTTTATGAAATCATAAACTTACCATCGGAACTCCAAAAGGTATTTTTGAATCCGAACCCTTCGTCCAATGTCGCAGTCTTTCAATGCATGGAGTACAGGCTTTATGTGGAGCCCACGATTTATCTTGGTCCCCAGTTTTATGCCAAAATAAGCTAAGTAAGCTCTTTTTACGAAGTCAGTTATATTTGCTCGTTGATGTGGAAGTGTAAAATTTCCACATATATAACAGAAGGAATCAGGGTTGTTTTTGCATTTGAACTTTCTAGTGCTTGATGACATATTGCTTGATTGTTCTGCCAATTTGTAAAGGTATTTAAAGCCCTTAATTCATATAAATTTAAGAAAATCTGAAATATAAACACAAAAATTAGTTTAAATAGGTACTTACAATCTATGAAATTAAACTAGAAACACGGATGAGTAGGTACAATATAAATTACGTCTAATTAAATCAACTATATTAAATCACGATGACAAAATTACTCACTAAATCATATGCCAATTCAAAATTATGTTAATGCCCAAACTTAATTAACTAACTCAACTGACTGACTGACTGACTGATTGAATTGACTGCTTAACTCTGGAAACGAGTCGCTTTTATATATTTTAGTTGTCCCTCTAGAATACTCTACAGAGAACAGGAACGCTCGAGAAAATTTTAGAATTCTATGATATTTTTAGCTTAATTTACTAATATTAAAATGGGTTAAAAATGACAAAATTAAAAATATTTTTAGGGTGTTACATATAAAAATATACATAATACAACAATACCATAACAATAGGTACAAATACCTAGATAAAAACCTAGTTGCATAATGTGTAACTGCAAAAAGACTTAGCGAGTATTGAGAAAAAGACCTTTTTATGAATACGACGAAAGAGGAGGGGTGTTGAGCAAAATCAGGACCTGATAGAGCAAAACCAAGTACAAATTCGTGCTCAGCGCACCCAAATTACCTAGAACTAACTGTCAAATCTAATTCAATAGACAAAAAGTTGAAATTTGTTCCCCAGTGTTATCATTGTCAGTTTTGCTCCCTTTTCTGGCATCATTGCACTCATGGATTCCTGTGAGTCCACTGATGACAGTGCTAGGGGGATAATCTCTAAATGTTGTTGGGTTTTTTTTCTTTATCAGGGATTTGTTTTTGGCTGGGACATTTGCTTATTGAAGTGAATTTGGACAAAGCTTTTTCTTCCCCAATGCCTGCACAAATGCTGAAGCCAGTGTTCACATAGTTTTTTTGTTATAAACATTGCTTTTGTTTGTACTGATTGAGCCAAGAATACCTTTAATGATTGTGAGATGAAGTGGAGTTTAAAATGACACATCTGGGACTTATCAGGTTTATACAATTTGGGTAACACTCATTGACCTTGCCCTAGTAACTAATATTCTTTGTTTTTTTTGCATTAGTTATGTAAGTTATTTTTTTTTCTGTAAGTCTTGTCTCCTTTGTGTGGTAATGGGCTGGTGATGGCCAATAATTTAATTGTTTTATTTTATGTTGACATTTTTGTGTGTGGTATGGGACTAATGATGTTTGTTTCTTTTGTTTTGTAGTAATAATTTTTTTTCAAGTGCTTAGTTGGTTCTGAATACACATTGGTGTATGATCAATAAAATTGTTCATATTTTCTTTAGTTACCTGTAAAAACTTGCCTGCTGATGCAGTTAACCTTGTAAGTGTTATTGTTGTTTCGTTGATTAAATTAAGCAAAGGACATTTTTCTTTTCTTAAATCCTCCCATCATAAGCCGAAGAGTAAGTCGTTAAAAGAGGCAGACTGGCTATGCCCCAGAGATCTTAAAGGTGAGAACCCAGTTTCAGATTGGTAGGAGCTGCCTATCTGACATAATCTCAACCACACTAAAATTGGTAACTTGCTCACCTCATTTCTCTCATTCTTAGCAGTGCAGGTGGTGCTGAAGTCAAAGGATTTTTATTAAGGCCCTCTGGGTGGTTCTCACTGGCAGCTAAATCTCCCATCTCCACAACCAGCCGCAGCTGCCGTGACCCCACTAACAGAGTATCCGGTAGGTGAGTAACGCAAACGCATCTTTACACAGATACACTTACCGGCATCGCGCCCCCGTTTCAACCTGACATATCCCCAGAAAAAATTCCCAAGAAAATGTACTGAAACGGATAAAGATATTCAACAAGATCTTAATGCAACTTTGGAGCAACTTCATGTTACCCCAAGTGAAATTACGCAAGTAACTAGCTATTAATGTGTGTACAGATAATGCATTTTCATACTGTCAGCTGAAATTTAATTCAGATATAGTTGTCTTATACCTAATACATATATATGAAATTATCTAAAAAATATACTTCAGTTCAGAAATTCAGATTGTTGCCACTAGATATGCCATACTTATATTTATTAATTAATTGCATTTCAAATATTTTTCAGATGCCCTGAGCAGTGGAAGCAGATCAAAGGCAGTTTCACAAAAATACAAAAAAGCTTCAACCTCCCTCAAGAGGAAGTTGGAACTGCATTTGCCACTGAAGTTCAAGATGTTGGTGAGCCACTGAGTAAACAGTATCTCAATGAAGCAGATTTGGAGAGGTAAGAAACTAAAAATAATTAATGAGATGACTTTGAACTATTAATGTATGTATGTAAATACCTGTATATAGGTACAGTATTATAGGTTGTCATGTTTGGATATATATGTAGACATTAGCTATATGTCCTAAAATGTGACATCATCCCATATACTAAATATACTGGTATATGTTCAAATTCATGAAGTACAGTACTTCCTTAATTCTTGAATAATATAAATCATGTACTTACATCCTTAATATTGTACAGTAATTTGGGGTTATATTTTTTTATAGGTACGAAAACCTCATGAGTGATCTTGTACAAGACTTCAAATCCACATCATCGTACAAAAGGAGGCTTCAGATACTTACACTCTCGCCACTTCCGATTTCTAGGACAATGGATTTGTTTGGTGCAACCAGATACATGGTTGACAAAACTAGACATTTGAAACATACATTTGGTATTATGCCACAGATTCCTATCTACAGTAAAGGAAGAAAACTAACTGAAGATATAATCTCTGAAATAAAGGAATTCTACGATGATGATGAAGTCAGTTGTTTGTGTGCAGGGAAATCTGATTGTGTTAGTATAAGAAATAAAGATGGTGAAAGAGAGTATGGTACAAGCAAAAATGTCTATTACTAGGAAACTTAAAAGAATTATAGGGTCATTCCAGCTCAATTGGTACAGGGGTGGTCGGGTGACCATCTCCAATTTTCTTCAAATTTTCAGGGTTGATTCATACACCATTCAAGAGCTTAAATCTAAAATTTTAGCTTCCTCAGTCAAAAACTTTTAATTTTATGGTCACTTAAATGGCCCCCACCTTCGACAAAAAATGCCCATGTTGGGCTTGATCGGCCAACACCTTCATTTTGAGAGGCCTTGAAAAGTGTCTTCTAATAGGAGTAGAAGCTTCAAATTTGTCATGCCAATACAACTTCTGGTGGGCTTTTCAATTTTGCAAGCAAAAAGGCTGTGGAACAAATAGTTTCTAAGTTACAAGGGCTTAAATATGGCTCCATTTTGAAGCTTGCATCAATTCCTCCCACTTTTATGACTACCATTTTCAAAAGTTTTAGTTCTACATCAATCACAGCTGTTTTAATACTCCTAATAGTCTCTATGGGTTGTAAATTTATGAGTGAAATAAAAAAAATAACCAAAAAAGGATTTATTTCTATTTTTAAAAATTTCCAAAAGTTGATATTTTCACAAAATTTGCAAAATTAACATCAACTTTAGGGCTTAATATAAAGGTGTCCAAAATTAGTCAGGGAGTTGATACTTCTAGTAAAGAAAGATACATATGTATAAAAAAACATATATTAAGGAATAGATCTCAACTCAACTCCTTCATATAGTTTTGGTGATTCAAAGAAAAGTACTTTTTGTGAGAAATCTCATTTTTGCAAAATTTGTAAATTTTTAAATTTCTATTTATGACATTGAATTGTAATTTTACTCCCATTTTATTACTTATTAAGTTGATTAACAATTGTAATAATATGTAAATAAGTCTAAAACATACAAGAAATTTAATATGTCTGTCAAAACAACCAGCGACTCGAAGGGCTCTGGGTAGCTCATTTCACTTTGTATATTCTTATAAATGTAAAACATGATGGTTAATCATTAATGTCCAGGCCTATTTTATAGATCATGATCTTTTATTTTCAGAAAATTTAACTAGAGCAATTAACTTAATTTTACTGCCTGTAATAATAGCTTATTCTAATCAAGAATCAAAGTGCAGCTTTGGTATGTACTTGGATGATCCATGTCATGAACACAGACTCACCAGGAAGGTGGGTATGTATACCTTACATGAGCTGACAGATGAAACAAGGAAACTGCTATTGTGGAGAACAAAAGCAACTGTAATCAACCCAAATAGTGCTACTGTATGCTACCACCATGAAAAAATGTTTGGAATGCATTACCAACAAATGCAACGTAGCTGCCAAGATCCATGGAGAAATCATCGAAAGAAGATAACAAGCAAGTAAATATAGGTACTAATATATTTATATTTCATAAAGAAGTTTATATTGTAAATTGTAACCTAAATTAGCTATTTAATTTTAATAGGGTAGGCTATATACTGTGCTACTGAATGCATATGTTTTGAATATTTTATACAAATAGCCTATAACCAAATGTTGAGGTTTTAAAATTATTTTCCAGTGTGTTTAGAGTTTACATTACCCTACTTTATTTGCAGAATCACTACAAATTATTGACAGAGACATAGCAACTAGACTGAATCTGATACCAGGACAAACTTTGCTCAACATGCTTCTCTAGAGCCAAGATGATTGAAGATGAAAAAGACTCAGGTAGTGATGAATATGTTCCAGAAGAAATAGTTAAGGAGACATTTGACGAAACATTATGTTCACTAGAATGCTCACCCATTAAGTATGTAAGAGCAAGAGATCGAAAGTTTTACGCGAAAAGGAAACTAAAGCAAATTGAAACCAACAAAATCAAAGCTGTCAAAAGTACTTCATATGAAGCCTAGCATTTTGGATGAGGAAGTGGAGAAACCTATAGAGAGTGAGGAAGAAAAGTGTTATCAGCATATGATAGAGGAACTGAAAGAAAAGTGTAAAACTAGTACCAGACAAGAAAAGATACAAATTCTAACACTCCTTCCAATTGGTAAAACCTGGTCCAGAGAAAGAATTATGAAAGAATTTGAAGTGTCAGCCAGAATGGTTAATGCTGTGAGGGCCTTAAAGAGAAAAGAAGGTATCCTTCCTATAATGAGAAATAAAAAGAGTAGCAAGGGTATAAGCGATGAAATAAAGGAAAAAGTGATAGAATTTTTCCAAAACAATGAATATACTAGAGAATGCCCTGGTAAAAAAGACTACAAATCAATAAAAACACCACAAGGGAAGGTTCACAAGCAGAAAATACTGTTGTTGACAAATATCAGAGAATTATATACGCTTTACAAAAATAAATATCCAAATGACAAAATCTCCAAATCAAAGTTTTTTGAACCTAGACCAAAATGGTGTATGGGTGCGGGGAGTAAAGGCTCACACAATATATGCATTTGTGAAATACACCAGAACTTTCAACTTTTATGCGAATCACTCCCCGTCAAAGTAGAATTAAGAGAGTTACTAGGGAAAATAGTCTGCAACACAAACCAGAAACTGCATGATTAATAACTGCAAAACATGTCCTGGTTTAAATGAATTACGGGATTGGCTTCTTACCATTTTTGAAAAATTCAATGATTATGACATGGATGATGAGGTTTCCTTTAAGCAGTGGCTTCATACAGACCATACCCAACTGGTCACAATGACAAAAAGTGTTTCGAATGTAGTAGAAGACATATGTGAAAGTGCAAAAAAGTTGAAAGTACACCATTTCATAGCAAAAGCCCAATCAAAATATTTGTCCAACTGTAAGGAAAACCTCAATGATTCTACAGCATTAGTGCTTGTTGACTTCTCTGAAAACTATAGTTTTATAATTCAGGATGCCGTACAAGGGCATCACTGGGACAATACCCAGGCTACCTTGCATCCGGTAGTCTGCTATCAAAAAGTTGATGGTGAACTAAAAAAGTTACAAATTTTTGTGTAATATCAGATTCACTTACACAACACAACTGCAGTTCATTCTTTTTTATGTGAAGCCTTGAAATTACTTAAAAGTCAGAATCCTAAACTAAAACATATTTGTTACTTTAGCGATGGCGCAGCAAGTCAATATAAAAACTATAAAAACATCATTAATTCAGTGTTACATGAAAAAGATTTCCAACTAACATGTGAATGGAACTTTTTTGCCACCTCTCACGGAAAGAGCCCCTGTGATGGTGTTGGTGGCACTGTCAAAAGGTTAGTTGCCCGGGCAAGTCTACAAGCAACAAGTAAAGGTCACATCACCAATCCAAAAGAGATGTTCGATTGGCGCAAATCTAATATTAATGGTATACAATTTCTGTACATTGATTCAGCTAAAATTGAGGAAAATGCTAATTTATTCGAGTTAGAAAAAAGATATTCCTTAATTAAGACAATCCCAGGAACCCGTTCATATCACTGCTTTAGACCTTCATCAACAGGCATTAAACTGTACAAAATTTCTAGTGATGAAAATTTCTTTAACGTACAACTTTCCTTCCTCAATGCTACACAAGAAAATGTGGCTTACCAATATAAACCTGGTACATTATTGGTTTTTACGTTTTGAATGAATGATTAAAAACTAAATTGAATTAAACCAACACAAAGACTGAAGCTAGAGTCACTGTCCTGGCTGACGCCAGATGATTTGAGGCTCTAACCTAGTACTCATAAAAAGATGAAGAGGTTCAAAAGAATTTAATCCATTCAACGGCGAACAAAATTACAGTACAATCCTACTCACCAATGAACTTTCGAAAATGAAATAATACTTACAATACTAATTACCTTAAATTAATCTGAAAAGAAATCTTAAATTAGACTAACCTACCTAACTTTATACAAATTATATAAAGCCTACAAATGAAAAATAATTTGAATACAATTGAACACAGTTTGACACCTTACGTGGCTAGACGCCCTCGTAAGCAAATAGTTGAAAATTTGAACTGGACACTTTGCGATCCAATGAGCAAGTGCGTTGCCGCTGAAGGCGGCGACCTGAAGTCCGAAAGACAGTGACGTCACGCCACTATGTGACGAAACCACTTATGTAGATTTCACATACCAACCAAATTAGGTTTGGATTGGGTGTGGTTTGATATTTTAAGATATTTTTTAATAACATATGTGGCCTGTTTCTATGAAGGTGACTGGTTTGTTAGAAACATAGTTGAAGTGTGTGATACTGAGAAGGATCTATTAGTAAATTTCATGAAAAAGAATCCTTTTAAATGGCCTGAACAAGAGGACGTTTGCTGGATTCCATTCCAACATGTTTTGTGTTCAATTGAACCACCTACAGTTGCTGGGAAAATGGGGAGACAAACAATCATTTGATAGCTTGTACTATCTAAAATTGAGGAGTATTTTAAAAAAAGCCTAAGTAACTACAGACCAGTATCAAGCTGAATAATAAATTGCCAATTTATGGCTGTGAGGCCATGGAGTGTTAAAGACAATCAGACTTAAAGCCTGAGTACAATAATAAATTCCTGAGTCAGTGTCTAAACATAAGAGTTATTAGCTATATATAAGTTTACATACGAATTTACATAAAACAACACATTAAAAAAAGAATATGAACTTATAGCCAATAATTCACATGCTTAAAAACTCAGGAATTCATTATTGTATATAGCTAAGTACTGTACACTTGTATTAAGGGAAGTAATACAACAAAGCTACTTAAATTTAAGGTTTTGTACTGAAAATGGTGGTTACTGCTAGTTTATCTGTACTAACTGCATAATTTAAATTACTAGGAAGTGCTTAAAGAGCAGTAGAACATGGTTCTACACGATTTACTTAAGTAGATCCAAGTATTGAGCCTACAAAGGTCCATCTGTTGTGTTAACTGCAAATGTAGTAATAATCTAGGTATATATTATGTCTTTTTTATGAGTAAAACTTATTTAGATAATTTAACATTTGTGAATTAACTTACCAAGTAATAAAATGGAATTAAAATTACAATTCAATGTTGTAAAAAGAAATTTAAACATTTCAAAATTTTTTTAAAAATTCAGAATTTTTCACAAAAAGTACTTTTCTTTGAATAGCCAAAACTATATGAAGGAGTTGAGTTGAGATCTATTCCTTAATATATGTTTTTGTACACATATGTATCTTTCTTTACTAGAAGTATCAACTCCCTGACTAATTTTGGACACCTTTATATTAAGCCCCAAAATTGATGTTAATTTTGCAAATTTTGTGAAAATATCAACTTTTGGAAATTTTTAAAAATAAAAATAAATCCTTTTTTGGTTATTTTTTATTTCACTCATAAATTTACAACCCATAGAGACTATTAGGAGTATTAAAACAGCTGTGATTGATGTAGAACTAAAACTTTTGAAAAATGGTAGAGTCGTAAAAGTGGGAGGAATTGATGCAAGCTTCAAAATGGAGCCATGTTTAAGCCCTTGTAACTCAGAAACTATTTGTTCCACAGCCTTTTAGCTTGCAAAATTGAAAAGCCCACCAGAAGTTATATTGGCATGACAAATTTGAAGCTTCTACTCCTATTAGAAGACACTTTTCAAGGCCTCTCAAAATGAAGGTGTTGGCCAATCAAGCCCAACATGGGCATTTTTTGTCGAAGGTGGGGGCCATTTAAGCGACCATAAAATTAAACATTTTTGACTGAGGAAGCTAAAATTTTAGATTTAAGCTATTGAATGGTGTATGAATCAACCCTGAAAATTTGAAGAAAATCAGAGATGGTCACCCGACCAACTTTCTGAAATCTGTACCAGTTGAGCTGGAATGACTATATTTAAAATATAAAGAAAACAATGATAATAGCATACGGTAGGGTTTTCTACCTTTGCCAATCTGAGGCCTAAATGGTGTGTAATTGCTGGAGGCAAAGGAACTCACTCAGTTTGTGTTTGCACCCACCACCAGAATCCTAAACTCATGGTATCAGCAATTGCAGAGAAAAACTTAACCTATTACACACTTATGGAAAAAAGTGTTTGTGATATAAATTCTTTTACATGCATGTTACATGGATGTCAAGAATGTCCTGGTAGCATAGGCATATTTAATTTCTTAAATACTATACCTTCCTTGACAAGCAGAGATTTTATCAAATATGTTCAGTGGACTAATACAGATAGATCAACATTGGAAACTCATATAGCTTTTCCAGATGAATTTATTGAACACCTTTCAGAAAACATTTTTTCTCTTACTACCATAGGCACCACTACATTGCAAAAAGCCAGAGTCAGTATTTGAAGACTATGAAACAAAATCTTCACGGTGATGAAATACTTGTGCTAGGGGATTTTGCAGAAAACCATTCATCACTCAAGATGAACCACAAAGTTTTCACTGGACAAATGACCAGGTGACCCTCCATCTATTTATGGTGTATCACATGAAGGATGAGGAATTAATTCATACTAGTTACTGTATTATTAGCGATTGTCTTCAGCACTCAACATCAGCAGTTCATACTTTCCAGCAATACTTAATGAAAGATATTACACAGAAATTCCCCAATGTACAAAAAGTAATTTATTTCTCTGATGGGTGTGGAGGCCAATACAAAAACAAATATAATTTCAGCAATCTATGCTATCATGAACAGGATTTTCGTGTGAAGGTTGAGTGGAATTTCTTTGCCACAAGTCATGGGAAAAAGGCTTGTGATGGTATTGGAGGAACTATTAAAAGAGTTGTAACAAAGGCTAGTTTGCAACATACTGATACTGGTCATATTCTAACACCAAGAGCTTTCTAGTAGGTTTAATGAAGCTTTGCCTGTTAAAGGTACACGGGGGTTTCCACAGGTTTGTACCAGAGTCAGAAAACCTAATACAAGCTTATCAGACATCCAATTCTGATAATTGTAAATTGTTTAGAATAAGTACTGGGGCTGAACCAGATAAAGACAGTCAACTAGTTGAAAAAGATGGTTATCAAATTGGCCAGTATGTTGCCTGTAAATATGATGATAAAGTTTGGTTTGGAATTATTTTAGACACTTCAGAAGAATATGGTGATTATAAAATCAGTTTCCTCACCTCATCAGGATCTACCACTCAGTATTATTTTCCGATGAAAGAGGAGGTTTGCTGGATAAAACAGTGATATGATTTCTATCATGATGACACCAAATATCAAGCCTGGTGTTAAGATTATTTACTCCTTCAATCCAAAGCAAGTTCAAGAACTTAATGGGAGTTTGGAACCAAAACTAGGATAAAAATCTGTTGAAAATTAACTATCAGGTTATCCCATAAGTAATGCCATTTTTTAGATTGGAATTTGAAGGACAAAAAAAAACAACCGAAATTTTTTAATCTAGTATATATTTTCCATTGGAATCAATGACACTCTGCCAACATCCTACAAGCTTTTCAATGCCATGTTTATAAAATTCAGGAGGTTTTGAGGCAAAATACGTACAAAGACTGGTGTGCAGGTCATCTAAAGAAGTATACTGTTTCTCATCAAGATAGTTTTGCAGACTCCTGAAGAGATGATAATCTGAAGGCGCAAGGTCTGGAGAATATGGAGGATGTGGAAGTTTTTCCCACCCAAGCTCCTCAATTTTGCAGAAGTGATCTGAGCAGTATGAGGACATGCGTTGTCGTGGTGGAACATGATTCCTTTCCAATTAACCAAAGAAGGTCTCTTTCTTTTAGTGCAGTGTTCAATCAATCCAGTTGACAGTAGACTTGAGCAGTGATTGTTTGGTTGTGTGGTAAGGTTTCAAAGTGTATTACACCACCTTTTATCCCACCAAACACTAAGCAACACCTTCCAAGGGTGAAGATTTGGTTTTGGCTGTGGTATCGCTGGTTCTCCAGCACAAACCCACTGTCGACGGCGCTTAACATTCTGGTACAGTATCCACTTTTCATCACCAGTCACTAAATGGTGCAAAAATGGATCTTGGAGTTCACGGGAATGAAGAGCTGTGCTAATGTTTACCCACACCCTCAGATTGTCGACCGACAATTCATGTGGCACCCATTTTCCTAACTTAGGCACTTTCCCAAGTTGTTGCAAATGTCAATGGATGGTGGATGGGGATGAATTGAGTTTCTGGGCCAATTCTTTGACAGTTGTTGAACAGTCTTCTTCAAGTGCGGCTAACAGCAGGTCATCATCAAACTCAGCAGGGCATCTAGAGCGTGCTGCATCTGTCAAACAGCAGTCACCATTCCTAAACTTTTGAAACCATTTTTGACATTTCCTCACATGCAGAATATCATTGCCATAAACTTCCTGAATGTTTCGCATTGCTTCAGTAGCACTATTCCCTTTTTTGAACTCGTAAAGCATTATATGCCTGATATGCTCTTCTGATACCACCATGTTTATGAGGGGTTCACATAAAGCAAAACACACATCTTCACTGGTCAAGGTCTGTAAAGTATGTAGCGAAGCACGATAGATCTCTTAGATATAACCTTCAGAAAATTTATGCTTAAACTGAGTAGGACTAGTTTAAACTTAATCTATTGTAAAAAATGACATTACTTATGGGATGACCTGATATATATAAGCTTAGGTAGGTATAGATTATTAGCATTAAGATTATTGCACCATGTGTAAATTGCAATGTATTAATTATGGTACCTAACAGCTTACTTGAATTTGTAAAAATTAGTCTTTTAAGTAAAAGTAGCCATTTTGAAATCTGTAAATACCTATTTTATATGCAAATATACATATATTTATTTTCATATATTGATAGAATAAGGTTGAAACTCATTTTTTGTATATGTAAAATTTAAAAAAATCTGTAATTTAGGGTAGGCTGGACCCCTTCAAATGGAATAAAGTGTTGTAACTTTTTTCTGTTAATTTTAGTCATTTTTTCTACTTATGCTAATTTGTTGTGTGTGCAATTACCTTTCATAAACACTTTAATTCACTGTTCTATGTCAATTAGGGACTGAGTTATGGTGGTTTGAATATTTAGTTTTCATTCCCCCCCCCCAAAAGGGGGGAGCATAACTTTTGAACCATAACTCCGATTGAGCTGATATTTGATACTTACTAGCATAGACCATTCTATAAACCAAATTTAAGCAAAATCTATGAGGGTGTGGTTTTGACCACTGCATGATTTGTCATGGAATGACCCTTACCACACTATCAAGGAGAAGTGAGATGCTTTCCCATCTCTAAAAATGGGCATATGTTTGCCTCAAGGTTCTGATTATTCTCTATACTGAGAGAATTTAAAATCTGTTATAATCAATTGAAAAGAGAAGAAAAACATTTTTAGTAACTCTAAAGGCCTAGCTTTCTAAGAAAGCTCTGGCCCAATGGGGATTACTGAAACCTCCCAGGCCTTACTAAGGGGTTTGGGAGCTCTCAGGAATCCTTCCTAACTGTGAAGTTCCCACAAAACTTGGGGTCTTAACCACACCATCTCAACATAACAAGAAAGATATATTATTTTGTATCAAAATTTTCCATCACTGACTGATAAAAACACGAAAATTAGACATCTGGGGGCTTTGTAAAGTCAGCAAATTTTTAAGACAGACTTCATCTCACAGCTGTCTAGTTTCGAGTGATGCTTTAGGCAAGGGAGAAGTCCTTAATCTTCCTATAAGTTCTGAGTGAATACCTAATAACATAAAACTAACAATACAAAGGGATAGGCCTATTCATTCAGGTATTTAAGTAGGTATAGTGCTGCCTATATTAATTAAACCAAATAAACTCATTGCGTAACCCCCATTGCCTACATTGAAAGAGAGGCACAATAGACAGCCATGCACCCTACAACAAGAAGCGAGGGCCAACGAAATAATAAGGTATGGTAATTTCCTTCTTAACCTTTAGGCAGCACTAAATACTGAAGGCATATAAATCAAACATTAACCAAAAACACTACTTAACAAGGTCTTTTGAAGACATCCACAAACACAACTTTTTAATGAAAAAACACAGGGTTTTTGCCATTTTCTGAGCATCAATATCTGTTGGAAATTTCCAATGGATGGCTGAAGGGACAGCAATCAAACATAACCCTATAGAGGTTTTTCATAGTGCATGTGCACGCAATTTATGGAAGTAAAGGAATAATGTTTGCTAATAAAGATTGAATTTTGATTACAGAAAGAAACCTTCAATCATGTTTTTCTGTCTGGTTGTCTGAATTAAAAACTTTAGCTATTTCTGTTAGCCATTTTTTTTCTGTATTTGGAAAATTGACAAAAAGCTCTCAAATCTTGGTGCAAATAAAAGATTTTTGTTGTAGCTATGTAATAAACAGGCTATAAAAAAAGACAAGTGCAAACTTTTGTGTATTCCACTAGATTTTAAAAAGAGTAAGAAATCATGGCACCTGAGGAAAAAAAACTATATATAGGCTTATGGGTTGATTGCTATCAACCTGGAAATCCAGTGAAAATTTCCATCAGATTTAATGACTACAGTTGAGGGTAAAAAGTCTTTTTTTTTTGGTAAAAAAGTTGTTTGTGTGGAGGTCTTCAAAGACTGTGTTAATTAGTTTTTTATTAGTTAAATTAAATTTATTTGCCTTCAGTAATTTAGCAGCCTATAATAGACTGTCCCAAGTTGTAATGTTAAAAAAAAAAATTATTTGTTCAGAGTTGCATAGGTTTTCATTTTGTGACACTTTATGAAACATGCATCATGTACAAATTTTATCCAATTTGGTGCATATTTAGTGACTGTTCACAGCATTCAAAAATATGAAATTTCGGGAGAAATCACAATTTCTCACCTTTGATACCAATTTGCATCATAAATTTACATTGCTTAATTTTATAAAAAAACTTGCTTTCATAGGGGTTAAAATTTTTCTACGATGGAACTCAACAACTTGAAAAAGAAACTGGCATTGCTCTTCACTGGTCATAATGGTTTCATTAAAATCAGTGGCAAGTTTTACCATTCTTTCAGTGCAATCATTAATCACTTTCAGCTGGGAAACTAAATCCTTTCCATGAATATATGCTGGGTGTTCAAACCATGCAGCTGGATCTACTGTCAGTAGGGTGGAGTGAAAAAATCAAAAGTGCCAGGATCAAAATTGAGGGGGTCTACATAGTTGTCTTTTGTCCAGGATTAAACTTTAAAACCAATTTTGGGTGGTTGCATACAAAACTGACTGCTACCAGCCAATTTATACAAACTGTATGTGTGTGAGACCAAAATTTTAACCCAGTGACCTATCTTGGGTTCTGGACATGATAGAAAGACAATTTAAAAACTGTTTATGATATATTTTTTACCTCTGAAGCAGATTAAAACATTTGCAGAGGGCTACAGGGTCAATAATGCATCAAAAAATCCATATTTCATCATTTTTGCTCAAAAAATGCAATTTTTTTAGTCCCTTTTCTCTAAATATTTTTTTCATTTGAAATTATATTGCCAAAAAATACTGCATAGTAGGATGTTAAGATGCAGTGACAGTTAAAATTCTTGATGGAGGTCACAGATTTTCAAGCACAGACTCATTCCCCAACAGAAACCTTCCTCTTGGTAAAGATGTCATCCAATTGTGTAATGGCAGAAGAGAATTGGACAACCAGACAAGCAGCTGATATGGTTGCACTAAGTCTGATTGAACACTGGATTTGGTGGAATGTCCATCCAATTTCACACCCCAGTGTCAGCAGCAAGATTCAGGATCTAGTCAAAGAATTTTCGAGGTAAGACTCGAATTTTCAATCCCTTAAGATTTAAAATGTCATACTTTTGTAAATTTTGTAGTTACATTTATTTGTTTGTGACAGTAATTTTATTAATATAATCATGTGATTCATTGATTTGCAAATCATAAGAATGATTGGTAATAAATTCTGTTTTGACTAGAACTTAACTTTGGGTTTATAATTGAAATTTGCATTCATAACATTAAAGTTTTGGTAATTTTGTAGGTTTGATAGATATCCAAAAAAGAAACATGGTGACAAGTTCCAGAGTGATCTTTCTTCCTTCATTGAAAAAAACTTTCAAGTTGTTTGACATCTTCTGTGAGGACTCAAATCAGCGAAGAGATTTGGAACATTTGTATCAACTCAAAATGACAGAAAACTATACTTTCTATTGGGACCAGAAAACAACTATATTAGGATGATGTGTTGGTTTTAAGGAATGCCTTACATCAGCAGACATCAGATGCAAAAGGAGAGGAGTACAGCAGGAGCAAGCAAAAGAAAAGAATCAGCGAGTTTGATCTATATAAATTAAAAAACTTTTGATTAATGGCCACCAAAAATCTGGGTTTCTCGAAATGATTGTGCTACAAATTATAAAATTTTATTTTTGTCTTTGGTAAACTATCTTGTATCATAATCATATTGCATTTTATTATCCCCAGTGAAGAGCTCAGAAGAGTTTTTCAAGTTGTTCCATCAAGCTCAGCAGCAATACCTGAAAGTGATCTTGACAGTCTCTCAAGTCAGGGCAGCCTGCAGGGCCACTGAGAGCTGCCACAGGGAAGGATTGGTAAATGGGCCCCCCTGTTTACTCAGTATTTTATTATGAATGTTTTTTGTGTACATAACAAGCAAACTGATTATATGTCCAAGTCACTATTCAAAACATACAGTATGAATAAACAACTCAGAAGAAAATGACCATTTTATTTTTTGAATCAATTATATTAATTCTATCACCATACAATTTACAAATGCATTACCAGTCTATGCAGGCAAGACAATTGTTTACTGCAAGATTTTCATAATCAGAAGTGTACTTTCTTCGCCTTCTCTCTGGGTCATTCTCTGTCAGATCAACCAGTGCCTAACACCCTCATCTCTCAGATTTTGCTGAAATTTGGTTTATAGGGAGTTTGTGGGCCCTGAATCCATTTCTGAAATTATAAGGTCAATCTGACCAACGGTTCAAGAGATATGACCTCGGGAAATTTGAGGTCACTTGCGAGGTCACTAACATTTGGCAACCCATAACTTGGGTAATAATGGTCACAATTATATAAAAGTATATATATTTAGAATCAGAAAATGACAAGGAATCCAAATATGCAAGGTTTAGAACTCTAGGTTGAAAAATAAAAAAGTTACACTGTAACCAAAATTTGAGGTCACGATTTGACCTCTGGGGTATCAAATGAGAATTTTTTTTTTAAATGTAAAAAATGAAGGCATAGGCATTGGCTATTAGAATCAGCAAAAAAAAGTTTGTTTATGTTAGTATTTTTCATGTAACCAACATATAAGTGAACACCATATTCATAAGTTGTGCGTCAATTCTACCTATTTTTTCACACTTAAGCTCATAATTTGACCTATAGAAATTAAAATTATATTTTTTTATAGCTATAAAAACAAAGGCAAAAAATGTAAAATTGTATTTCACTGCTAATCTACACTGGCAATAATAGTTATAATAGTGAAAGGGGAAGACCTACTTAGAGGATTCATGTGCTAGCCTAATACAATTTTTGCATGCTCGATGCTCTCATCAATTCTTTTTGTGGAAAAAGTATTGAATTCTGCTGCCTCCTCTTAGGGTAGGACAACTCATTACAGTTAATATATGATGTCCTGGCACTGCACATGAATCCTTGTTTGATGGATAATAATATGCACTTGATCCTGATGACCCAGAGGGATGTAGAAAGTTCACAGTGAAATCATCAAACTCTTCACAATATTCCTCCACAATTCCATACCAAACTTGCATGTCATAAATGCAGCCAACATACTCTCCTGGTTTGACACATTTTAGGTTACCAAGCATTGCAGGTTCATTAGTAAAATGACTTTTCCTTATTCTTTTCTTTTCTCCAATGCCACTTGAAATGGGATACACCATCAGTTCTTCCTTGTTTAGGGGAACAAATCTCTGATATTTCTGAGTTCCAGGAATAGCCCTACTATCCTTGAATTGATGTTCCAACTGTTCTTCTGCATCTTTCAAATCAGCTGTAGTTACAAAGAAAAAATTTATCTTCTTGCTCAAGTTTTCTTCACAAAACTGAAACATGTGTTCTGGTGTAAGAATTTGCCTCTGTAGTTCTCTGCAAACTGGCACGAGCAGTAGCTCTTTTCACTGTTCCTCCAATCCCATCACATGCATTTTTGCCATGGGATGTAGCAAAGAAGTGCCATTCACAAGACAGACCAAAATCCTCTTCATGGTAACAGAGATTTGTGAAGTTGTATCTGTTCTTATATTGGCCAGCACATCCATCTGAGAAATAGTGCACCTTCTTCAATTGTGGGCATCTGAATTTAACATATGTCATAAGCTTCAATATGAATGAGTAAACCATTATAGTGTTGTGTTTTAGTGATGCAGATAAGAAACAGACACTAAAATGGCTAAGTTCCTGGTCTGCAGATGATCTATAATAGATGACAAAGGGTGAACTGTACACTGTGAATTGTCCCAGTGAAACCCTTGGGCAGCATCCTGGACAATGAAAGAATAATTCTCAGAGAAATCACCTACTATAACTACCTCACTCTGAGGTGGTAGTGTTTCTTTCAACTGCTTGAAGTACTGTGATTGTTGCTGAGCAACAAAGTGATGACGAACCATGCGGGATATTTTCATGCTTAGGGATGATAAGTATTCATGAAGTGGCTCCACCTTATCAACCATTGTACAACGGTCAACAGTCACCCATTGCTTGTAAGATATTTCATTTGGAGCTGATTTCATACTGTCAAGTAACTCAAGAAAATCCAGGACACCCTCTTCTCTTGGGCAATCATTGCAAAGTTGCATCATGCAAGTCTCTCTTTCTGTACTGCAGACACTGTAATCCATAAGATCCTTGTATGAAAGACCTCTTTCTCCCAATGCAGCCAGCTGCAATTTTGGATTTTGATGGTATGTGCAGACACAGACAGAATGAGTCCCAACACTACTGGCAAGCACACAATATGATGGCCGTAATTTTGCAAATGTGGAAAATCCTATTTTGGGATTCTTTTCATCATTTTTATATAGTTCAAACATCTCTCTTAAATTCCCGAGGACCAATCGTTTTTGCACCTTCATTGCACCTTCAGCACTGATAACTTTCAGGCAATCCTTTTGGCCAGGACACATACGACTAACCTCTTCTGACTCATAGAATCTTCTAACTATATCTGTGTGTTCTTCAGATATCACTTTTCCTTTGCTCATTAGTGGAATCTTCGGAAGGATTCCATGTTCTGATTTAAGTGAACGGCTTCTTTTCACCATGTATGTTGTAGTTTGAAAGAAACTAGCTGTTTTTTCAATTGTGTATGGTGAGAGTGTCAATATTTGTAGTTTGTGATGGTGACATTTGCTCTCCAGGAATGACTGTTTCAATTCATTCATTAATTTGTCTAGATGTTTTTCAGATTTAGTTTCAGGTTTTGAAGTATCACTTACCTCCTCGGTAATTTGAACACCATAACTGAGTTCTAGCCTCTCCTTCAGGTGTTTCTGAGCAGATGATAGCTTACCACGAGCCTTGCGCTTTTTCTGGCTTAATGACAGCCCTTCTGAAAAGAACAGAAAAAAAGGTTTCACACACCTGAATATTAGTAATTAAATATTAATTATAGTACCTTAAATGCTATATAATTGGCTATATAGTAGATCAAACAGACCTTGTAGTAAAGTATAAGTTATTATATTAATTTATTACTTACTTTTTTTAACTGGTGTTTGGTCCAGAAATGCTAGAACTGGTTCAACTGAAGTTGAAGGATTTTCCTTTATCAAGCAATCACTGTCATTGTCCAGATCTTGAATTGAAGAGATGTTACTCAAGCCACTGATAGTAGATGATTCATTTGAATCCTGCTCAGACTCGTTGTTTTCAGTGGTACTAAGTATAGTGGGGTTTTTCATTATCAGTGTCCAGCAGTTCACACACAACAATGAGTCTTTTTTCACTCTTCCAGCACATTTTTCAACAAGTACATCAGTCACTTTTCTAAGATTGATTGTTATGCGTTTCTTGTGTTTTTGAATAGGGTCCTGGCAGTATTTCAAGTGCCGAACCATTGTATTTTGATCTGTAAAGATATAGGATTTACAATTAGGTAATATATATTTTTTAGAAAATATATAGCTATACACACTTAATATTTTAGGCCTTGATAGTCTCTGAGGCTCATTAAAACACCATACCCACCAGCCACCCACAGTGCTGGCTGGAACTGTACTAACCTGTAGACAAGGAATTTTGCAACTATCTGTGTTGATTCTGCACTTAGACAAGTAGCAACATGTTTCAACAGGTTTGTTTAGGCTACATGTGAGCTTAGTCTTCCCCTTTCACTATTATAACTATTATTGCCAGTGTAGATTAGCAGTGAAATACAATTTTTATTAAATTCTTGGAGCTTGAGGTCAAATTGATAGCTAAGATATAAAAATTCCTTGAAATGACAAGCAATTTATAAATATGGTGTTCGCTTATAAGTTAGTTACATGAAAAGTACCAACATAAACAAACTTTTTATGATTGTTTCTATTAGTCAAGAACTCTGACTTTGTTTTTTATATCTATAAAAAATGTAATTTTAATTTCTATAGGTCAAATTATGAGCTTAAGTGTGAAAAAATAGGTAGAATTGACGCACAACTTATGAATATGGTGTTCACTTATATGTTAGTTACATGAAAAATACTAACATAAACAAACTTTTTTTTGCTGATTCTAATAGCCAATGCCTATGCCTTCATTTTTTACATTTAAAAAAAAAATTCTCATTTGATACCCCAGAGGTCAAATCGTGACCTCAAATTTTGGTTACAGTGTAACTTTTTTATTTTTCAACCTAGAGTTCTAAAACTTGCATATTTGGATTCCTTGTCGTTTTCTGATTCTAAATATATATACTTTTATATAATTATGACAATTATTACCCAAGTTATGGCTCGCCAAATGTTAGTAACCTCGCGAGTGACCTCAAATTGCCCGAGGTCATATCTCTTGAACCGTTGGTCAGATTGACCTTATAATTTCAGAAATGGATTCAGGGCTCACAAACTCCCTATAAACCAAATTTCAGCAAAATATGAGAGATGAGGGTGTTAATTTCAATTTTTTTTGGTTGATCTGACAGAGAATGACCCCTCTAGCAAAGTGGTAAATGATTCTGATGAAATTTAAAGTACAGGCTAACTGGCTTTCAATTACAATGGTTCCCAGATCTGTCAGTCAGTCCTGGGCATTGGTGGACTGCAGATAATATTTTATCTTTCAGTTTGACTATGATAATCTCTATAAAATGTATGTTCATTAATTATATTTCCTCTGTTATTTAATCAATTGCTTTATTAATATTTTTAGATTTTACCCCCCCTCTTTCCAGGCCCCCTAGAGGTCAGGGCCCAGGGGATTTTTCCACAGTATCCCCACCCTCTCAGTGGGCCTGGCAGCCTGGAATCACATGATGAAACAGCTGGTGTCAGTAAACAACAGGAATCCAGGACAGAACAAAATAGGAAGAGTCTACCAAACCTCACTCAGCAGTGTTACAGGTATACGGTACTATATAGCTACAATTTAAAATATGAGTATGCTATGAACACTCTTGTTGCTCTGTTGACAATACCTTTGAAAAAATTATATATAATCCATGTAACATTGCTAATAGTTAGAGTCCAAATCTTGGACACTGCTGTCCAATGAACATCTTGTTAGAATATTAATTTGATAAAATAAATGTCTTTTACCAGGTATCAAGCATGTGACAGAGCTGGAGCAGCAGTTGCATCAGCAGTTTTAGAGGATTATGGAATTATCACTACTACTGATAAGATGAACATAATTGACAGGTAACAGTCCAATTATTTTGTACATTAGTATCTGATTCAAATGAAGTATTTCTCAAAAAGGCATACATTTCAAACAAGTGTTGAAATTTAAATATTGTTAGTCAAAACCTATAGAGCTTGCTTAAATAAGAGTCTTTAAAATTGAGTAAATTTCCACCATGAACTTTGCAGGAACAAGCTGAGAAGAGGACATGAAAAATATCTTAAAGCTATAAGAAAAGAGGAGGGTAAATTGCTTGACTTGGTGAATGCTATTTATGTGGATGGTTGCAAAGATGCAACGATGGTGACAGTTGAAGTGAATGGCAAATATTACAGAAGAACTGAGCTAGAAGAGCACTATGTAATTGTAGGAGAACCTGGTAAGATTTAAAATTTTGATCTTCAGTTTGCATTTTGTAACAGATATTACTCAAAATATTTATTAAAATGAATTTTGGATATAGAAATTGGAAAATAGATATAAACCCTAAAATATCTGAAAAATTCTTTAATTTCTGAATACTATTTCAGGTGATTTCTACCTCTCACATGTGACTCCAAGTAATGGCAAGGGGTCAACTATTGCAACAGAGATATACAAGGCCCTCAAAGACACTGAATTACAAACCAAACTTGCCATGATAGGATCTGATGGGACTAATACAATGACTGGTTCAAATGGTGGAGTTATCAGATGCCTGGAAGAACTGCTTGGTAGACCTTTGCAGTGGAGCATTTGCCTACTATGTACTACACTGTAATGAGCTCCCCCTTCACCACATCTTTGTTACTCTGGACGGAACACCAAAGAGCCCATACTCATTTTCAGGAAAGATAGGGGTTGAACTTGGTGGAAGTGTATCTCAGTGGAATGTGATTTCATTTAAGCCAATTAGAAATTCAAAATTTCCAGTTATTCCTAATGACCTTTCAGCACTGATCAGTATTATGCTTACAGAATCTGTATGGCTGTTATGCTTGGCTGTGTTGATCCTGATCTTGAGCTCCTTGAAGTTAGACTGATCTGTCATTCAAGGTGGTTGACTCTGGCAATGTAGAATCCTCAGATTTTATACATCTCAAAGGAAGCCTTCCAAAGTTCTGGTCACACTTGCAGTTTTGTATCTTGGTCTATTTTCCAAGTTGGTTCCAAATCAAGGAGTATCGATGCACAGATGGTGCTAAGAACGTTTATGATATGCTCCAAAAGATCCTGAAATTTCCTCACAAAGAAGCCAGGGAGATGGCCCTAAACACCCTCTACCAAAATGCATACTATGCTCACCCTGAGAATGTATTAACACGTTCATTGCCACCATGGGATTTTATATCTTTGCATAATGCCTTCTCATTTTTTTAAATAATCATCCTTAAATACTTTCATTATTAATTGATAATACCTTTTTATGGTACATAGAAATGTTTTAAGTAAATTTTAAGGCATGACGCTTATGTGCATCCTTGGCACTGTCTGGTATTTTTTTCTCCTAATGCCACATGATGCATATGTGCATTCCAACCTTTAGATGAGAAACAAAGGGAAAACAAATACTTATCAATAGTTTATCAATTTTATTCATATAAATGATGATAAAAAAAATACTACTGCTTCTAAAAAAAAATGGCACTTTAGAAAAGTAAAATTTTTAACAAATTAGGAGCAGTTATAAAAATACATTTCCATATATGAAAAAAAGTAAAATTTTCCTAGTCTAACATGAATTATTCATGATAAAAATGATGCATGAAAAAAATACACATCCATATAATAAAAAAAAGTTTCATTATTTACGATGGTACTTTTTGAAACATTGTTCCAAACAGAGAGCTGGCTTTTTTGGACATTTCTCACATGAGTATGTAGTGCCTTTGCGTTTCCCTTCATGAGCATTAGTCTTCATCCTGGTGGGATGTTGTTGTTGTTTGGTTCTGAATGAGTCCTTTAGCATAATACATAATTTGTTTCAGTGACTAACAAATTATAAAACTCATCATTTGAAAACAGACAGAAAAATTGATATGTAGACTTATTTTCAGGAATATCAACTTTCAACCCAGGGCTTCCACAAAAAATAAAGTCTTTCATACTCCGTGAATCATCTCTCCAAGTCGGCGCACTACTTTGATTTACATCTAAGTTATTTTCATTATCACTGTGTTCATTTGTTTCTAAAATATCATTTTCATTAACATTTTGATCAAGAGCATTAGAAGTACTAACTGTGTTTGAAACATCAACATCAGCCTCATTGTCACTGTCACTTGGATTATAGTCAGCATCACTGTCTGATATTGATAAATCATCTGATGAATACTGTATTTCTGTATTTTTATTGTCTTTTTTGCTATTTATTTCATTGTCATTTACCATACCATCATAATGGTTAATATAATTGTGTGTGTGTGTGTGTGTGTGTGTGTGTGTGTGTGTGTATATTTCTCCTACACTGTTATATTGATGGTTATATTTTTTATTTTTTGATTATATACATATTCCTCATTCATATTTCTTATATTATTATTATTTTTTAATTTTTTTTGATCATTCAAATGTATATTTATCATACCATCATTGTGCTCGTAAAATGTGTTCACTAAAAACCTACTCATCTTCCTAAGCAAAAACCAAGCATAGAATTAGCAAGAACACATCCTCTCCTCAGTGCCAGTGAGCAGAAACTGAGTAAAATGCAGTGCCGTGGCTTCTTATAAAGCTTTAATTTGAATGGTACAGCGGACGCACATACGAGTCAGAGGCATAGCACAACATGCCTCTCAACTCAAAAATGCATCTGTTGGCAGTGAACATGTTAATTGCCATGCTTGCTGATTCAGACCCATAAATCCACGACATCGCAATTAACAAGGTACTTTTGGTCAGAGGGAATGAATCAGTTGAAATAGTGATAGACAATGACTTCAAAGGTGGTGACCTGATAATTGATTCAGATGAGAATATTGAAGTCCCAGAGTTACAGCCTAACTTGAGTGTCGTGAGAAATGGTAGTGTCAGGAGATTCATGGTGCTTAAAATCGATAATGAAGCTCAAGGGTATCTCAAAATGATAAACTTAAATTCACCTGACATTCATGAGCCCCCTATCATAGCATCTCTAACCAATGAAGAACTCAAACATAAGGAAGGAAGCACTGAAACTCAACCAGCCTTGTCATAATCAGGCTGTAGAGAGGCACATTAAACTTGTAACAAAGGCTTCCTCAACTGTGATAGGATACTGTAGTATTTGAATGTCATGATGATATTATTTGACAAAAAGATAAAATCAAGGAAACTGATTAAAATGTTCAATACAAAAATACAATATTCTGAAGCTGTTTAGATGATTATTTTTTATTACTTTGTTTAATGAGTGATACTTTAGATTAATCTTAAGTTGATTTGTAATATTTTCAGTAGAAACATATCTACCACAAATTGGCTAAAAAATTTGCAAAAAAAAAAAGCTAAAAATTGCAATTTTTGGCCAAAAATATAGATATGGATTTTTTGATGCATTACTGACCCTGCAGCCCTCTGAAAGTGTTTTAATCTGCTTCAAAAGTAAAAAATACATCATAAACAGTTTTCAAATTGTCTTTCTATCATGTCCAGAACCCAAGATAGGTCACTGGGTTCAAATTTTGGTCGCATGCATATACAATTTGTATAAATTGGCTGGTAGCAGTCACAGTTTTGTATGCAACCACCCAAAATCAGTTTTAAAGTTTAATCCTGGACAAAAGACAACTATCTAGACCCCCTCAATTTTGATCCTGGCATTTTTTATTTTTTCACTCCACCCTAACTGTCAGAAATGATTCATCAATTTTCATAGCCTTGAAAAAATTTAATGATCTGTATGTTATAGTCAGAAAGATTCTTACATTTGAAAGTCTGAATTGTTTTGTAGTCTACTCTGTGAAGATCTTTAGTTTTAGCTTGGTTTCCAAGAGCTTGCACCATTGCACCCTTTTCCGAGTTGTTGACTCCTTCTGAAAAAAATGCTAAAGGTGCTAAATCCTCACATAAGTACTGGTACCAAAGGTGGGATCTGAGTTTGCCTAATGCCACAGTTGATATCTCCTTAGCAATTTCTTGGTAATCTTCCAGCTTTATCATCATCTATAGATCATTGGTAGGGGCATTGGCAACTCTTGTTGCATTAAACCAGGCTTTTATATATATTGATATGCAAAATATGTTAATACATCTGATGGCTTCTTTTTTTTTCTCTCTCAAATTGAATTGATCTTGGAATAAATATATTTTTAAGCAATAAATACCTTTTCCCATCCATCTTACCCTATGGTATGCTCTGGGAGCTGTAAAATCTCTCTCTCTTGATGGTTTTCCCCCAAAAGAAATGAGGGCTAACTCTAGGAATTCCTGATAATTGTGGTGCTTGTGGTTGTCTCAATTTTTCATGCAGAAATTGTACCAGATCATCACATTCCCACTTTACCCATTCTAATTCTTTTTCTGACATTTCTCTGGTATCACTTTCAAGGGGAGTATATTTACTTTTGTCTAACCAACACCACTGATCTTTGAACCTTGCAAAAATATCTATATCAGGCCCTCGAGATACAAAGAACAGCTCTCACTACTATTTCAAGAATGTGGTGGCAGCAAGCTAGGAAAAGTATTTTCTGCTGGAGTCCCTGCTCAATGGTGGTGCAGGTTCCTCCATGGATGCCAGTATTGCTGGCTGTTGTATCAAAACAAAGACCAGCAATCGTTTTGTATGCCATCCCATTCCTCTATTAACTGTAATATTGCTCTAGGGTACTAGGGTGTGTTGAATTTTTCAACTTTCAAATTCCAAATATGAGGGGTGCTAAAAAGTTGCAGCATGACTTAGGAATTCTAAAGATATTTTTGTTAATTTAATATAATTTAGTTTTGCTTGGTAAGAAGCTACATAAAAATAGTGACTTTTTTGTGGAATTATATAATAATTATTATATTAATAATTATATATGCTGTATATATAATGCACTGCTATTTTTGCTTATTTCACATGTTGAAACATATTCATCAGTGTGCTGAAGATTACTTGTCTGTCATTGCTACCATCCTAACCAGTGGGAATTGACCTACAATGGCTTCTAAAAGGAGGACAAGACTGGGGACATTCACATATATGAGCAACCTAATTGGAACTGGTAGAGAGTTGTTGCCCTCTGAACTCCCAACTCTGCGAGACATTCTGAAATATGGGCTACTGCTAAGAGAACAAAGTGGTGAGGATGTGAGAAACTACCCAGCAGCCAGTCTTGCAAAGGACATTTACCCTAAAGTGCTTGAAAAGTGGGAACGAGCAAAGTTCTTTTGTAGCCCCCGTTGTAAATTCACGAGTCACAATCTTAAACAAGATCCAAGAGAGCTGGGAGCAGGCCAAAAACATATCTCTTGGGAGAGGAAAGCTACATGTCAAAGAGGCTTTCATTGCAAAACTTGACAAGCTTTTTGACATCCTCAGTTGCAAGTGTAAAATTGTTCTCTGCTCTGAATTTGGCTGCCTTGCAGATGCTGGTTGCAAAAACGAAACTCACATTAACTGTACATGCCCTAGGGAGATGAAGATCCCTGTGAAGGAACTTGCTTTCATTAAAGGTCAGAGAGAGAGACAAGTCTGGTTCTATTGGACCACATCAGATTGGCTTACCAGATCAACCTGAGCACAACAGACAAGTCAAAATGCAGAAGTGGCAAGAAGACAAAAGAAGAAGGCTTGCTGAATATAAGCAGACAAGTAAGCAGGATGTTTCAATGCCATCAAATGAAATAATTTTCTCTGATGAAAATGAAGAACAAATAGCTGATGCTCAAGATGGAAAGGATGGAAGTTATGAGGTGACATTAGAAATACCAAGCACGTCTTCAACTTCTAATAAAAAGCCAGAGTACAACACATTAGAAATACCTAATGTTGCTATGCATAGCATCAGATATGGTGTTGGCCTGCGTGCCACAGCTGCCATCACCACTGCTGCCTTTATGGATGCTGGCTTGATCACTGAAGAAGACAAGAGACTTGTAGTTGATCACAATAAAGTCAAGAGGGCCCAAGAAAAAGTTATGAGATCCCTGGATCAGGAATTTGATGATCTTTGTAAGAAGGGTGAAATTGACTACATCTTCTTTGACAGCTGTCAAAATACAACTAAAGTTATGCTGAAAGCAGACAATTCAAATCGTCAGTTCCCCAGCATCATCAAAGAAGAGCATTATTCTGTGTGCAGTGAGCCAGGTGGAAGATATCTCTACCACTTCACTCCTGAGAAAGGCTCAATGAGAAAAAAACCTGCTGAAGTTATTGCTGATAATCTTGTAGATTTCATGAAGAAGGGCATTGATAAAAGCCTGCAGGCCATTGGAGGTGATTCTACAAATGTTAACACTGGCTGGGAGGGTGGTTCCATGCATTGGGTAGAGGTCAAGCTTTGCCGTAAGCTGATCTGGTTGGTTTGTGCCCTCCACACTAACGAGTTACCCCTGCGACACTTGATCACAGCACTGGATGGGAAGACCTTGTCTAACAACAAGTGGACAGGTAACATTGGCAAGATGCTAGACACTGCAACCAAACTTGAAATTGATCCTTCATTCACCAAACTCTCAATTGGAGAGCCTCTTACTTCACTGAGTGACAATGTTGTAAAGGATCTCTCTACTGATCAAGCGTATGGGTATAGGATCACACAGGCCATAAGGACAGGAGAACTTCCCACAGATCTGGCCCTTCTTGAAATTGGTCCAGTGAGCCATTCAAGTTGGTTGACAACAGCAAACAGGCTTTGTCGCATATGGGTTTCAAAACATGGCCTTAAAGGCAAAACCCTCAACAACTTAAGACTGATAGTGGAATACATTGTTGGTGTGTACTACCCCTGTTGGTTCAACATCAAAGTAAAACACTCTTGGGTGGAAGGCCCACGCCACATCTTGTTTCAGCTGCGGCTAGTTAGGCTGCAAAAGAAGGCTGTAGTGGATGCTGTTTTGCCAACCATCAAGCGCTCAGCATGGTATGCATTCAGCAAAATGATAATCCAGACACACTTGTGCTCAGATGACAGTGAGGAGAGGAGAGCTGGTGTCCAAAAGATTGTTGACATGAGGGGTGATGATGATGACATACTTGGAGATCTTTCTGTACGTCCCAGGAAGACACCTTCCATCAACCCCAGTGCTTCTTCCGTGTTGGAGCTGACAGACTGGTCTGACAGGGTATTTGAACCTCCTTTGACATGTAAACTGACTACAGCAGAAGTAAAGAAGTTCTTTGACAAGCCTATGCAAGTTCCACAGTGGCCCTGTCACGCTCAGTCAATAGAGAGGTGTGTGAAACAAGTCACAGAGGCAGCAGGCAGGGTGTATACACATGAGAAACGTGAGGGCTATATCAGAGGCCAAGAAGCAAGTCGGCGGCTGATGTCCAAGAATGAATCAAAGCAAGACTTGATGAAACTTGTTTAAATATTTTTTTTTACTGATGTCATTACTTTCTAATGTTGTTTTATGATTACAAGGATATGTTTTATGATTACTAGGATATGTTTTATGCAGAGAAACTAAAATTTTTATAGCATTACTGACATTTTGAGAAGCTAAAATTAATAAATGTTGTTTTCCGAGAGCAATTTATGTGCTTTTTAATCAAACATAGATTTACCAAGCTAAGTGTTGAGCAATCACAAAAATAATAGCAGATTTGAATTCTTCATATCCAAACACATATTTTTAAAACCCCTCAGTAAAGGAATTGGCAAAAATTAATTTTTATCTCCCAAATTGACACACCCTACTAGGGTACCCATCTTGACTCCCGTGCCTTCCACCAATTTAGGGATTTATAGAAGTTTTTTTACATTTCTACCTGAGGCAACAACAGCTAAACAGTCAGATTTTCCTCCATCAGAATTGGCGAGTAGCTTTCCATCAAAATGTATAATGAGGAGAGTTTCTGGGTTAAATGTTTTCTTTATTTCTTTACTTAACTTGGCTCTAGATTTCAGTCTTGATCTTTGTATTGATGATTTTGAGAGGGCAACCTCCCTAATATCAACTCCAGCTGCCTGGAGAGCAGGAGTAACTGTGTGCATTGCTTCTCTTAAAGATGTATTTGTACGATCCAATGCAGCAGAGAACTTTGAATCATTGATTACACTAGGCAACAAAGATTTTGTTACAGAAGACCAAATAGGTGCTCCTAGCTAATTTCGGTATGCTGATTTCAAATCTATAATTAGATTTTTTCTATCACGTCTAAATTTTGTGTAAAATGCAAATCACTTTCAGTAAAATTTTCTACCACGTCCAGATTTTGGTTTTAATCGGCTTAATGCCAGTAATATGAAACTTGCTTTTCAAGGTTAAAGCAATTTTTTTTGCCAACTATATACAAATTCGAACAATTTTGATAAATAAAATTTAGCCCGAGTTGGCAACACTGAGTCAAGAGCATAGTAACGGGCAACGACCCAACGGTCAGTCGCTACGTGACAGTCAAGCAGAACAGTTGTTGAAGCTCTCTGCTGATGAGCAAGTGACAGGTTGTGGTGACTTGTGTGTTTTTATAGCATTTGTTTTGTACTACGGTGTGTATTTCTTTTTATTTTGCACATCGTAATAATTACTTTCTACGTTTTTTCAGATATTGTATGGTAATTAAAAATGGCATCAAATAGACGTGCTTGTGTAAATCACCCAGACAACTTCTGCTTTGTCTGTGGACAATATACACCTAAGCCACAACGTAGAAACATAACAAAGATTAAACTTGCCTACAAGTGTTATTTTGACTGTAAGTTAGGAGACCAACAGAGGGACTGGGCACCACATATTTGCTGTGCACAGTGCAATGCAATGTTAATAGCTTGGATGAATGGTAAAAGAAAAGCTATGCCGTTCTCAGTCCCCATGGTTTGGCGTGAGCGGAAAAATCACTTCAATGATTGTTATTTTTGTTTGACAAAGATTGCTGGTTTCACAAAGAAAAACAAATCAAAGATCACGTACCCAAACTGCGAATCAGCAATGAAACCAGTACCACATGATGAAACAAATCCACCACCAGTTCCACCAGCAACGATAACAGACAGCAGTTCATCTGAAGATTCTGCTAGTGATATAGAAACAGGGAAAGATGGCATATATGTTCCAGATGCAAATATTTCCCCACATTTGTTAAGTCAAGCGGAGTTAAATGACTTAGTGCGCGATTTGGAATTACCAAAAGAAAAGGCAGAGTTGCTTGGTTCAAGACTTCAAGAATTTAATCTTCTCCAACCAAACACCAGAGTTTCCCATTTCCGCCATCGCCATTTGCAGTTTTCATCATTTTACTTACAGGAAGAAAACGTTTGTTTCTGCCACGATATCAGTGGTCTGATGCAAGGGATTGGCTGTCGCTATGATCCAAAAGAATGGAGACTGTTCATTGACTCTAGTAAAGCTAGCCTTAAAGCTGTATTACTGCACAACGGCAATGAAAAACCTTCAATACCTATAGCACATGCCACTGGCCTTAATGAGACTTATGAATCGATGAAACTGCTGCTAAGACTCATCAAATATAAGGACCACACATGGAATATTTGTGGCGACCTTAAAGTTGTATCATTACTTCTTGGGTTACAGTTGGGCTACACAAAGCATATGTGCTTTTTGTGTCTATGGAACAGCAGAGATGACAAGAACCACTACAAAAAACATGATTGGCCATCTAGAACTGAACATGTTGTTGGTAAATACAATGTGAAACACCCAGCACTTATTGACCCTCAGAAAGTACATCTTCCACCACTTCACATTAAACTTGGCCTTATGAAAAATTTCGTGAAGGGTATGGATCATCAAGGTAGTGGTTTCCAATATTTAAAGGATAAATTCAAAGGAATATTGACAGATGCTAAGCTAGAAGCTGGAGTTTTCACTGGACCACAGATCCGCAGTCATCCACGACTCATCGTTTCCATCTAACCTAAATGAGAATGAACTAGGAGCATGGACATCTTTCGTTGAAGTTGTCAAAAATTTTCTTGGAAACCACAAAGCTGAAAACCACCGTAAACTCGTAGAAAACATGCTTAAATCTTATGAAATAATGGGATGCAGAATGTCTTTGAAAATTCATTTTTTACATTCTCATCTTGACTTCTTCCCGGCCAACCTTGGGGCTGTAAGTGACGAGCATGGTGAGCGCTTCCACCAACAGATCTCAGTTATGGAAAACAGATACCAAGGTAATTTCAACCCAAATATGATGGGAGATTATTGTTGGTTCCTGCAGAAGGAGAGCTCGTCATCCTACAAGCGACAAAGGAAGAGGACACACCAAAGTTTCACTTAAGAACAGGAATTTGCCTTTCAGTAGTAACAACAAAATACTAACGCGCTTTGGGTGGATGGTTGGGCGCAGGGGTGGTAACTCCGCCAGCAGAATTCCGCTGTCTATCTTAAGCCAGAATAAAGGAGGAAAGACATCCCTGTTCACTAATTATTTAAGTATGCTTAACATAAAACGTGGCACGGAAAAGTAGCTTAGACGGCTTTCGTAATAGAAGCGGGTGAGAAAAAAAATGAAAAATAGGGGTTTTCGGTTACACAAAATCTGGACGTGATAGAGAAATTTTGATATCAGATCTGAAATCAGCATCAGCGCTTTAGTAGGAATCAGTAGTTCACGTGTCTGTAACAAAAAAAAAGTTGAAATTTGTTGCCTAGTGTTATTCACTGAGGATTTGGATTTGATATTTGTCATTTCAAGGGAGTTGAAATAGAAGTAGAAGGCACGGGATTGGAGATTTTTCATTTATGGTATTCACTTATGCATGTTTCCTCCTCAGTGTCACTTGATGTAGAATCTAGTTCATCCTTTGAATTCCCTGTCTTTGTTTGCTTTTCATCAGAGTTCATGTCATATGTTTTTTTTTATGCTCATTTTCTGCCTCTAGCCTCTTTTCCTTTCTTTCCATTTTTGCCATGAAAACCTTATCTTGACCAGCCATGTACATTTTTCACACTTCACACTGATCTCCCAGAAATTCCCAATCTTCTACAATCTTTATTAGGCCACTTGCATTTGCATGAGATATATCAAAAAGAATATCAAGCTATTCTTCAAATGCTTTTGTTAGATTCTTGGGTGCTACTTTTTCTATGCTTATTTTTCCCCAACCCCAAGCATACATACTGGTTATAGATTTTCTTGAGTTTGGTGACATTTGGTTTTTGTGATGTTGGTATATTGGCTTTCCTCCACATTACCAATGTTTCATCAACAGTAATTGATGCTGCTTCTGGTAGTGTTTGCTTCTCCTTTTTGATGACATGGAATAAGTGACAAAGCACTTGTCTAAGCATTGGAAGCTGATTTCCATTAACATTATTTACCATGACACCAATCAGCCATACTGTATTTTGCCTTCGTTTCAGTCATTTTTGTGGTGAGCTTAAATATTAGTGATGATGGGACGATACCAAAATTTTTAATGATTCCGATTCCGATTCTGATACCACTAAAAAGTCTCGATTCCGATATGATTCTCGATTCCGATTCCGATTCTCAATATTTTTAAATATAATTCTATACTTGTTTTTCTGGAAATTGTCATATTTTACTCTGGTAAGATTAACTATTTACATTATGAGTATGGTAATATAAATTATAAAAGATTGGTTTAAAAATAAAAATCAACTGTAAGTTGTAATAATTCATTTTAATCTTCTTGATTACACATCATGGATATACATGTTTTAATGTATAGCTACAATACAATAAAAATAAAATTTGTTATCCTCTTTCATTTAAATTTTAAATTTTACATTGCAAAACTGGTTCAATTAAAAGTTAAAGAATCGTTTTAAGAATCGGAAATCATGGTACAATTCTCTCGATTCCGATTCCTGAAAAATGCTCGATTCTTCCGATTCTCGATTCCGATTAATCGTCCCATCACTATTAAATATATAGATAAATTTGCTGCCAAATAAAATTATGCTATCTTTCTGAAACATTATTGTTGCGAGCCTAAATATAGTTAGATAAATTTGCTTGCCAAATAAGCTTAATGCAATCTTTATTAGGCCACTTGCATGAGATATGTAAAAAATAATTTCTGAAACATAAATGATAATCATTAGTAACAAGAAAAAGCCATAAATAATACCAATACCATTACAATAATCCCATAAGTAATGTCGTTTTTTACAATAGATTAAGTTTAAACTAGTCCTACTCGGTTTAAGCATAAATTTTCCAAAGGTTATATCTAAGAGATCTATCGTGTTTCACTACAAACTTTACAGACCTTGACCAGTGAAGACGTGTTTTGCTTTATGTGAACCCCTCATAAACATGGCAGTATCAGAAGAGCATATCAGGCATATAATGCTTTACGAGTTCAAAAAAGGGAATAGTGCTACTGAAGCAACGCGAAACATTCAGGACGTTTATGGCAATGATATTCTGCATGTGAGGAAATGTCAAAGATGGTTTCAAAAGTTTAGGAATGGTGACTGCTGTTTGACAGATGCAGCACACTCTAGATGCCCTGCTGAGTTTGATGATGACCTGCTGTTAGCCGCACTTGAAGAAGACTGTTCAACAACTGTCAAAGAATTGGCCCAGAAACTCAATTCATCCCCATCCACCATCCATCGACATTTGCAACAACTTGGGAAAGTGCCTAAGCTAGGAAAATGGGTGCCACATGAATTGTCAGTCGACAATCTGAGGGTGCAGGTAAACATTAGCACAGCTCTTCATTCCTGTGAACTCCAAGATCCATTTTTGCACCATTTAGTAACTGGTGATGAAAAGTGGATACTGTACCAGAATGTTAAGCGCCATTGACAGTGGGTTTGTGCCGGAGAACCAGCGACATCACAGCCAAAACCAAATCTTCACCCTCGGAAGGTGTTGCTTCGTGTTTGGTGGGATAAAGGTGGTGTAACACACTTTTTGAAACCTTACCACACAACCAAACAATCACAACTCAAGTCTACTGTCAACAACTGGATCGATCGACCATTGCACTGAAAGAAAAGACCTTCTTTGGTTAATCAGAAAGGAATTGTGTTCTACCATGACAACGCACATCCTCATACCGCTCGGATCACAGTAATTATTTACAAAATGCCATGACCTAAGTTGAAGTCAAAAATACATTTCTCCAGCATATTTTGGTGTACTCTGTTCAAATATGACCTTCATTTCATGTGCAAATGGAAAGAAATATGGTTTTTTGGACATTATTTCCGAGTCATATTTCTTTCCATGTACACAGAAAATGAAGGTCATTTTTTGACATCATCTAATCTAACCTAAACTAACCTTCTTTTTGCTTGAATCACCGTCTAAACTGATATTTACTACCACACCAAAATACACTAGAAAAATGTACTTTTTGACTTCATCTAACCTAACCTAACCTAACCTAACCATACCATCCTTTTGCTTGAATCACCATCTAAGCTGATATTTGCTAAATGGGTGGCGAACGAGCTTTCATATTTGGGAGCACAGAATTTAAGACGAACTCAAAATGTACGTCACACCACACCCTTCACACAATGCCATCCTAGAAAAACTAACCCATGAAGATGGGATTGTGGGACATGTGAGTAATGCATAGCAAATTACGTCATATGAAGTCAATCACTATTTCCCTCTACAAAAATCCCAAAATTATGATTGTTTGCGCAATAATGCACCTATTTATATATATTATCTTATAATAATTTTTACCATAAATAAGCATTTGCCCCAGAAATGAGTAGCAAATTTGAATAAAGCGACTAAAACTACCTCACAAAAAGTTATTTTCAATCACAGGTTCAGCTCATGGCATTTAGTAAATATTAACCCGGATCACTTCTGCAAAAATTGAGGAGCTTGGGTGGGAAAAACTTCCACATCCTTCATATTCTCCAGACCTTGAGCCTTCAGATTATCATCTCTTCAAGAGTCTGCAAAACTATCTTGACGAGAAACAGTATACTTCTTTAGATGACCTGCACACCAGTCTTTGGACATTTTTTGCCTCAAAACTGCCTGAATTTTATAAACATGGCATTGAAAAGCTTGTAGGATGTTGGCAGTGTGTCATTGATTCTGATGGAAAATATATACTAGATTAAAAAGTTTGTTGGTTTTATTTTCCTTCAAATTCTGATCTAAAAAATGACATTACTTATGGGATGACCTGATAAATATTGTGTTGTAGGCCTATACTACAGAGGATGCAAAATTTACCCTATTTCAGCAAACTTCATGTCCTCTGAGCAGTCTCTTAATATTAGCTACTCAATATTTTACCAGGCATATTCTAAGACCAAAACCTCATCAATTGACAGGGTATGCAAACTCAATTTTCAAAATTATTTTTTTGGGGACAGTCTACTGCCTAATGGTAAGAAGGAAACCTTCATACTTTCTTATTTCATTGAAGGTCACCTCTGCTTGTGGTCATGTGGTTGTCTACCATGCCTCTCTTTCAATGTAGGCAACTTGGTTATGCAAGCCATTTAAGTGCAATTAACACAGGCAATTGCCTAATTACATGAAGAGATAGGCCTATTATAGTTTTATTAGCGTTTTTCACTCAGAATTTGTAGGAAGATTAAACACATCTTCCTTGCCTACAGCAACACTCTCAACTAGACAGCTCTGAGCTAAAATATGTTGTTTTAAATTTTGTTTAAATCAACAAATGGAAAAATACCAGATGTATAATTTTTGTATTTTTATTACTTCTCATATTTTGTTCTACCTTTGGCAATTTCCCCATTCCCAAGGTAATTTGTAATTATTTAATACAGTAAATTAATATTTTGTATTTAATTATGAAATAAAGGTATATACAATACCATATTATAGGAGTGTTTTAGGCCTAGGTTTAAATTAGGCCTTGCTGTGGACTGTAATGTAAACTGTATGACAGGTGTGTATAGTTTTTCCCAAAGCACCTTTGGGGTAGAATAAGGAAATAGCTAAAATGATTAAAAATAAAAAAAGGTCATTCAGGGAATTTAAAAGCAACAATAGCCTTGTGAACTTGGATAATTATAAGCAGTTAAGAAATACGCTAAATGGTTTCATTAGAAAGAGCAAAGGGAACAGTGAAATAAATCTAGCTAGAAATAGTAGGTAATAAAGATCCAAAGAAATTCTTTAGTTTTTATAAATATAATAAACATGAGAGGATTGGCCAGTGAGATAGCAAGGGAGGGGCTCATGCCCTAAGCGCCAGTTTTTGGGGGTTGCCAAATTGGCAGTGTGAGCAATTTTTTTAGCATGACATTTGCATTTTTTACATCTGTGGCCAGGAGGTAAGTTTGGACAAGTATCATAACCACAGACAGGGGTATTAATATAGTAGTAGTAGTAGTAATAATAATGTGTTTATTTCTGGTGAAAAAAAATTAAATTTAAAATTTGATTTATTGATAAAAACTGTACATATAGAAACAAATTGATACATACATGCTAATATAGCAAATGTATCAAAAGAAGTATATTAGTGTGTATTAGGGTGTGTTTATGGTATATGGAGAAAAATGCGAAATGAAAATGCAAGGGAGCGGAACCCTTTATTTTGTGAGGATACATGAGAAAACAGAACAGGCAAAATTTCTTTGTAATCCAACAACATTTAGAGGTTGCCCACAGCTGATAGTTATTTTCAATTTATAGGGCAATGGAAATTTTAATTCTCAGTTTAAATGATAAATTGCATCTCCAATAAGTATTCAGAACAAATATATCGTGTGAGTATATTCACTAAATTCATAATTAACGATTAAAGTACATGACACCTCGAGTGTTGGCGTTCATTTTTTCATCAAAGTGGCTTTGGAGGCTGTCGGCAAGACTTTACGATGTTCTTCGACGATTTGAATCATGAACTGCATCTGCTCTTCGTTCCGAGTCCTTCCAGCCTTCGTGAATTCTTGAATCAATGCTATGCCTCGCTCTGCTGCATCATTCACTACATTTAAGGAATCCACCCTGATCTTTGCTGAACCAAAGCTGGTGGTGTTTTCCCAGTTTGATGGATCCTCTTGCAGGAAATCGACCGGAAGATCTAGAAGGGTGAACAGATTGTACGTATTGGAAGAGCAAAAGTCTGCCAGGGTCTTTCCTCTTGGATCTGGAATCCAGACTCGTCAGGGGGGAGCTTCTGACCCTTCAACGGAATTCATATTCTCTACCATTTTCCGCTTCTCATCATCATCGACTGCAGGATCGAATAGTGCAAGGCCCACGTTTACCTCATTGAGGTACCAGAGATGCCGATTAAAACTCTTGTACCCAGCGGCGTTGGTGTTTTGCAACTTTTGAAGGAGGGCTAAGTCGCTTCGTGGAGCGCTTGCTGCTTCTCTTGCTGAAAACCACGGAAGGACGTAATCTTGAGCAACGAAGAGACAGAAGTCCCGCAACCCAGAAATCAGGCGGTCACTGCTACTTGCTCCACGAGATGTTGAAGGACATTGGTTCATGTGCATCGTGAACTGGTATCTGAACATCCAAATCTTGAAAGAGTAAATTCCACGCGCCATCCACCATGCTCGGTGCAAATCCCCTGGAGCCATGAACACAGGACTCCGACGTCTGTGAGGTACTCCTCCCAAGAAAATGACTACAAGTTCAAGAAGCTCTTTGTAGTCATCTCTGGGATGCTTCACTTTCAGGTCATTTGCTTCATGAATCATCATCTCGGCCCAGGGACTGATCACTGCAGCCGTGTCCTCTTCGTCCGCGGCAGTGGAGTATTCATTCAATTTCAGTTGCGGCCAAACATTACGGAAGCTCTGGAAAATCGTAATCTCAGGTCCTTTGGAAAGGTCTCCAACAAGGTTAAGAAAATACTGCTTCAAGCAGCAGTTCCAGCACGTGATGTCGACACGCAAAGTAAATCATTTCGCGCCCGAGAGCCTGCTCTACTCGCACACACACTCCTCCATGGATGCCGGTGTTGGTGGCTGTCGTGTCAAAGCAAAGAGCTTTGATCTTCTGGCCAAGATCCCAGTTTTCGATGGTTTCGATGATGACGATTGCTGTCCTTTCTGCCTTGGAGTCTGGGAGTTTGGGGATGGCTAGAATCTTGCTCATTCCATCCCCGGTAACTAAGATGGCTAAACAGTCGATTTTGTCTCTTCCCATTAAGTCTGCCATAAGTTTTCCATCCCAGTGAAGAACAAGAGGGCATTCAGGCTTGTAGGAAGCTCTCACCTCTGCTTCGTGGGCTGATCTGTACCTGGATCTGCTGGCCCGAATAGCACTTGGACTGAGGCACATCTCACTTATGTCCTGACCCATTTGCATGCCAAAGGGGATGAGAACACGAGCAGCTGCCCTGTCGCTCATCCGCGTGCGGTCCAATGCCGCAGCGACCTCCGAACTGATTGCCGTCGTCCCACGGCGATGTTTTGGAGCCGACGATGTAACTGGCTTTCTTTCGGGACTTGTTTCCTCACTTGCTGACGATGAGGTTTCCATAACAACGGTAGCAGAGATTTCTTCCATTTCCTGCACATGCCTGTCTTTCTGCTTCAATTCCTGAGCAGTTCTTTCTTGGGCCCTTGCGACTTTTTTGGCAATCTTCTTGTCGACATTTCCAATCCTTCCTCTCCGACCCTCCTCCCTTTGAGCAAGCAGGAAGTCCTTGTCCTCCTGAATTTTGATAAGATTTAGGGCATTTTGGTGACCAATGTCGAAAAGGTTGTTCAAGCTTGACCTGAACGCAGCCTGGTTGTCCAAATTGGTCTTCGTTTTCCGCGAAATTCTCTTCTTCAAACCCTGCCATTCGTCATGCAATTTCCGGACGTGCTTCTTGACGTCGTGCGGATGTTTCGTCGGTAAACCTTCTGTCACCCAGATTTCAATGATGGCTTGTGATGTCGAGGACACACTCTCAGCTAAGGATTTCTTCTCTTCATTGTGGAGATGGAAAAGGTACTTCAATACATCACCTCTTGAAGGTAATTGCTGACTGGCAATAGTAGGACTTGATGACCCCACAAGCCAGATTGATTTCTTCGATCTTGTACATGCCGCCATCGTTCACCAGTTATCTGTGAATAAGACAAAACAGTGAAATTGGTAAGTTATTTAACCCATTCATGGATAAAGTACCTCAGGAAAATGTGTAGAAATAAGCCACCCTCTTTGTAACCGTAATCTGTGTTCAAACAATGATTGGCTGATAACCCATGAACACAATATGTATTAAAATTATAATAATTTTGCGAAATCATGCATACATAACCATTTACAGTATATCCAATCCATATATAAATTTAAAATAATCTACGGTACACTACACTATTTCACTCAGACGATGCGAAAAAAGATGATTGCAATACGCTGAAGCAGAGCGCGTCCAAAATTTTATACGCATAAAAATTAAACCTTATAACTATTTTTGGAAACAAAAATATTACCGGTAAAACAAGTCATTATACTTACAAACAATTCATAATACCATCCATTACAGTGCTAAGTAAAAAAAACGTTTAATATATGAATTATTTAAATAACACTTACCGTTATGAGAACTGATGCTTCTTGGCCACCATTACGTAAATGCATGAAAGACGTGAGTAATTAAGAGAAAATGATTTAGAATTAAAGAAAATTCATTTGTTGGTATACTGAAGTAAAGAAATATGGATTATCAGAACGCAATTGACAAATGCAATTTCTAATTTTGGGGACGCTGTATCAATGGGTTAATAAACACTAGAAGTGACTTAAAAAGGGCGCATAAATAAATGAGCATATGGGTAAAACTTTGGGGTCTTTGGGCAACCTCTAAATATTTGATGATTTTCCAAAAAAATCATGTGCTTTATTTGCTCCCGGAACCTCATCATTTGCGGGGTTCCGTGACCCGAAATTCACACTTTCAGTTTTTAAAAGCACCCTAGTGTGTATGGTATAAGAAGTGCATAGTATCATCATTTGCGAACAAGACGAGTACAAAGATCAGCAGAAAAATCAGTGATGCAAATGAAGTAGAGGCCTTGCAAAGAGAGAGAAACAAAATATACAGATGGTCAGAAGACAACAATATAACATTTAACACTGAGAAATTTTAGCTCTTGAGATATGGTAGAAATGAGGAACTTAAAAAGACTGCATACTATGCTCCAGACACAAAAGAAATTCACAGAACCACAAAAGTGGTTGACTTGGGGGTAATAATGACCGATGAGGGGATGATGCCAAATTTGAGACACAAAATCAGAGAGCAATAAACAAAGCAAAAAGAGTCATGGGACAGGTATTAAGAACATTCAAAAGGAGGGACAAGACAGTAATGATTCCCCTGCTGGGTCATTCTCTGTCAGATCAACCAAAAAAAATTGAAATTAACACCCTCATCTCTCATATTTTGCTGAAATTTGGTTTATAGGGAGTTTGTGAGCCCTGAATCCATTTCTGAAATTATAAGGTCAATCCGACCAACGGTTCAAGAGATATGACCTCGGGCAATTTGAGGTCACTCGCGAGGTTACTAACATTTGGCGAGCCATAACTTGGGTAATAATTGTCATAATTATATAAAAGTATATATATTTAGAATCAGAAAACGACAAGGAATCCAAATATGCAAGTTTTAGAACTCTAGGTTGAAAAATAAAAAAGTTACACTGTAACCAAAATTTGAGGTCACGATTTGACCTCTGGGGTATCAAATGAGAATTTTTTTTTTAAATGTAAAAAATGAAGGCATAGGCATTGGCTATTAGAATCAGCAAAAAAAAGTTTGTTTATGTTAGTATTTTTCATGTAACTAACATATAAGTGAACACCATATTCATAAGTTTTCTACCTATTTTTTCACACTTAAGCTCATAATTTGACCTATAGAAATTAAAATTACATTTTTTATAGATATAAAAAACAAAGTCAGAGTTCTTGACTAATAGAAACAATCATAAAAAGTTTGTTTATGTTGGTACTTTTCATGTAAGTGCAGAATCAACACAGATAGTTGCAAAATTCCTTGTCTACAGGTTAGTACAGTTCCAGCCAGCACTGTGGGTGGCTGGTGGGTATGGTGTTTTAATGAGCCTCAGAGACTATCAAGGCCTAAAATATTAAGTGTGTATAGCTATATATTTTCTAAAAAATATATATTACCTAATTGTAAATCCTATATCTTTACAGATCAAAATACAATGGTTCGGCACTTGAAATACTGCCAGGACCCTATTCAAAAACACAAGAAACGCATAACAATCAATCTTAGAAAAGTGACTGATGTACTTGTTGAAAAATGTGCTGGAAGAGTGAAAAAAGACTCATTGTTGTGTGTGAACTGCTGGACACTGATAATGAAAAACCCCACTATACTTAGTACCACTGAAAACAACGAGTCTGAGCAGGATTCAAATGAATCATCTACTATCAGTGGCTTGAGTAACATCTCTTCAATTCAAGATCTGGACAATGACAGTGATTGCTTGATAAAGGAAAATCCTTCAATTTCAGTTGAACCAGTTCTAGCATTTCTGGACCAAACACCAGTTAAAAAAAGTAAGTAATAAATTAATATAATAACTTATACTTTACTACAAGGTCTGTTTGATCTACTATATAGCCAATTATATAGCATTTAAGGTACTATAATTAATATTTAATTACTAATATTCAGGTGTGTGAAACCTTTTTTTCTGTTCTTTTCAGAAGGGCTGTCATTAAACCAGAAAAAGCGCAAGGCTCGTGGTAAGCTATCATCTGCTCAGAAACACCTGAAGGAGAGGCTAGAACTCAGTTATGGTGTTCAAATTACCGAGGAGGTAAGTGATACTTCAAAACCTGAAACTAAATCTGAAAACATCTAGACAAATTAATGAATGAATTGAAACAGTCATTCCTGGAGAGCAAATGTCACCATCACAAACTACAAATATTGACACTCTCACCATACACAATTGAAAAAACAGCTAGTTTCTTTCAAACTACAACATACATGGTGAAAAGAAGCCGTTCACTTAAATCAGAACATGGAATCCTTCCGAAGATTCCACTAATGAGCAAAGGAAAAGTGATATCTGAAGAACACAAAGATATAGTTAGAAGATTCTATGAGTCAGAAGAGGTTAGTCGTATGTGTCCTGGCCAAAAGGATTGCGTGAAAGTTAGCAGTGCTGAAGGTGCAATGAAGGTACAAAAACGATTGGTCCTCGGGAATTTAAGAGAGATGTTTGAACTATATAAAAATGATGAAAAGAATCCCAAAATAGGATTTTCCACATTTGCAAAATTACGGCCATCATATTGTGTGCTTGCTGGTAGTGGTGGGACTCATTCTGTCTGTGTCTGCACATACCATCAAAATCCAAAATTGCAGCTGGCTGCATTGGGAGAAAGAGGTCTTTCATACAAGGATCTTATGGATTACAGTGTCTGCAGTACAGAAAGAGAGACTTGCATGATGCAACTTTGCAATGATTGCCCAAGAGAAGAGGGTGTCCTGGATTTTCTTGAGTTACTTGACAGTGTGAAATCAGCTCCAAATGAAATATCTTACAAGCAATGGGTGACTGTTGACCATTGTACAATGGTTGATAAGGTGGAACCACTTCATGAATACTTATCATCCCTAAGCATGAAAATATCCCGCATGGTTCGTCATCACTTTGTTGCTCAGCAACAATCACAGTACTTCAAGCAGTTGAAAGAAACACTACCACCTCAGAGCGAGGTAGTTATAGTAGGTGATTTCTCTGAGAATTATTCTTTCATTGTCCAGGATGCTGCCCAAGGGCATGACTCCAGATTTGAAAAAATTTACTGGAGCACAGCTCTGAATTTACTTTTTTTTCCCTTACACCACTAGATAGGTTAATGATAGTAAACTCTTGAATTGACGACATACCAATTACAAATTGTTTTAGCTAAACATCATAATACAATAATGTACAGTTTATAACTCACCTTAAGTTTATTTATTCATTGCAGCAGCAACAGTGGACGATGTTAGACCTTGCATGTAGGCATTTGTTGTGAATTTACCGCCATGTATGCTTGGCCACTGATCAATGGCTTTCTGTGTGATCATTACAGCAGATCTAGTGCCTGGAGCTGGACCCTCCTTCACAATTCTGCACAGCTTAGTCAAATGAGATGGCTTAATGGGTCCTTTGTGTTCAACAATGTAACCAAGAATGGAGAATGTCCCTTCAGCTGGTGCTTCACTCCAGGCAGTTGATCCATCTTTATCAAAATGCTTTAATATCTCTGTGATTCCTTTCCACAGCTGTTCTATATATTCTGTCAGCCAATTTATCACTGAGTCTTTTGTAAAACTACTTTCAGATCTGGTTCTGGATGGTCTAGCAACTTCAGCAACCTGGTAGTAATCAGAACGTTTCTTGATGTATTTATAAACTTCATTTAGGATGTAATCCTCAGCTGTTAGTTCCTTTTGCTGCCCTGTGGTATCGTGCTTAAATTCAGAAACTACATCATTTGCATTTCCTCCATTAGCTAATTTGGAAATTGTTTCCATCACTCTTAACATAACAGTTTTCCCTCCTCCTTTATAAAATATATTTTCTACAAATTCTGCACTAACTGTGGTTTTTTGAGCTACTTGCAACATAATCTTTGTTACATAGGAAATCAATACATAGAACTTGGCACTAATTTCTTTCTCTTGTGGATGATCAAAAAACACACAATTTTCCACAAATCTGTCAAATTGATCAAAATCGTAATTAACTATGTGAGTATCAGATTTGAGTTTTGGTCTCTTAAAACCAATGATATTGTCAAGAACCATATTGGTATAGTCAAGGCCTGATCTCAGATTTGAAGAGTGATTCTGAATAAAGTCTAAAAGCTCACTTAGTTTACAAATTTTCTTCAATGCATCAACGTGGGCTCTGTTCACAAGATGCATTAAGTCCCATCGAAATTTGAAATTTTCTCCAAACAACTTTTTCATTTCGTTTTTAAATGGCTCGTTGTCCTTACAAAAAGCCCCATCTCGAACCATTCCAGATACCTTGGATTTAATTGCTTCTTCAGATAGTTTCAAGTGATTAGGAGACTTCAACACATCAAAAATTTCATTGGCCAAATAAACTCCTGATTTGCTGCGTACTAAATTTATCCCAGCAAGTTTTACAGTCTTATCTTCTTCACTCATAACTAATACAACTAGCATGCTTAATCCCAAAATTGTTCCAATGTCAGCTGTTATTGTTACTGAAGTTTGTTCTAAGAACCACTTTACAGTTTGTTCTTTAAGTTGATTATCTAATAGCTCACAAATTGTCTCGCACGCATATGTGCTATGATTCAAATTTCCAACCTCACAACCTGACCTATGTAATACAGCTAGAAGTACTGGATATAGAGCCCATGCAGTGTTTGTTTTCATTATGTAGTATAAGATGTTGCCACATAAGTCTTCTATGCGTGTAGTAGTGTTCCGAGAAGATGTTTTCATCACTTCATAAACAGCAGCTCTTTGATGATGCTGAAGTTTAATTAAATGTCTCTTCAGGTGGGTTTTCAGATTTCTAAACCATCTCTCTTGATTTTCTCCTTGTTTGCATACATAGGTTAAATCTTTAACATTGAAGTAACCTTTTATGTTAGAATGTTTGTCTGAAGCACATGCTTTGGGGTCTGTGCAAGCTATGCAATATAATGTAAACATTTTATCATCAGAAGCATCATCAATATCTTCTTGATTATCATCATCTTGATTATCATCTTCATCCTCAACAGCTATATCTACATCAGGCATATTAGTGTCACTATTTGCAATGTTTTCCATTATATCACTTGGTAATGAAAATGAATCATCAGCATGCCCTAGATCCTTCTTTTCCACCAATTTGAATGTAGATTTGATCAAATCATTGTTCAGGATTTCTTGTATTGATTTACACTTGCTTAAATGGGCTATGGAAATATCAAATTTGTTGCTTTTTGCTTTATTAGATTTGGATGCAACACTTGAACTTGAAGGCATATTTTGACTCTTCTCTTTATTAACCACAACAGCTTGGTGAGTTTCTTTTGTTAGGCGCAAAATTGCATTCAATGTCTTCTGGATTTGGGAATTTTCAAATTCCTCTAAAGCAGTTTTGTTAGTCTGATGCGCAGATTCCTCACTTACCTTTTGTTTCTTAGGTGGAGGAGAAGCACTTTCTTCAGTCTGTGAAACATCTAGTGAAAAAGTTTCATTTTCTAGATTAGCAGTTGATGAAGTTGGTTCATTTTTCTGAGGTCTAGCACTAGCACATTTTGTGAACAAACTAAATGACTGCTTTGCCGTATCTCTTTGCTGCACTTCATCCTGGTATTTCTTTACTGCAATATCTAAGCTGTGGGCCCAAACTCTGGGACCTCTTGTATTGTAACAAATATTTTTTTTGGAATTAAAATGTTCCTCCCAGTTTTGCTTCTTTGAATATTTGTTCTTGCATTGACCACAAAAGTAACCCCTTTTAACACCCTCACTTTTCTCTCCAACTTCATCAATATTAGGATCCATTATTGATTATTGACTACCTGAAAAAATACAAAATAAGTAAAAGTTAGTAAATATAGTATGGTAAAAGTGAGTAAAAGTAAGTAAATATAGTACAATGAAAGTAAGTAAAAGTAAGTGCTTTAAACTTAGTAAAAGTAAGGAAGAGTAAGTAAAAGTAGGTAAGTTAAAGTAAGTAAAAGTAAGTTTAAACTTAACTAAACTTTTTAATTCTAGAGTCATGGTGGATTACTTAAAACCGCACAAGTAATTATCTGGCCAATTTATCAAACCTGGCCGAGATCAATGGAACATAGTCCAATCCTGATAATTTTATATTAAAAAAATATACGTTTTAATAAAATTTTAATTATCAAAACATTGAAGCTTAACAAAAAATAAAAATAATTGTTAAATATGGAATTACCAACTAAACTTAAAATAACTAAATTTGTAATTTAAAAAAATTGGTTTGTACAAGAACGTATACGCAAAAAAATTGCATAATGTCTAGCGGATGAACAAAACCCAAACCCAAATTTACTTTTTCTCATGGTCAAATTTACTGGAGCAATGCTCCCAAGATCCCAGGAATCTGGAGTCATGCCCAAGGGTTTCACTGGGACAATTCACAGTGTACAGTTCACCCTTTTGTCATCTATTATAGATCATCTGCAGACCAGGAACTTAGCCATTTTAGTGTCTGTTTCTTATCTGCATCACTAAAACACAACACTATAATGGTTTACTCATTCATATTGAAGCTTATGACATATGTTAAATTCAGATGCCCACAATTGAAGAAGGTGCACTATTTCTCAGATGGATGTGCTGGCCAATATAAGAACAGATACAACTTCACAAATCTCTGTTACCATGAAGAGGATTTTGGTCTGTCTTGTGAATGGCACTTCTTTGCTACATCCCATGGCAAAAATGCATGTGATGGGATTGGAGGAACAGTGAAAAGAGCTACTGCTCGTGCCAGTTTGCAGAGAACTACAGAGAGGCAAATTCTTACACCAGAACACGTGTTTCAGTTTTGTGAAGAAAACTTGAGCAAGAAGATAAATTTTTTCTTTGTAACTACAGCTGATTTGAAAGATGCAGAAGAACGGTTGGAACATCGATTCAAGGATAGTAGGGCTATTCCTGGAACTCAGAAATATCATAGATTTGTTCCCCTAAACAAGGAAGAACTGATGGTGTATCCCATTTCAAGTGGCATTGGAGAAAAGAAAAGAATAAGGAAAAGTCATTTTACTAATGAACCTGCAATGCTTGGTAACCTAAAATGTGTCAAACCAGGAGAGTATGTTGGCTGCATTTATGACATGCAAGTTTGGTATGGAATTGTGGAGGAATATTGTGAAGAGTTTGATGATTTCACTGTGAACTTTCTACATCCCTCTGGGTCATCAGGATCAAGTGCATATTATTATCCATCAAACAAGGATTCATGTGCAGTGCCAGGACATCATATATTAACTGTAATGAGTTGTCCTACCCTAAGAGGAGGCAGCAGAATTCAATACATTTTTCCACAAAAAGAAATTGATGAGAGCATCGAGCATGCAAAAATTGTATTAGGCTAGCACATGAATCCTCTAAGTAGGTCTTCCCCTTTCACTATTATAACTATTATTGCCAGTGTAGATTAGCAGTGAAATACAATTTTACATTTTTTGCCTTTGTTTTTATACCTATAAAAAAATGTAATTTTAATTTCTATAGGTCAAATTATGAGCTTAAGTGTGAAAAAATAGGTAGAATTGACGCACAACTTATGAATATGGTGTTCACTTATATGTTAGTTACATGAAAAATACTAACAAACAACCTTTTTTTTGCTGATTCTAATAGCCAATGCCTATGCCTTCATTTTTTACATTTAAAAAAAAATTCTCATTTGATACCCCAGAGGTCAAATCGTGACCTCAAATTTTGGTTACAGTGTAACTTTTTTATTTTCAACCTAGAGTTCTAAAACTTGCATATTTGGATTCCTTGTCGTTTTCCGATTCTAAATATATACTTTTATATAATTGTGACCATTATTACCCAAGTTATGGGTCGCCAAATGTTAGTGACCTCACAAGTGACCTCAAATTTCCCGAGGTCATATCTCTTGAACCGTTGGTCGGATTGACCTTATAATTTCAGAAATGGATTCAGGGCCCACAAACTCCCTATAAACCAAATTTCAGCAAAATCTGAGAGATGAGGGTGTTAGGCACTGGTTGATCTGAGAGAGAATGACCCTGCTGAGAACACTGATCATACCAAAACTTGAATACTGCTCAGTTTTGACGTCCTCATATAAAAGAAGAAATTAATAAACTAGAAGAAACAAAGACATCTGGTTATTATTCGTTTTTTGACCCAGTCACATCCAGCTATAACAGCAATATATATTGAATAACCAATCAAAACTGAGTAAGAAAATATATACAGGGTGGGCCGTAAGTTTCCATACATAGGAAAATTTAAATTATGGTCTTCACGTGCGTTGGTATTTGGATCAGCAGTTTCCGGATGCTTGGATTGGTCGGCGTGGTCCTGTGGAGTGGCCTCCCAGATCCCCAGATCTCACCCCCCTTGATTTCTATCTTTGGGGGCACTTGAAGGCCATGGTGTATCAGGAAAAGATACGAGACATAAATCATCTAAAGGAACGTATCACCAACGCCATTACAAGCATAACGTCAACTGTGCTAATGCGTGTTCATCAACAGTGGGGAACACGTATTGAAATGTGTTTTCAAAACAATGGCAACCATGTAGAGCATATTATATAAATAAAAATGGTTGTCCATAAAAAAATGTTTATTTTTCCTATGTATGGAAACTTACAGCCCACCCTGTATATTATCTTGTGCAAATTTGTATAAAATGTGTTTTTTTTATTAAAATATATTTCCTATTTTTGGTGTTTTTTCAATATATATATATATGGGAATGAACTCAGAATGGTCCCCTGAGTTTTTTATGATACACACAGACAGTGCATGGAACAAGGAACTTGGTAATTTTTTACTATCAGTCCGGTCTCTGGAAACTGAAAATAAAGTTTACCATAAGACTCTCTACATTTTTTTAAACAACTTTTATTAAGTACAATATGAAGGCAAATGCCGATTAAAGCTATAAAATTAATGTTAATAAATTTTTTTTTGAGCGATAAAATCGCGGATCATGTTTTTGGGAGTGATAAAATGGCTGATCCCACAAAGGTTAGGAAGGTACCGCTAACAAAATTGGGTGGTTTGACCTGAACTCATAAGATTTTAGTGTCACGATGGCATTGGTTTGCGATGGTTGTAATTATTCAGTGTGTTTAACTTCATGCAAACTTTTTGATGATGAAGAGGCTGCATTTAATTTTTATGTAGAACACGGTGTATTGCTAAAAGAATTTATTTGCCCTAAGAAAAACAAGGAAGATATTGTTTGTGGTAATAAGTATGTGTTCGATAAAAACAGAAAAGCATTTCGTTGCCATAGGTCGTGTGCGTGATAAGAAATGGAGAAGGGGAACACGCAAGGTTAGGTAGGTTAGGTTAGGTTAGTAGTGTTTAGTTTTACGGTATATGTAATATATACAGTGAATGGATCTTTTCCGTTTGACTGCCGCCATTGAAACATAAGAGGTGAGTGCCCCCAGCCTTCTTTACTTAGCCTTATAAGGCTAACTAACGAAAATATCATGACCTAACCTAACCAATCGTTTGGTCAACTGTACGACCTTGACGATTGGTTAGGTTAGGTCGTGATATTTTTGTTAGTTACCCTTATAAAGCTAACTAAAGAAGGCTGGAGTTTAATTATGTTTCAATGGCGGCAGTCAAACGGAAAAGATCCCAGTGAATATATACAGTGTTCGTTTTACTACATATATATAAATGTATATATATACCTTTTAGGTCACTCATGTTGGCTGTTTCTACAATTTCCATAATTTATATATCAATGGATTCATTTTTACATCGCGAATGCGCCCTAGGTAGTCTCTACTGAAGGAATTACCCGCATTTTAGGGTATTTTTTCACACTTATACCCCAAAACAAACTTCGTGTCCTAACTTAGTTTTGGGCCAGTTCCCTCACTTGAGACTATCCAAATCGCATTCCTGGTGTAATAACGAATCCATTGATCTATAAATTATGGGAATTGAAGAGACCGGAGCGATAGTAAAAAATTACCAGGAACTCTTCTGGGATAATTAAATCCACTATAGTCCGAATAAGTAATGGTAAATGGCAAATACCATAGTTTTTCTTTTTCATGATGCTAGCCCGACGTGGGCAACGGGTCACTCGCAAAGAGGTCCCATAAATATAGCTTCCCTCACCAGCTATCTGCAAAGCAGACAGTATTTTAAGAAAAGACCAGAAGGTCTTTAGGTGCCGTAAAAAAAATCCTAAAAATAAACTTGTCGTTGTTTCAGTTTAAGGGTAGGCAAAATTTAGCGGACTACTCATGCAAGGTTGGCACATGTTATTACATTATAATTTGTATAATTTAGGTCTCAGGGGTACGGGGGGTAAAAATTATGCATCACAAATTGATCGGTCCTAATGTTTTGCGGACAGTTCAGTACATGACACGGGTTAGGTCAACTGTACACCCTTGATGATTGGTTAGGTTAAGTCATGATATTTTCATTTAAATTTGTTAGTTTAAACGAAAATGACGAGTGCAAACTTTTCTGGTTAATTTTGAGGTGTTTTATACGAAACTGCCATCTGTTTCCTGTGCAAATGCATAGTTTTCAAGATGACAATATCTCGAAAACTATGTATTTGCACAGGAAACGGATGGCAGATTCGTGCAGAACACCTCAAAATTGACCAGAAAAGTTTGCTCTCATTATAAAAAGAGTGGGTCAAAAAACAAATAATTACCAATTTTCCATATGTAGATTATGGTATACCTCTCTCTTCTTTCCAGGGAGTACTGGTACAGATTTAGTTTGCGTAGTCTTTCACAGTAGTCGAGTTCTTTGCAGCCAAGATTGATGGCTGCAAAGAACTCGACTACTGGGAAAGACTACGCAAACAAAATCTATACCAGTACTCCCTGGAAAGAAGAAAGAGGTATACCATAATCTACATATGGAAAATTATTGAAAAACTGGTACCAAGCCGGGAAAGCCTCAAACTAAACCCAATGTGAAAAAATATATAGGAAAAGATATTGCACAAACTGATCATGTCAGGGATCTAGGGATTATATTATCTGAAGATGCAACATTCAACAGGCACATTGACAAAGTAACCTCATCATGCAAACAACTAATAGGATATACTATACTGAGGACATTCAGAACTAGGGACAGTATGACCATGCTTACCCTGTGGAAATCACTTGTCCTTCCACGCATTGACTACTGCTCTCAATTATGGTTTCCCCACAAACAGAATGAATTGCAAAAAATTGAGGGGCCTACAAAGAACCTTTACCTCGTATATTAAACAACCTGATGGGTAACAGGTGAGTAAAGACAAATTAAACTACTGGGATAGGCTTAGAGGCCTCAACCTTTATTCCATAGAGAGAAGGTTTGAGAGATACATCCTAATCTACACCTGGAAAATTCTAGAAGGGCTTTTAGTTGCCCCCAATACTGAACCAATTGTGCCCACCTTAACAAGAACTGGCAGAATGTGTAAAAAATATCACCTCCCACCAAACAGTCTGAGAAGGATTCAAACCCTTCAATATAATAGTATCTCTAGGCAGGGTTCTCGCCTGTTTAACTCTTTGCCTCAGTACCTTAGAGATATAAGTGCAGTCCCAGTAGATACTTTTAAAAAACACTTGGACATGTTTTTAGCCAACATACCCGACCAACCCACAGTGTCAGGGTATTCCTCTGCCAGACCAGCCCCCACAAATTCAATAGGGGACCAAATCGTATGGCAGGAGCAAGAGAAAAGAAGGGTGGCGACCCCGTCGTGGCCCCGCCTCAGGAGGCGCTGAGTGGACTTCGTGGGAGCAGCGCACCCTTGAGGCTGAAGCGCTTTAAGGTAAATTTAAGGTAAGGTAAGGTATGGGTTGATTGCCTGATACTCTCATCCGTTGGAAATTTCCAGCAGACTTCAGTGGAGAGTTAACGACAAAAGCCCAATGTTTTTTCATTAGAGAGTTATGTATATGTAGGTCTTCAAAGGACCTCTTTGTTTATTTGCCTTCGGTATTTGCGCTGCCTAATGGTAAAGAAAGGAATTGCCTTACCTTATTATTTCGTTGGGCCTCGCTTCTGTTTCGATGTAGGATGTAGGGCGCGACGATCTTTTTCCCATGTAGGGCCATGGTACGATGGAGTTACACAATGAGTTGACTCGACGTAACTAATATAGGCAGTCACTATTTAAACACCTGAAGGAACAGGCCTATCCTTCTTATAGTTACTAGTACAGTTCCCGCCGCTTCGCTGACGGTTACCCAGCCGTGAAAATTTTGAGCTTCACATTGTGTCAACATTTCTGAATCTGGTATCTCCCAAAACCTCCTCACCCCCGTTCATACAACTTGGGGGCTAACCCCCTCCCCCATTACCCCACCCATCCCCCATTACCCCCACCCCCCATTACCCCCACCCCTCCCCGATTGCTAAACTACAGAAAAGAACACAGTCATGAAATCTTGAGCTTCACATTCCCGCCCGTAATACAATTTCTGAATTTTTTTCTCACAATTTTTTCTCACAATTTCTGAAAGTGTGACGGACAGACGGACAGACAGACAGACAGACGGACAGCTCTCTTATTATAATATAGATTAAGTTTTATATCAATAGGATCTCACTCAGAACTTATAAGAAGATAAAGGACATTTTCCTTGCTTAAAGCATTGCTGTAACATAAGCAGCTCCGAGTGAACCGCTATAATATAATCTCCTTATTTTCATTATTTGCTGATTTAGCAAATGGTGTTGACTCGTTTCTCGATGTAATTCTCGTTGGCAGTGAAAAAGTTTGAACACGAGATCATAAATTTGGTTTTCTTGTTGTCATGCAGGCCCGATGCCTACATATATATGGGTTCTATGTACGTATGGCAATCATTTCATTCCCAATAGGCTATGTCGCCAATCCCGAGGCAATTTTGTAGATATTTAATTCAATTAATTAACAATTTATATTTAATTAATAAATAAAGGTACCACATACGATACCATGTTGTTAGCGTGTATAGTTTTTCCTTATACTTGGGGGGTCGGAAAAAAATTTGCATGTTAAAGATTACATTTTTTTCACAAACTGTGTAAAAACATGTAAAATGGATTAAAAAGAATGAAGTAGGAATTTAGGAAGAGAAAGGTTACTCAAGACCTATTTAAATATAAAAGTTCAAGAGGCCAACTTCTCAAGTTTAGTTAAAGTTATGTCAATCAGTTTGACTCCCCTTCGGTATAGGAAATTTATGGAATTAAAATAAAGTTATTAAGCATTTTAGCTTTGCTCATTATTTGTGTAAATTTTATAAGTCACCAGTTTTTAAATGCTGGTTTACTAATGTTGTTTTGGAGTTTTGTCATGTTTTGTTTTGTTAACGATTTATGTTTTGAAGTGACTTCTACGTTGTTGAGTTAATTGAAATGTACTGTATTTCCATGTTGTGTTGTTTGGTTAAAAGAGTTTGTACTGTATTCAAACCTCCTACCACTTCAGACTAGTCAATACTCGTAGTTTTAGTAGAGTAAATGTTACTCCTCCACAGGTAGATCTGGAGGGCTTGGGGCTTTGAATCCTGTACTGTTTTTGTGTCGTTTGGTCTCTGGCCATAGGCCATAAGACCCTTGTTGTTTGGCTCATGGCCAAGGGAGGCCATAAGACCGTTTTGTTTGGCCCATGGCCAAGGGAGGCCATAATACCGTTTTGTTTGGCCCATGGCCAAGGGAGGCCATAAGACCGTTTTGTTTGCCCCATGGCCAAGGGAGGCCATAAGACCCTTTTGTTTGATCCATGGCCAAGGGAGGCCACACGACCCCTTTTGTAGCTTGGTCTCTGGCCAAGGGAGGCCACAAGACCCTTTTTTGAATAGGTTGGGCTATGGCCAAAGTATGCCATCAACCCTTTGTTGAATAATTTGGGTTATGGTCAAGGTACGCTATCAGCCCCTTGTTGAATATGTTGGGCTATGACCAAGGCAGGCCATCAACCCTTTGAATAATTTGGGCTATGGCCAAGGTAGGTCATCAGCCCCTTGTTGAATAATTTGGGCTATGGCCAAGGTAGGCCATCAGCCCCTTGTTGAATATGTTGGGCTATGGCCAAGGTAGGCCATCGCCCCTTGAATAATTTGGGCTATGGCTGTTAGAAAATCTAGAAGAGGAAGAGCCATTGTTGTCCCAAGGCGATATGATGACTAAGCTGATTGATGCAGCATTGTTTGTATATATTAAGTTAAGGTGTATATATATCCATCTCATAATTGTAAGGTTAGTGAAAAATTAACTTAATTTAGAGCTAGCATTTTTTAGCTCTTGTGGCATCATTGTTTGGTCACACTGTTGGCATCATTTTGGGGCGCTGCGCGTTCTTTCTACTCGTTTGTGGGATGTCGTACGTACAGGGTGTGGTCGGTTAGAGAGCTCTCTTGCAATTCAGTTTGGTTGTTTAGATACAAGATTGTTGCATCGTGCAATAGTCCAGGTTGCGTTGTTGTTGCAAGGTTGAGAAAGAAGACTATAAATAGTACCCCTTTTGTTTATATTAAATTCATGTAACAAAGGTCTAAGGTAGGCCCGCATCGAGTCAGCAACCCTGAGGTTACAGTGAGGTAGGACCTAATAGGATCTCAAATCCGTAAGTTTTAATTTAGCTTAACTTGGGCTTCAGGTAGAACTGGCCCTTTAGAATTTGGCCGTTCACGGCTCAGCTGGGATTTTGAACCCAACAAATAAATAAAATAACAATGGCCAAGGTAAGCCATCAGCCCCTTGAAATAGTAGTTTGGGCTATGGCCAAAGTAGGCCATAAAACCCTTTAGAGTAGTTTGGGCTATGGCCAAAGTAAGCCATAAAAACCCTTTAGAGTAGTTTGTTTGTTAGAAAATCTAGAAGAGGAAGAACCATTGTTGTCCCAAGGCGATATGATGACTAAGCTGATTGATGCAGCATTGCTTGTATATATTAAGTTAAGGTGTATATATATCCATCTCATAATTGTAAGGTTAGTGAAAAATTAACTTTATTTAGAGCTAGCATTTTTTAGCTCTTGTGGCATCATTGTTTGGTCACACTGTTGGCATCATTTTGGGGCGCTGCGCGTTCTTTCTACTCGTTTGTGGGATGTCGTACGTACAGGGTGTGGTCTGTTAGAGAGCTCTCTTGCACTTCAGTTTGGTTGTTTAGATACAAGATTGTTGCATCGTGCAATAGTCCAGGTTGCGTTGTTGTTGCAAGGTTGAGAAAGAAGACCATAAATAGTACCCCTTTTGTTTATATTAAATTCATGTAACAAAGGTCTAAGGTAGGCCCGCATCGAGTCAGCAACCCTGAGGTAGGACCTAATAGGATCTCAAATCCGTAAGTTTTAATTTTAGCTTAACTTGGGCTGTAGGTAGCACTGGCCCTTTAGAATTTGGCCGTTCACGGCTCAGCTGGGATTTTGAACCCAACAAATAAATAAATTAACATTGTTTGAACCATATAATTTTTTGGCACAAAATTATGTGAACAGAACCAGAGCGCAGCAAGAAAAGCTTTTACTCTCCGATCTTGGTTATCAGACAGATTGTTGTGTTTGACACATGGAAAGAGTACAGTGTGTGTGTGGATATATATATATATATATATATATATATATATATATATATACAGGGTGGGCCGAAAGTCTGGATCCATAGGAAAATATTTATTTTAATACATAAATTACAACAAATGGTAAATACTTAAAATGAATATCAACTTTAACTCGTAAATGCGTATCGGTGATACTGTACAGTGGTTCGTACTCCAGTATAAACAACAAATTATAACAAATGCTCAAATTGGCGGCCTCTGACATCGAGACACTTAGGGATGGAATTTATGATTTTTAATAATTCTTCGAATTGACGTTCTCGAGATGCGTGTTTCATTTGATAATCTTCTTGTTGACTTTACTGGACTATTCGTTAAAGTTTCACATACCATTGCAGAGGTATTTTCATCAGTTGCAGTTTTTGGACGACCAGAACGCCGTCGATCATGTACACTTCCTGTTTCTTTGAAACGTTTAAACAACTTACCAACAGTCGCATTTGTTACTGGATGTTTATCAGGATGATTTCTATTGAATTCGGTAGCAACTTCTCTGTGTGTAGCGCCCTGTCTTGCGTACATGAGCACAAGTTCTACCCGGTCTTCTGTTGTTAGATTCGAAGCCATTTCTGGGCTGAAATAAAAAGTATTTGAGTATTTATACTGGAGTACGAACTACTGTACAGTATCACGGATACGCATTTACGAGTTAAAGTTGATATTCATTTTAAGTATTTACCATTTGTTGTAATTTATGTATTAAAATAAATATTTTTCTATGGATCCAGACTTTCGGCCCACCCTGTATATATATATATATATATATATATATATATATATATATATATGCACTAAAATCACGGAATAACACGTGATCTTATTAATAAGCAAACAACCACAGGGAAAAGGAAAAGGAAACACGAAGTCCGAGCGCTTTCTGATATATTCACATCTTCAAGGAGAAACAAAAAATAGGCAGAGTTTACAAAGTAAATGAGTTAAATACACAAGCAAAAAAATTCCCAATCGGCAACTCAAATTAAAGACCATAAAACCCTCTAAAGATTTTTTCAATAGATAACATAATCTATAGGCTGCTAAATTACTGAAAATAAAAAAACTATATAGTTGAAATTAGACAAAAAAACCAGTACAGAGAACAAAAATTATTATAACGGTTATTAGAACTAGTATTTAATTAAAGCAGGCAATTAAGTGGCAAGAATTTAATGAAAACAAAGGGAATGGTGCCATCGTCTTACAGAATATTCCAAAATTTCTACAAACAGTGAAAAAAAATTTCCCAATACAAACCAGTTGAAAAGTCCAATAAACCACCAAGCACCCAAAGATTATATACGAAAGAAATATTACAATTAAAATGGACACATAAGAATGTTAACAGTTCTTAAAATAATATTTATTTATTTAACCAAGGCAAACCGTTAAGGGGCAAGAATGCGGTCAAGAAAACAATAGGCCCTTCGCCAACTTTCTAACAATGCACGAGTCTAATTTATACAGCCCAGGGCTAATATTAAGGACCAAGTCCGCATTATTCTTGATCACACTTAATTCAAGTATATTTCTGCTAACAATAGATTTACTAAACCTTAATTTGGAAGCATTGTTCCAGTCGGTTCTAGGACAGTTCATACCAGGACAGCTCATACCAGGACAACTCATACCCGGACAACTCATACCTAGGACAACTCATACATAGGACCAGAAAAAAAAATGAAAAATTAATGAAAACATTTATTTTGTAAAATTAAAAATTAAATTTAAACATTTAGAATTCATGCAAGTTATTAATGAAAACATTTTGAAATGAAAACATTTATTTTGTAAAATTAAAAATTAAATTTAAACATTTAAAATTCATGCAAGTTATATACAGTATATATATATATATATATATATATATATATATATATGATACACACAGACCGTGCATGGAACAAGGAACTCTTCTGGGATAATTAAATCCACTATAGTCTGAATAAGTAATGGTAAATGACAAATACCATAGTTTTTCTTTTTCATGATGCAAGCCCGACGTGGGCAACGGGTCTCTCGCAAAGAGGTCCCATAGATATAGCTTCCCTCACCAGCTATCTGCAAAGCAGACAGGATCCAGCTTTGGGACATGGATCTAGGGTTTAAAGCAGCCTAGCCCCACTACATTTAGAACCTCAATATAAGTAAAAGACTCGTTGCATTCACGTCGGATTGAATAAATCAAAGAAAAAGGGGCAACGAGTCTTTTACTTATATTGAGGTTCTAAATGTAGTGGGGCTAGGCTGCTTTAAACCCTAGATCCATGTCCCAAAGCTGGATCCTGTCTGCTTTGCAGATAACTGGTGAGGGAAGCTATATTTATGGGACCTCTTTGCGAGAGACCCGTTGCCCACGTCGGGCTTGCATCATGAAAAAGAAAAACTATGGTATTTGTCATTTACCATTACTTATTCGGACTATAGTGGATTTAATTATCCCAGAAGAGTTCCTTGTTCCATGCACGGTCTGTGTGTATCATAAAAAACTCAGGGAACCATTGGGTTCATTGAATGCCCAGTTAGGTCAACTGTACGCCCTTGACGATTGGTTAGGTTTAGTCGTGATATTTTCGTTAAAACTAATGAAAACATCACGACTAAACCTAACCAATCGTTGTTAGAAAATCTAGAAGAGGAAGAACCATTGTTGTCCCAAGGCGATACGATGACTAAGCTGATTGATGCAGCATTGCTTGTATATATATTAAGTTAAGGTGTATATATATCCATCTCATAATTGTAAGGTTAGTGAAAAATTAAATTAATTTAGAACTAGCATTTTTGAGCTCTTGTGGCATCGTTGTTTGGTCACATTGTTGGCATCATTTTGGGATGCTGCGCGTCCTTTCTACTCGTTTGTGGAAGGTCGTACGTAAAGGTGTGGTTTGATAGAGAGCTCTCTTGCAATTCAGTTTGGTTGTTTAGATACATGATTGTTGCATCGTGCAATAGTCCAGGTTGCGTTGTTGTTGCAAGGTTCATAAAGAAGACCACAAATAGTACCCTTTTGTTTACCTTTTAAGTTCATGTAATTTAAGGTCTAAGGTAGGCCCGCATCGAGTCAGCAACCCTGAGGTTACCCTGAGGTAGGACCTAATAGGATCTCAAATCCGTAAAGTTTAATTTAGCTTAACTTGGGCTTTAGGTAGAACTTGCCCTTTAGAATTTGGCCGTTCACGGCTCAGCTGGGATTTCGAACCCGACAAATAAATAAAATAACATGGTCCTTCAGAACCGGATTTCTACCCCAAGACTGAGTCAGTGACCATTTTTCGGCAAAGTTCTGATTGTGCAAATTGTATCCCAAGTTAGGCCTAGACGGGTTGAGTATTATTGAGTTAAGGTCCCAGGGTAAAAAGTTTGGTCGCCCAATTGCGAAACTTGGCCAGTCGTCTGTCGTTTTTTGGCCTACTTTTTTTCCGGTTTGGTTAATTTTGGGTTATTATTGAGTTAAGGTCCCAGGGTAAAAAGTTTGGTCGCCCAATTGCGAAACTTGGCCAGTCGTCTGTCGTTTTTTGGCCTACTTTTTTTCCGGTTTGGTTAATTTTGGGTTATTATTGAATTAAGGTCCCAGGGTAAAGTTTGGTCGCCCAATTGCGAAACTTGGCCAGTCGTCGGTCGTTTTTTGGCCTATATTTTTTCTGGTTTGGTTAATTTTGGGTCATTATTGAATTAAGGTCCTGGGGTGGAAAATTTGATATTCCATACTGGTGTTTGGTTTGTACCCCACTCAGCAATTCAGTTTATTTGAAAGTAAAATTTGCGTTTGATCAGTTTGGTTAAGTATTTCTGCCAATTCAGCTCATTTGGTATTGAGCCCAAGGGTTGTTTACATTGAAGATGAGTGCATCTGAATTGAACAAATTTATAAAAAGGAGAAGTGCCTACAAAGGTCTAATTACAAAGGTCATTGCCACTATAGATTCTGCCATAGAGCAAGAGGATTTACGCTTAGTGACTGCGAAGCTTGCCATATTAGAAACTAAAAAGGTTGCTCTAAGTGAAGTAAATGTTAAAATTGAGGCTCTTATAGAAGAGGATGAAATAGAAAATAACATAATTTACTTTGAAGAGATTATTGATGATATGACTAACGTAGGCCTCCGAGCAAAAGAGTTTAGCAGCTCAGTACAGTTAGAGACCAGGTCTAATAATGAACACAACACTCAACAAATGATGCTTGTGAAGTTAAGGTTAACAGATCTGTAGTTCAATTACCGAGGCTTGTACTCAAAACATTTTCTGGGAGTATTCAGGAATGGCAAGGATGGGCAGACAGTTTTCAATCAGCAGTTCATTCTAGTCAAGTGTTAAGTGCCGTGGAGAAGTTTAATTATTTGCGGTCCCTCTTGGAAGGGGAGGCAGCAAAGACTATAGCAGGATTAGCATTAACAGAGGCTATTATAATGTGGCTTGGGATATATTAAAGAAACGGTTTGGTAAGCCAGAGATCTTAATTAAAAGCCACCTCCGTGCACTTTTAACTATACCTCCTGTTAATAATCCTAATAGTGTCAAGGAGTTACGGCAGTTATATGATGAATTTGAAATTAGAACTAGGTCTCTGGACAACTTGGGTGTAGGAATGGAAAAGTATGGTATAATGTTGGTTCCTACACTGGAGTCTAAATTGCCTAGCTCAATTTTGCTTGAATTAAGTAGGGGACACTCTGCAGAACATGTGTACATCCCCCTTCAGCAGATGTTAAGTCTTTTAGGCACAGAATTAGCAAGACGAGAGGGAGTTGAGTTTGCACAGTGGGATGGTAAACAAGAGGACAAAGGCAGGCATAGCACCAAAGTTTCCACAAAAAGGAATAGCCCAGGTACAGTGTCAGCTCTACATGCCTCCTCTGAGAATAAATTAAAGGGAATCAAGGAATGTATATTTTGCGAAGGCAACCACAAGTCATATAAATGTGAGGTGGCTGAGGCCTTACCCTTTGAGGAGAGAAAGGACAGGGTAACTAAGTCCACAGCATGTTTTAAATGTTTTTTGAAAGGTCATAGAGCAAGGTTTTGTAAGTTTAAAATTTTGTGCAAAAAATGTCATGGTAGGCATCAGCCATTATTGTGTGAAAACACTCTTAGTAGGCCTACCCCAGAAGTAGAGACATCAGTGGCACATGCCACTGCTATGCAAGGGAGTAAAAGTAAAGGGGGATTATTGCAAACAACTGCAGCCTTATTAATTGGGAATGAGGGAGAAGCTACTGTAAGAGTGTTGTTTGATAGTGGTAGCCAGTGTAGTTTTTATTAAGACCAGAATTTCCAGAAAATTGAAGTTTAAAGAACTTAAGAGGGAAAATTTAAGAATTTCTGGGTTTGGGGGTTCCGTTCAAAACCGAACCAAATTTAAGAAGGTAGAAGTTCTGGTTAAAGGGTTGTTACCGCAAAGTCCCACTATCAAGGTCCAAGCTGTAGAGATTGAGGAACTTTGTGCTCCAGTCACTACTTGTTTAGATATGGCATGTGTCCAAGAATTGCAAGTTAAAGGAATTAATTTGGGCAATAATAAGTTTGAGGGAACAGAAGATATTAGTCTTTTGATTGGAGCTGACTATTATTGGGACTTCATCACTGGTAATATTGTCCGTACATCTCAAGGCCCAGTAGCTATTGAAAGTAAGCTAGGCTGGATGCTACATGGTAGTTATTGCAATGAAATGGAAGTTAAGGCTCTCTTTGTTAAGATTGAGGAGAACAGCCATGGTCTGGAAAGGCATTTGAAAGCATTTTGGGAACTTAAATCTATTGGTATAAAGGACAACCAGGCAAGTACAGTGAACAATGATGTTTTAGAGCACTTTGAAAAGGGGATTGGGTTTAGAGATGGTTGCTATGAAGTTGGCCTACCATGGAAGGATTCTTGCAAACCCGGTTCAAACCTTCAGCTAGCTAATCGGAGGTTGGAGACTTCATTGTACAGGCTAAGAAAAAATGAGGAGTTGTTAATTGAATACGATGAGGCCATCCTAAGTTATGTAAGGGAGGGCTATGCTGAAAGGGTGCAAGGTGAGCTGGTGAGCCAGGAGGCACATTATCTGCCACACCATGCAGTGGTACGGCGAGACAAAACTACCACCAAACTGAGGGTAGTTTTTGATGGCTCAGCCAAGGACAAAGGTGGTGTGTCCTTGAATGACTGTTTGGATGCTGGGCCAAATTTAAATGCAGATTTATTTTCCTTGTTACTGAGATTCAGGTTTGGTAGAGTAGCATTGACTGCAGATGTGAAGCAAGCTTTTTTGCGGATAAAGTTAAAACCAGAGGACAGAGATGCAGTAAGGTATCTGTGGGTGGATACGAAAGACTTGTTGGAAAATGAACCTAAGGTTCAAGCATATAGAATGAAGTCAGTGTTGTTTGGCCTCAGCTCTAGTCCATTTCTGTTGGCAGCTACTATGCAGTACCATTTTAAGAAATATTCTGAAGTCTATCCTAACACTATTGAACACATAAGGAAAAATTTTTATGTTGATGATTTGCTATGTTCCGTGGATAATACAGAAATGGCTAAACAGATATTCATGGAGGCTAGAGCTATAATGAGGGAGGCTGGCATGGAGCTCAGAAAATGGCAGACCAATCATTCGCAATTACAAGAGTTTATGAGTCATTCCTCTGTAGTACCTGATGCAGCAGAAAGTATTGAGGATTCTGGTATTAAGGAGTTGTGGGCAATAGACGCAAAGGTGCTAGGCATCGTTTGGCAGCAAGATGATGATTTGTTTACCTTCAATGGGAAATCTTTAGTAGAGCTGGCCGAGAATGAGACAAGGTGGACAAAACGTACAGCTCTTAGTTTGGCTTCGAAGGTCTTTGATCCTCTTGGATTCCTGGCTCCATTTGTGATAAAGTCAAAAATTTGGTTTCAGAGCCTCTGGGAAATTGGACTTGGTTGGGACCAAGAGTTACCTGATCATATGGTGGTAAGGTGGAAATATTGGTTCAAAGAATTGGCACATCTTGGAGACATTGAAATCCCAAGATGGTACTTTGGAGAGTTGAACAATAGTCCAGACAATTTGGAGCTGCACATCTTTTGTGATGCAAGTGAGGAAGCCTATGCAACTTGTATTTATATAAGAGGCGCATTGCAAGAAGAAGTAAGTTGCAGGTTGGTTGCTGCAAAGAGTAGAGTAGCACCTTTGAAAAGGCTTTCTGTTCCAAGGTTGGAATTGATGGGTGCCGTTATTGCTAGTCGGCTTGCAATTACAGTGCGAAAGTCTTTGGCCCTCTATGAAATTCCAAGCTATTATTGGACAGACTCCACTATAGTTTGGCACTGGTTAAGAAGTCAGGCAAGGAAATGGAAACCATTTGTTGCCAATAGGGTGGAGGAAATTCAAGCGCACACAGATCCCAAGCAATGGAAGCATTGTCCAGGCATCCAAAACCCCGCTGATTTACCAACACGAGGAATTTCGGTGAAAGATCTTTCACAATCAAGTTTGTGGTGGAATGGGCCAGAGTGGCTAAAACTTGGAAGTGAAAACTGGCCTTCTAATCAGCCTATTGTAGGAGAATGCCAGGCTGAAGAAGCATGGGTGAGTGAGGTGAGAAAATGCGCTGTGAACAGTTGTCAAGTTATGCAGCAGGACCCCATATTGAGGCTTGAGGACATTAGCAGTCTGAAAAGATTGTTAAGAGTGACAGCATGGATATATAGATTTACCAACAACATTAAGGGAGAAACAAGAAGGGAAGGAATTCTGAACAGTAATGAGATTCGCAAGCCAGGAAATACTGGGTGGTATATGCGCAGAAGGAAAAATTTGGTGAAGAGCGGGAATTGCTCACCAGCCATCCATTACAGGTTCTACCAACACATTCTGCGCTCAAGGGTTTGGATGTGTTTTTGGATCAGGATTTATTGAGAGTAGGAGGTAGACTACAGTTTTCTGGGCTTCCAGAGGAGAAAAGACATCCAATTTTGCTACCTTCTGGGGGGCACTTTGTGGACCTTTTGATCCTGGATACTCATCATAAGCTGTTACATGCTGGAGTTAGAGAAGTGATAATAGAGATTAGACAACAATTTTGGATTCTCAAAATTAGACAAGTAGTGAAAAAGGTCTTGCATAAATGTGTGGTTTGCAAGCGTTGGAGTGCAAAGCCTTATTATGAAAAGGTGGCTCCACTTCCAAGAGAACGGTGTGTCTATACTGCCCCATTTGATGTAGTGGGAGTAGACTTTGCAGGGCCAGTCTATGTGTATGAGCGAGGGGAGTCTAACAAAGGTTATATATGTCTTTTCACCTGTGCTACCACCAGAGCAATCCATTTGGAGTTGGTAAGCAACTTAAGTAGTGATGTATTTCTTTTGGCCTTTAAAAGGTTTGTGAACAGAAGGGGTTTCCCAAATAAAATCATATCGGATAATGCAAAAACCTTCAAAAAGGCTGCAAAGGAACTCCAAGAAATTTGGTCCTTGCTAAAAGAGGAAGGATTCCAATCCTACTTTTCACACCAAGGGGTACAGTGGGAGTTTATTGTTGAGAGAGCACCATGGTGGGGAGGATTTTGGGAAAGGCTAGTGAGAAGTGTAAAGTGTCCATTAAAGAAACTTTTAGCTAATGCTCATTTGAGCAAAGAAGAATTCTCTACTGTTTTATGTGAAGTAGAAGCAATGGTGAACAGTAGGCCTATCACTTTTGTTTACAACAGTAGGCAGGATGCAGAGCCATTGACACCAAATCATTTTCTTTGTGGTAAACGATTAACATCAAACCCCAGTGTGCCAGAAGACTTGCAGCCCATCCAGAGCACTCAAGGAGAGTTAACCAGACGGTTCAGGTACCTTGAAGAGCTACAAGATCAGTTATGGAAGAGGTGGCAGATGGAATACTTGCCAGAACTCAATTATTACCCATCAGGCAAGGTAAAGGGCTCCAATGCAAATTGTATCAAGGTGGGAGAAGTGGTAATGATTGGGGATGAAAGACCAAGGCAATGCTGGAAGCTTGGCATAATTGAAGAGTTGTTTGTTGGCAAAGACAATTTAGTTAGGTCTGCACTGGTAAAGACTTCAGGAGGAAAGTTAAAGAGACCTATACAAAAACTCTATGCTTTAGAAATCAGCAAAAACACAGATAGTCAAGATGAAACATTTGAGTTACAGCCTCATGAAGAAGGCTTGGCTAACCTTGCAGAAGGTAATGACAACAATGCCTCTTCGGTGGGGAGTGTTAGAATATCTAGAAGAGGAAGAACCATTGTTGTCCCAAGGCGATACGATGACTAAGCTGATTGATGCAGCATTGCTTGTATATATATTAAGTTAAGGTGTGTATATCCATCTCATAATTGTAAGGTTAGTGAAAAATTAATTAATTTAGAACTAGCATTTTTGAGCTCTTGTGGCATCGTTGTTTGGTCACATTGTTGGCATCATTTTGGGATGCTGCGCGTCCTTTCTACTCGTTTGTGGAAGGTCGTACGTAAAGGTGTGGTTTGATAGAGAGCTCTCTTGCAATTCAATTTGGTTGTTTAGATACATGATTGTTGCATCGTGCAATAGTCCAGGTTGCGTTGTTGTTGCAAGGTTCATAAAGAAGACCACAAATAGTACCCTTTTGTTTACCTTTTAAGTTCATGTAATTTAAGGTCTAAGGTAGGCCCGCATCGAGTCAGCAACCCTGAGGTTACCCTGAGGTAGGACCTAATAGGATCTCAAATCCGTAAAGTTTAATTTAGCTTAACTTGGGCTTTAGGTAGAACTTGCCCTTTAGAATTTGGCCGTTCACGGCTCAGCTGGGATTTCGAACCCGACAAATAAATAAAATAACAATCGTCAAGGGCGTACAGTTGACCTAACCGGGCATTCAAATTTTATCTTATGTAAATAATGGTTCTCTATTTATTATATGTTTGCAATAAATAATAAATTTGTTGTTATTGTTTTCTTATCTTATTTTGGTTAATTTGCAGAGTTTAAACTTTCGGGGTGGATATAGATGAAAAGATCAACATTGGGGTGGTAATTGTTGAAGAGAGTATGAGTTGTCCTAGGTATGAGTTGTCCTAGGTATGAGTTGTCCTAGGTATGAGTTGTCCTAGGTATGAGTTGTCCTAGGTATGAGTTGTCCGGGTCTGAGTTGTCCGGGTCTGAGTTGTCCGGGTATGTGTTGTCCTGGTATGAGCTGTCCGGTCACGGTTCCGGTCAATGAGATGATTAGTATCTCTTACTTGAATGAAAATGGCGTTAGATTCCTGGGCACTTCTTATACGGTATTGATGCTGCTTAATACGTAACTCAAGGGTCTTACCAGGTTGGCCAATTTAAAATTTATTACATATTGTGCATGGGATTTTATATACACAACCCTGTTCACTTAAAGGGGAGTTCTTAATCAATGAATTCTTAATTACATCTAAATTTTTGAATGCAACATTTACGATAAAAGTCCTCAGCAGATTCGGCAGATCAAGGAAATTTTCTCTGAATGGTAACACTAAAACATTATTTTAAGAACTGTTAACATTCTTATGTGTCCATTTTAATTGTAATATTTCTTTCGTATATAATCTTTGGGTGCTTGGTGGTTTATTGGACTTTTCAACTGGTTGGCTATTGTTAGAAAATCTAGAAGAGGAAGAACCATTGTTGTCCCAAGGCGATATGATGACTAAGCTGATTGATGCAGCATTGCTTGTATACAGGGCTATTGAAAATGATTCACCTGATTTCAAATGAGAATATTTTTTAATGTTACAAATACAGAGTGATTTGTGATACATCAACCAAAAGAAAAACTGTCCAAATTTTGTCTCTCACCTCATAAATGCTCTATGTGACTTCCCCTAGTTACACGAGCAACGTCGACACGATAGTCGAATTCCTCCCATACTCGCTCCAGCATGTCCGTTGTCACTGACTGTCACTGGCAGTAACAATGCGAGTTCGGAGCTCATCCAAAGATGTGGACAACGGTAGCACGTACACAGTATCCTTAACGTACCCCCAAAGGAAGAAGTCGCACGGTGTAAGATCCGGCGACCTAGGGGGCCATTTACCGATTTACAGCTCGAAAACTGCAACACACAAAACGCCTTCTGCTGTGCGGACGCCATTTTCACACTGACTGTTTGTTGCTAGGCTAGGCCACGGCGTGACTTTGGAGCCCTCTCGCGGTGATCTTGTAAAACTCGGAGATTTCCTCTTTCATGTGGTGTATGCCCAGTTCATGCACGGTTGATAGGTGCGGAAGTATTCTCAGTTGAAATCGGATGAAACAGTTTGAATAGCCCTGTATATTAAGTTAAGGTGTGTATATATCCATCTCATAATTGTAAGGTTAGTGAAAAATTCACTTAACCCTTTACTGTCCAAACGGACGAACTTATAACCTTTCAAATACACGCATTCGTAACTTAACCCTAAAAAAAATTTGGGCTGTAAAAGGTTAATTTAGAGCTAGCATTTTTGGGCTCTTGTGGCATCATTGTTTGGGCACTCTTGTGGCATCATTTTGGGACGCTGCGCGTCTTTTCTACTCGTTTGTGGAATGCCGTACTTACAGGGTGTGGTCTTATAGAGAGCTCTCTTGCAATTCAGTTTGGTTGTTTAGATACAAGATTGTTGCATCGTGCAATAGTGCAGGTTGTGTTGTTGTTGCAAGGTTGAGAAAGAAGACCATAAATAGTGCCCCTTTTGTTTTTATCTTAAATTCATGCAACTGAGGCCTAAGGTAGGCCCACATCGAGTCAGCAACCCTGAGGTAGGACCTAATAGGACCTCAAGTCCGTAAGTTTTTAATTTTAGCTTAACTTGGGTTGTAGGTTGAACTGGCCCTTTAGAACTTGGCCGTTCACGGCTCAGCTGGGATTTTGAACCCAACAAATAAATAAATAACAGTATGTATGTAAATATGTATTTTGTTGTAGGGTTTTATTTTTGAGTTTTGTGTTAGGTTAACCAATTTGCCTGAGTAAAGTTCCTCAAATGTTGCATTTGAGACCCTTATATCAAGCCTTGTCTGTTTTATGTCTGTGTGAAATAGGACTTAGAATAGGGTTACACCTATATGCCAAATAGGACTTAGAATGTGTTACGCCTATATGTCAAATAGGACTTAGAATAGGTTGTGCCTATATGTCAAATAGGACTTGGAATAGGACTTAAAATGTGTTAGGTGGGTGTAGGTTTGAATTTGTGCAATTGCTTTAGGTCTTTGAGATGTTAAAGTTCTGAGTCGAATTTTGTGATGTTACAGTTTCGAGTTTAATTTTTTTATGTTAAAGGTTCGAGTTTAATTTTGTGATGTTAATGAGTCTTATGAGTAAGTTAAATTGCTGAAATAAATTTTATAACCTACACCACAGGTTCAATTAAAAATTTAGTGTTTTTAGTTAGGATAGGCCTTGAGTGTAAAGAGTAGGGCCTACTTTGTGAGGTAGGCTTCTTGTATAGTTAATTGCAAATTGTAGTGTTTAAAGTAGGCTTTTAGTGCATGAGTATGTTAGGCTTATTAGGTAAGGAAAGTGAGGTGGGTCTACTAAATAAGAGTATGTTGTGGGCCTACTAAATAGGCTTAGGTTGAAATTGGCCTATTTTTTAGGACCTGAAATGAGTTAAGCCTGTTAAATGAACAAGGCTTTTGTTTTGAGCTTGAAGAGTAGGACCTATTAAATAGGCTTAATGTGAAGTGAGCCTACTAAATAGCCTTATGTTGAAATTTGGCCTATTTTTATAGGACCTAAAATGAGTAACGCCTGTTAAATGAACAAGGCTTTGTTTACGGTTAGTGTAAAGGTAAAGTTTGTGTTTTTGTAAAGGTAAAGGGATCGGTTCCCCAGTTACACGGGCCACCATGTGAAAAAACTATATAGGGCTATGGGTTGATTGCCTGATACCCTCATCCGTTGGAAATTTCCAGCAGACTTCAGTGGAGAGTTAACGACAAAAGCCCTATGTTTTTTCGTTAGAGAGTTATGTATGTGTAGGTCTTCAAAGGACCTCTTTGTTTATTTGCCTTCGGTATTTGCGCTGCCTAATGGTAAAGAAAGGAATTGCCTTACCTTATTATTTCGTTGGGCCTCGCTTCTGTTTCGATGTAGGGCGCGACGATCTTTTTCCATGTAGGGCCGTGGTACGATGGAGCTACACAATGAGTTGGCTCGATGTAACTAATATAGGCAGTCACTATTTAAACACCTGAAGGAACAGGCCTATCCTTCTTATAGTTATTAAGTTTTATATCAAGAGGATCTCACTCAGAACTTATAAGAAGATAAAGGACATCTTCCTTGCTTAAAGCAGTGCTGTAACATAAACAGCTCCGAGTAAACCGCTATAATATAATCTTCGTATTTTTCTTATTTGCTGATTTAGCAAAGGGCGTTGACTCGTTTCTCGATGTAATTCTCATGAGTTGGCAGTGGAAAAGTTTGAACACGAGATCATAAATTTGGTTTTCTTGTTGTCATGCAGGCCCGATGCCTACATATGGGTTTTATGTACGTTTGGCAATCATTTCATTCCCAATAGGCTATGTCGCCAATCCCGAGGCAATTTTGTAGATATTTAATTCAATTAATTAACAATTTAAATTTAATTAAGAAATAAAGGTACCACATACGATACCATGTTGTTAGCGTATATAGTTTTTCCTTATACTGGGGGGGGGCGGAGAAATTTTTTTAAGTTTAGTTAAAGTTATGTCAATCAGTTTGACTCCCCTTCGGTATAGGAAATTTATGGAATTAAAGTAGTTATTAAGCATTTTAAGCTTTGCTCATTATTTGTGTAAATTTTATAAGTCACCAGTTTTTAAATGCTGGTTTACTAATGTTGTTTTGGAGTTTTGTCATGTTTTGTTTTGTCAACGATTTATGTTTTGAAGTGACTTCTACGTTGGTGAGTTAATTGAAATGTACTGTATTTCCATGTTGTGTTGTTTGGTTAAAAGAGTTTGTACTGTATTCAAACCTCCTACCACTTCAGACTAGTCAATACCCGTAGTTTTAGTAGAGTAAATGTTACTCCTCCACAGGTAGATCTGGAGGGCTTGGGGCTTTGAATCCTGTACTGTTTTTGTGTTGTTTGGTCTCTGGCCATAGGACGCCATAAGACCCTTGTTGTTTGGCCCATGGCCAAGGGAGGCCATAAGACGGTTTTGTTTGGCCCATGGCCAAGGGAGGCCATAAGACGGTTTTGTTTGGCCCATGGTCAAGGGAGGCCATAAGACCGTTTTGTTTGGCCCATGGCCGAGAGAGGCCATAAGACCGTTTTGTTTGGCCCATGGCCAAGGGAAGCCATAAGACCGTTTTTGTAGTTGGCCCATGGCCAAGGTAGGCCATAAGACAGTTGTTGTTTGGTCCATGGCCAAAGGAGGCTATAAGACCCTTTTGTTTGGCCCATGGCCAAGGGAGGCCACAAGACCTCTTTTGTAGTTTGGTCTCTGGCCAAGGGAGGCCACAAGACCCTTTTTTGAATAGGTTGGGCTATGGCCAAAGTAGGCCATCAACCCTTTGTTGAATAATTTGGGTTATGGTCAAGGTAGGCCATCAGCCCCTTCTTGAATATGTTGGGCTATGACCAAGGTAGGCCATCAACCCCTTGAATAATTTGGGCTATGTCCAAGGTAGGCCATCAACCCCTTGAATAATTTGGGCTATAGCCAAGGTAGGCCATCAGCCCCTTGTTGAATATGTTGGGCTATGGCCAAGGTAGGCCATCAGCCCCTTGTTGAATATGTTGGGCTATGGCCAAGGTAGGCCATCAGCCCCTTGTTGAATATGTTGGACTATGGCCAAGGTATGCCATCAGCCCCTTGAATAATTTTGGCTATGGCCAAGGTAGGCCTTCAGCCCCTTGAAATAGTAGTTTGGGCTATGGCCAAAGTAGGCCATAAAACCCTTTAGAGTAGAGTGGTTTGGGCTGTGGCCAAAGTAAGCCATAAAAACCCTTTAGAGTAGTTTGTTTGTATGTGCCACTGCCTAACCACATAATTTTTTGGCATAAAATTATGTGCACAGAACCAGAGCGCAGCAAGAAAAGCTTTTACCCTCCGATCCTTGGTTATATTCAGACAGGTTGTTGTGTTTGACACATGGAAAGAGTACAGTGTGTGTGTGCGTATATATATATTTTTTGCATTCCTCTGAATCCAGTTGGTCTTCAAAACTTGGATTCACCACTCCAGTGAAGTCAATACCCGTAGTTATGATTGAGTAAATGTTGTGTGTCCTGCAGGCAGTGATGGGCAGTATCTAGATACATGTATCGCCGATACGTATCGATCGATACTTTTGTATCGGTATCGCTTTAGCTACTTGACAAAAGTATCGATTTATCGGTATCGCTAAGGTCAATTTTCTTAAATGTATCGAAAAAAATCGATACTTCGATACATCGATACATTAATAAGAATTTTTAAATATTTAAATAGATGTTATAATATGACACTACTGAGTTATATTTATGAATATACATAAATAATAATATTATTAAATATTTATTTAATGACAGTACTACTCTACTGGTCACGTCACACAGTACGGCGCCACGTTTAAACACGTTTGTACTTGTGCTATTGAGATTAATTAACCATAATATAGAAACATTGTTAGCTGTAGAGAAGAAGCTAGAGCGTTTGAATTCGGAGGCATTGCGTCATTGTCAGCCACTTCTCAATGCAGTCACAGTAGGGTTCACTAAGCGGTTTGAAAAGTTTCTGTGCCTTGATGCGTCGCATGAGTGTAAAGCAGCAATACTGGCATCGTCTTCAAATCCTCTGTTCAAGTTAAAGTGGATGACAATAAAAGGCAAATTTAATACTGTACTAACATTGTCAAAAAGAGGGTTCAAGAAATGTTGGTTAATGCTGTTAAGAGCCTCAGCGAGCAGACCCCCTAGCGACAACTAAGTGATGCTGCATTTGACGGAAGTGCAGATGATTTCTTCTGTTATGAGTCTGCTTCCACTAATGTCTCTGCAACCCAAGATTCCACTGAGATGGAAGTTTTACAGTATCTGGGTGACGGAAGTCATTCTCTCCAATCTCTGAGGCAGTACCCAGGAATTCTACGGGTCTTCTTGAAGTATAACACACCACTACCATCCTCTGCTCCTGTAGAACGGTTGTTTAGTTTGGCTGGTCACATTCACGCTCCAAAAAGGAATAGACTGTCTGACCAGATGTTTAGCCAGCTGGTATTTTTGAAGGGTAATAGTAATTAATTTTAATTGTTAGTGTAATATTTTCAGTCATTCATGTATCCTACAAAATTAAAACATACTTTCATTAAATAAAACAATTGTTTTTATTTACATCTATAAAACCCATTAAAATGTCGTTGATTTTACTTACAGTGCGTACAAATTACTAGTATAAACAGTAATATCTAATACCTACATATTAAATGAATAATTATAAAAATGTACCGGCGATACATGTATCGGCGATGCATGTATCGGTATCGGTATCGCTTAAGACATCTAGAAAGTATCGGCGTATCGGTATCGCCTAAGACGTTCTTCATGTATCGATGTATCGGTATCGCTTTAGCGATTTTCATGTATCGACCACTACCTGCAGGTAGGTCTGGAGGGTTTTGGGTTTTGAAGGAATCCAATCTGTTTGCAAGGAATGTATGGGTCTGTTGATGAAATCTGTTGTGTGATTCTTCCTTAAAAGAAGAATTGGATGCTTGGAGTTGTATGGATATATTTATATACTGTATGTATAATATTATTGTATATGTGTAAATGTGTATTTTGTTGTAGGGTTTTATTTTTAAGTTTTGTGTTAGGTTAACCAATTTGGCTGAGTAAAGTTCCTCAAATGTTATATTTGAGAACCTTATATCAAGCCTTGTCTGTTTTATGTCTCTATGTGAAATAGGACTTAGAATAGGTTGCGCCTATATGTCAAATAGGACTTAGAATAGGTTACGCCTATATGTCAAATATAGGCTGACCATACGTACCGTTTTGTATGGGTTTTTGTATGGGTTCTGTCACTGAAGAATAATTGTAAGCTCAATATGTTTATGTACTTACTTTTTCATGAATACAGAATATTACATAACCCCCGTCCCTTTTTTGCCATCCCAATGTCCCGTTTTTGTCTCAAGGAAATATGGTCAGCCTAGTCAAATAGGACTTAGAATAGGTTGTGCCGATATGTCAAATAGGACTTGGAATAGGACTTAAAATGTGTGTGTTAGGTAGGTGTAGGTTTGAATTCGTGCAATTGCTTTAGGTCTTTGTGATGTTAAAGTTTTGAGTTGAATTTTGTGATGTTACAGTTCCGAGTCGAATTTTGTGATGTTACAGTTCCGAGTCGAATTTTGTGATGTTACAGTTCCGAGTCGAATTTTGTGATGTTACAGTTCCGAGTCGAATTTTGTGATGTTACAGTTCCGAGTCGAATGGTGTGATGTTACAGTTCCGAGTCGAATTTTGTGATGTTACAGTTCCGAGTCGAATTTTGTGATGTTACAGTTCCGAGTCGAATTTTGTGATGTTACAGTTCCGAGTCGAATTTTGTGATGTTACAGTTCCGAGTCGAATGGTGTGATGTTACAGTTCCGAGTCGAATGGTGTGATGTTACAGTTCCGAGTCGAATGGTGTGATGTTACAGTTCCGAGTCGAATGGTGTGATGTTACAGTTCCGAGTCGAATGGTGTGATGTTACAGTTCCGAGTCGAATGGTGTGATGTTACAGTTCCGAGTCGAATGGTGTGATGTTACAGTTCCGAGTCGAATGGTGTGATGTTACAGTTCCGAGTCGAATGGTGTGATGTTACAGTTCCGAGTCGAATGGTGATGTTACAGTTCCGAGTCGAATTGTGTGATGTTACAGTTCCGAGTCGAATTGTGTGATGTTACAGTTCCGAGTCGAATTGTGTGATGTTACAGTTCCGAGTCGAATTTGTGATGTTACAGTTCCGAGTCAATTTTGTGATGTTACAGTTCCGAGTCGAATTTTGTGATGTTACAGTTCCGAGTCGAATTTTGTGATGTTACAGTTCCGAGTCGAATTTTGTGATGTTACAGTTCCGAGTCGAATTTTGTGATGTTACAGTTCCGAGTCGAATTTTGTGATGTTACAGTTCCGAGTCGAATTTTGTGATGTTACAGTTCCGAGTCGAATGGTGTGATGTTACAGTTCCGAGTCGAATGGTGTGATGTTACAGTTCCGAGTCGAATGGTGTGATGTTACAGTTCCGAGTCGAATGGTGTGATGTTACAGTTCCGAGTCGAATGGTGTGATGTTACAGTTCCGAGTCGAATGGTGTGATGTTACAGTTCCGAGTCGAATGGTGTGATGTTACAGTTCCGAGTCGAATGGTGTGATGTTACAGTTCCGAGTCGAATGGTGTGATGTTACAGTTCCGAGTCGAATGGTGTGATGTTACAGTTCCGAGTCGAATGGTGTGATGTTACAGTTCCGAGTCGAATTGTGTGATGTTACAGTTCCGAGTCGAATTGTGTGATGTTACAGTTCCGAGTCGAATTGTGTGATGTTACAGTTCCGAGTCAATTTGTGATGTTACAGTTCCGAGTCGAATTTTGTGATGTTACAGTTCCGAGTCGAATTTTGTGATGTTACAGTTCCGAGTCGAATTGTGTGATGTTACAGTTCCGAGTTTAATTTTGAGATGTTAATGAGTCTTATGAGTAAGTTAAATTGCTGAAATAAATTTTATAACCTACACCACAGGTTGAATTAAAAATTTAGTGTTTTTAGTTAGGATAGGCCTTGAGTGTAAAGAGTAGGGCCTACTTTGTGAGGTAGGCTTCTTGTATATTTAAGTGCAAATTGTAGTGGTTGAAGTAGGCTTTTAGTGTATGAGTATGTTAGGCCCATTATGTAAGGTAAAGTGAGGTGGGCCTACTAAATAGGAGTATGTTGTGGGCCTACTAAATAGGATTAGGTTGAAATTGGCCTACTTTTTAGGACCTGAAATGAGTTAAGCCTGTTAAATGAGCAAGGCTTGTTTTGAGTTTGAAGAGTAGGACCTATTAAATAGGCTTAATGTGAAGTGAGCCTACTAAATAGGCTTATGTTGAAATTTTGCCTATTTTTATAGGACCTAAACTGAGTAACGTCTGTTAAATGAACAAGGCTTTGTTTACGGTTAGTGTAAAGGTAAAGTTTGTGTTTTTGTAAAGGTAAAGGGATCGGTCCCCCAGTTACACGGGCCACCATGTGAAAAAACTATATAGGGCTATGGGTTGATTGCCTGATACCCTCATCCGTTGGAAATTTCCAGCAGACTTCAGTGGAGAGTTAACGACAAAAGCCCTATGTTTTTTCGTTAGAGAGTTATGTATGTGTAGGTCTTCAAAGGACCTCTTTGTTTATTTGCCTTCGGTATTTGCGCTGCCTAATGGTAAAGAAAGGAATTGCCTTACCTTATTATTTCGTTGGGCCTCGCTTCTGTTTCGATGTAGGGCGCGACGATCTTTTTCCATGTAGGGCCGTGGTACGATGGAGCTACACAATGAGTTGGCTCGATGTAACTAATATAGGCAGTCACTATTTAAACACCTGAAGGAACAGGCCTATCCTTCTTATAGTTATTAAGTTTTATATCAAGAGGATCTCACTCAGAACTTATAAGAAGATAAAGGACATCTTCCTTGCTTAAAGCAGTGCTGTAACATAAACAGCTCCGAGTAAACCGCTATAATATAATCTTCGTATTTTTCTTATTTGCTGATTTAGCAAAGGGCGTTGACTCGTTTCTCGATGTAATTCTCATGAGTTGGCAGTGGAAAAGTTTGAACACGAGATCATAAATTTGGTTTTCTTGTTGTCATGCAGGCCCGATGCCTACATATGGGTTTTATGTACGTTTGGCAATCATTTCATTCCCAATAGGCTATGTCGCCAATCCCGAGGCAATTTTGTAGATATTTAATTCAATTAATTAACAATTTAAATTTAATTAAGAAATAAAGGTACCACATACGATACCATGTTGTTAGCGTATATAGTTTTTCCTTATACTGGGGGGGGGCGGAGAAATTTTTTTAAGTTTAGTTAAAGTTATGTCAATCAGTTTGACTCCCCTTCGGTATAGGAAATTTATGGAATTAAAGTAGTTATTAAGCATTTTAAGCTTTGCTCATTATTTGTGTAAATTTTATAAGTCACCAGTTTTTAAATGCTGGTTTACTAATGTTGTTTTGGAGTTTTGTCATGTTTTGTTTTGTCAACGATTTATGTTTTGAAGTGACTTCTACGTTGGTGAGTTAATTGAAATGTACTGTATTTCCATGTTGTGTTGTTTGGTTAAAAGAGTTTGTACTGTATTCAAACCTCCTACCACTTCAGACTAGTCAATACCCGTAGTTTTAGTAGAGTAAATGTTACTCCTCCACAGGTAGATCTGGAGGGCTTGGGGCTTTGAATCCTGTACTGTTTTTGTGTTGTTTGGTCTCTGGCCATAGGACGCCATAAGACCCTTGTTGTTTGGCCCATGGCCAAGGGAGGCCATAAGACGGTTTTGTTTGGCCCATGGCCAAGGGAGGCCATAAGACGGTTTTGTTTGGCCCATGGTCAAGGGAGGCCATAAGACCGTTTTGTTTGGCCCATGGCCGAGAGAGGCCATAAGACCGTTTTGTTTGGCCCATGGCCAAGGGAAGCCATAAGACCGTTTTTGTAGTTGGCCCATGGCCAAGGTAGGCCATAAGACAGTTGTTGTTTGGTCCATGGCCAAAGGAGGCTATAAGACCCTTTTGTTTGGCCCATGGCCAAGGGAGGCCACAAGACCTCTTTTGTAGTTTGGTCTCTGGCCAAGGGAGGCCACAAGACCCTTTTTTGAATAGGTTGGGCTATGGCCAAAGTAGGCCATCAACCCTTTGTTGAATAATTTGGGTTATGGTCAAGGTAGGCCATCAGCCCCTTCTTGAATATGTTGGGCTATGACCAAGGTAGGCCATCAACCCCTTGAATAATTTGGGCTATGTCCAAGGTAGGCCATCAACCCCTTGAATAATTTGGGCTATAGCCAAGGTAGGCCATCAGCCCCTTGTTGAATATGTTGGGCTATGGCCAAGGTAGGCCATCAGCCCCTTGTTGAATATGTTGGGCTATGGCCAAGGTAGGCCATCAGCCCCTTGTTGAATATGTTGGACTATGGCCAAGGTATGCCATCAGCCCCTTGAATAATTTTGGCTATGGCCAAGGTAGGCCTTCAGCCCCTTGAAATAGTAGTTTGGGCTATGGCCAAAGTAGGCCATAAAACCCTTTAGAGTAGAGTGGTTTGGGCTGTGGCCAAAGTAAGCCATAAAAACCCTTTAGAGTAGTTTGTTTGTATGTGCCACTGCCTAACCACATAATTTTTTGGCATAAAATTATGTGCACAGAACCAGAGCGCAGCAAGAAAAGCTTTTACCCTCCGATCCTTGGTTATATTCAGACAGGTTGTTGTGTTTGACACATGGAAAGAGTACAGTGTGTGTGTGCGTATATATATATTTTTGCATTCCTCTGAATCCAGTTGGTCTTCAAAACTTGGATTCACCACTCCAGTGAAGTCAATACCCGTAGTTATGATTGAGTAAATGTTGTGTGTCCTGCAGGCAGTGATGGGCAGTATCTAGATACATGTATCGCCGATACGTATCGATCGATACTTTTGTATCGGTATCGCTTTAGCTACTTGACAAAAGTATCGATTTATCGGTATCGCTAAGGTCAATTTTCTTAAATGTATCGAAAAAAATCGATACTTCGATACATCGATACATTAATAAGAATTTTTAAATATTTAAATAGATGTTATAATATGACACTACTGAGTTATATTTATGAATATACATAAATAATAATATTATTAAATATTTATTTAATGACAGTACTACTCTACTGGTCACGTCACACAGTACGGCGCCACGTTTAAACACGTTTGTACTTGTGCTATTGAGATTAATTAACCATAATATAGAAACATTGTTAGCTGTAGAGAAGAAGCTAGAGCGTTTGAATTCGGAGGCATTGCGTCATTGTCAGCCACTTCTCAATGCAGTCACAGTAGGGTTCACTAAGCGGTTTGAAAAGTTTCTGTGCCTTGATGCGTCGCATGAGTGTAAAGCAGCAATACTGGCATCGTCTTCAAATCCTCTGTTCAAGTTAAAGTGGATGACAATAAAAGGCAAATTTAATACTGTACTAACATTGTCAAAAAGAGGGTTCAAGAAATGTTGGTTAATGCTGTTAAGAGCCTCAGCGAGCAGACCCCCTAGCGACAACTAAGTGATGCTGCATTTGACGGAAGTGCAGATGATTTCTTCTGTTATGAGTCTGCTTCCACTAATGTCTCTGCAACCCAAGATTCCACTGAGATGGAAGTTTTACAGTATCTGGGTGACGGAAGTCATTCTCTCCAATCTCTGAGGCAGTACCCAGGAATTCTACGGGTCTTCTTGAAGTATAACACACCACTACCATCCTCTGCTCCTGTAGAACGGTTGTTTAGTTTGGCTGGTCACATTCACGCTCCAAAAAGGAATAGACTGTCTGACCAGATGTTTAGCCAGCTGGTATTTTTGAAGGGTAATAGTAATTAATTTTAATTGTTAGTGTAATATTTTCAGTCATTCATGTATCCTACAAAATTAAAAACATACTTTCATTAAATAAAACAATTGTTTTTATTTACATCTATAAAACCCATTAAAATGTCGTTGATTTTACTTACAGTGCGTACAAATTACTAGTATAAACAGTAATATCTAATACCTACATATTAAATGAATAATTATAAAAATGTACCGGCGATACATGTATCGGCGATGCATGTATCGGTATCGGTATCGCTTAAGACATCTAGAAAGTATCGGCGTATCGGTATCGCCTAAGACGTTCTTCATGTATCGATGTATCGGTATCGCTTTAGCGATTTTCATGTATCGACCACTACCTGCAGGTAGGTCTGGAGGGTTTGGGTTTTGAAGGAATCCAATCTGTTTGCAAGGAATGTATGGGTCTGTTGATGAAATCTGTTGTGTGATTCTTCCTTAAAAGAAGAATTGGATGCTTGGAGTTGTATGGATATATTTATATACTGTATGTATAATATTATTGTATATGTGTAAATGTGTATTTTGTTGTAGGGTTTTATTTTAAGTTTTGTGTTAGGTTAACCAATTTGGCTGAGTAAAGTTCCTCAAATGTTATATTTGAGAACCTTATATCAAGCCTTGTCTGTTTTATGTCTCTATGTGAAATAGGACTTAGAATAGGTTGCGCCTATATGTCAAATAGGACTTAGAATAGGTTACGCCTATATGTCAAATATAGGCTGACCATACGTACCGTTTTGTATGGGTTTTTGTATGGGTTCTGTCACTGAAGAATAATTGTAAGCTCAATATGTTTATGTACTTACTTTTTCATGAATACAGAATATTACATAACCCCCGTCCCTTTTTTGCCATCCCAATGTCCCGTTTTGTCTCAAGGAAATATGGTCAGCCTAGTCAAATAGGACTTAGAATAGGTTGTGCCGATATGTCAAATAGGACTTGGAATAGGACTTAAAATGTGTGTTAGGTAGGTGTAGGTTTGAATTCGTGCAATTGCTTTAGGTCTTTGTGATGTTAAAGTTTTGAGTTGAATTTTGTGATGTTACAGTTCCGAGTCGAATTTGTGATGTTACAGTTCCGAGTCGAATTTTGTGATGTTACAGTTCCGAGTCGAATTTTGTGATGTTACAGTTCCGAGTCGAATTTTGTGATGTTACAGTTCCGAGTCGAATGGTGTGATGTTACAGTTCGAGTCGAATTTTGTGATGTTACAGTTCCGAGTCGAATTTTGTGATGTTACAGTTCCGAGTCGAATTTTGTGATGTTACAGTTCCGAGTCGAATTTTGTGATGTTACAGTTCCGAGTCGAATGGTGTGATGTTACAGTTCGAGTCGAATGGTGTGATGTTACAGTTCCGAGTCGAATGGTGTGATGTTACAGTTCCGAGTCGAATGGTGTGATGTTACAGTTCCGAGTCGAATGGTGTGATGTTACAGTTCCGAGTCGAATGGTGTGATGTTACAGTTCCGAGTCGAATGGTGTGATGTTACAGTTCCGAGTCGAATGGTGTGATGTTACAGTTCCGAGTCGAATGGTGTGATGTTACAGTTCCGAGTCGAATGGTGTGATGTTACAGTTCCGAGTCGAATTGTGTGATGTACAGTTCCGAGTCGAATTGTGTGATGTTACAGTTCCGAGTCGAATTGTGTGATGTTACAGTTCCGAGTCGAATTGTGTGATGTTACAGTTCCGAGTCAAATTTTGTGATGTTACAGTTCCGAGTCGAATTTTGTGATGTTACAGTTCCGAGTCGAATTTTGTGATGTTACAGTTCCGAGTCGAATTTTGTGATGTTACAGTTCCGAGTCGAATTTTGTGATGTTACAGTTCCGAGTCGAATTTTGTGATGTACAGTTCCGAGTCGAATTTTGTGATGTTACAGTTCCGAGTCGAATGGTGTGATGTTACAGTTCCGAGTCGAATGGTGTGATGTTACAGTTCCGAGTCGAATGGTGTGATGTTACAGTTCCGAGTCGAATGGTGTGATGTTACAGTTCCGAGTCGAATGGTGTGATGTTACAGTTCCGAGTCGAATGGTGTGATGTTACAGTTCCGAGTCGAATGGTGTGATGTTACAGTTCCGAGTCGAATGGTGTGATGTTACAGTTCCGAGTCGAATGGTGTGATGTTACAGTTCCGAGTCGAATGGTGTGATGTTACAGTTCCGAGTCGAATGGTGTGATGTTACAGTTCCGAGTCGAATTGTGTGATGTTACAGTTCCGAGTCGAATTGTGTGATGTTACAGTTCCGAGTCGAATTGTGTGATGTTACAGTTCCGAGTCGAATTGTGTGATGTTACAGTTCCGAGTCAAATTTTGTGATGTTACAGTTCCGAGTCGAATTTTGTGATGTTACAGTTCCGAGTCGAATTTTGTGATGTTACAGTTCCGAGTCGAATTGTGTGATGTTACAGTTCCGAGTTTAATTTGAGATGTTAATGAGTCTTATGAGTAAGTTAAATTGCTGAAATAAATTTTATAACCTACACCACAGGTTGAATTAAAAATTTAGTGTTTTTAGTTAGGATAGGCCTTGAGTGTAAAGAGTAGGGCCTACTTTGTGAGGTAGGCTTCTTGTATATTTAAGTGCAAATTGTAGTGGTTGAAGTAGGCTTTTAGTGTATGAGTATGTTAGGCCCATTATGTAAGGTAAAGTGAGGTGGGCCTACTAAATAGGAGTATGTTGTGGGCCTACTAAATAGGATTAGGTTGAAATTGGCCTACTTTTTAGGACCTGAAATGAGTTAAGCCTGTTAAATGAGCAAGGCTTGTTTTGAGTTTGAAGAGTAGGACCTATTAAATAGGCTTAATGTGAAGTGAGCCTACTAAATAGGCTTATGTTGAAATTTTGCCTATTTTTATAGGACCTAAACTGAGTAACGTCTGTTAAATGAACAAGGCTTTGTTTACGGTTAGTGTAAAGGTAAAGTTTGTGTTTTTGTAAAGGTAAAGGGATCGGTCCCCCAGTTACACGGGCCACCATGTGAAAAAACTATATAGGGCTATGGGTTGATTGCCTGATACCCTCATCCGTTGGAAATTTCCAGCAGACTTCAGTGGAGAGTTAACGACAAAAGCCCTATGTTTTTTCGTTAGAGAGTTATGTATGTGTAGGTCTTCAAAGGACCTCTTTGTTTATTTGCCTTCGGTATTTGCGCTGCCTAATGGTAAAGAAAGGAATTGCCTTACCTTATTATTTCGTTGGGCCTCGCTTCTGTTTCGATGTAGGGCGCGACGATCTTTTTCCATGTAGGGCCGTGGTACGATGGAGCTACACAATGAGTTGGCTCGATGTAACTAATATAGGCAGTCACTATTTAAACACCTGAAGGAACAGGCCTATCCTTCTTATAGTTATTAAGTTTTATATCAGAGGATCTCACTCAGAACTTATAAGAAGATAAAGGACATCTTCCTTGCTTAAAGCAGTGCTGTAACATAAACAGCTCCGAGTAAACCGCTATAATATAATCTTCGTATTTTTCTTATTTGCTGATTTAGCAAAGGGCGTTGACTCGTTTCTCGATGTAATTCTCATGAGTTGGCAGTGGAAAAGTTTGAACACGAGATCATAAATTTGGTTTTCTTGTTGTCATGCAGGCCCGATGCCTACATATGGGTTTTATGTACGTTTGGCAATCATTTCATTCCCAATAGGCTATGTCGCCAATCCCGAGGCAATTTTGTAGATATTTAATTCAATTAATTAACAATTTAAATTTAATTAAGAAATAAAGGTACCACATACGATACCATGTGTTAGCGTATATAGTTTTTCCTTATACTGGGGGGGGGCGGAGAAATTTTTTTAAGTTTAGTTAAAGTTATGTCAATCAGTTGACTCCCCTTCGGTATAGGAAATTTATGGAATTAAAGTAGTTATTAAGCATTTTAAGCTTTGCTCATTATTTGTGTAAATTTTATAAGTCACCAGTTTTTAAATGCTGGTTTACTAATGTTGTTTTGGAGTTTTGTCATGTTTTGTTTTGTCAACGATTTATGTTTTGAAGTGACTTCTACGTTGGTGAGTTAATTGAAATGTACTGTATTTCCATGTTGTGTTTGGTTAAAAGAGTTTGTACTGTATTCAAACCTCCTACCACTTCAGACTAGTCAATACCGTAGTTTTAGTAGAGTAAATGTTACTCCTCCACAGGTAGATCTGGAGGGCTTGGGGCTTTGAATCCTGTACTGTTTTGTGTTGTTTGGTCTCTGGCCATAGGACGCCATAAGACCCTTGTTGTTTGGCCCATGGCCAAGGGAGGCCATAAGACGGTTTTGTTTGGCCCATGGCCAAGGGAGGCCATAAGACGGTTTTGTTTGGCCCATGGTCAAGGGAGGCCATAAGACCGTTTTGTTTGGCCCATGGCCGAGAGAGGCCATAAGACCGTTTTGTTTGGCCCATGGCCAAGGGAAGCCATAAGACCGTTTTTGTAGTTGGCCCATGGCCAAGGTAGGCCATAAGACAGTTGTTGTTTGGTCCATGGCCAAAGGAGGCTATAAGACCCTTTTGTTTGGCCCATGGCCAAGGGAGGCCACAAGACCTCTTTTGTAGTTTGGTCTCTGGCCAAGGGAGGCCACAAGACCCTTTTTTGAATAGGTTGGGCTATGGCCAAAGTAGGCCATCAACCCTTTGTTGAATAATTTGGGTTATGGTCAAGGTAGGCCATCAGCCCCTTCTTGAATATGTTGGGCTATGACCAAGGTAGGCCATCAACCCTTGAATAATTTGGGCTATGTCCAAGGTAGGCCATCAACCCTTGAATAATTTGGGCTATAGCCAAGGTAGGCCATCAGCCCCTTGTTGAATATGTTGGGCTATGGCCAAGGTAGGCCATCAGCCCCTTGTTGAATATGTTGGGCTATGGCCAAGGTAGGCCATCAGCCCCTTGTTGAATATGTTGGACTATGGCCAAGGTATGCCATCAGCCCCTTGAATAATTTTGGCTATGGCCAAGGTAGGCCTTCAGCCCCTTGAAATAGTAGTTTGGGCTATGGCCAAAGTAGGCCATAAAACCCTTTAGAGTAGAGTGGTTTGGGCTGTGGCCAAAGTAAGCCATAAAAACCCTTTAGAGTAGTTTGTTTGTATGTGCCACTGCCTAACCACATAATTTTTTGGCATAAAATTATGTGCACAGAACCAGAGCGCAGCAAGAAAAGCTTTTACTCTCGATCCTTGGTTATATTCAGACAGGTTGTTGTGTTTGACACATGGAAAGAGTACAGTGTGTGTGTGCGTATATATATATTTTTTGCATTCCTCTGAATCCAGTTGGTCTTCAAAACTTGGATTCACCACTCCAGTGAAGTCAATACCCGTAGTTATGATTGAGTAAATGTTGTGTGTCTGCAGGCAGTGATGGGCAGTATCTAGATACATGTATCGCCGATACGTATCGATCGATACTTTTGTATCGGTATCGCTTTAGCTACTTGACAAAAGTATCGATTTATCGGTATCGCTAAGGTCAATTTTCTTAAATGTATCGAAAAAAATCGATACTTCGATACATCGATACATTAATAAGAATTTTTAAATATTTAAATAGATGTTATAATATGACACTACTGAGTTATATTTATGAATATACATAAATAATAATATTATTAAATATTTATTTAATGACAGTACTACTCTACTGGTCACGTCACACAGTACGGCGCCACGTTTAAACACGTTTGTACTTGTGCTATTGAGATTAATTAACCATAATATAGAAACATTGTTAGCTGTAGAGAAGAAGCTAGAGCGTTTGAATTCGGAGGCATTGCGTCATTGTCAGCCACTTCTCAATGCAGTCACAGTAGGGTTCACTAAGCGGTTGAAAAGTTTCTGTGCCTTGATGCGTCGCATGAGTGTAAAGCAGCAATACTGGCATCGTCTTCAAATCCTCTGTTCAAGTTAAAGTGGATGACAATAAAAGGCAAATTTAATACTGTACTAACATTGTCAAAAAGAGGGTTCAAGAAATGTTGGTTAATGCTGTTAAGAGCCTCAGCGAGCAGACCCCCTAGCGACAACTAAGTGATGCTGCATTTGACGGAAGTGCAGATGATTTCTTCTGTTATGAGTCTGCTTCCACTAATGTCTCTGCAACCCAAGATTCCACTGAGATGGAAGTTTTACAGTATCTGGGTGACGGAAGTCATTCTCTCCAATCTCTGAGGCAGTACCCAGGAATTCTACGGGTCTTCTTGAAGTATAACACACCACTACCATCCTCTGCTCCTGTAGAACGGTTGTTTAGTTTGGCTGGTCACATTCACGCTCCAAAAAGGAATAGACTGTCTGACCAGATGTTTAGCCAGCTGGTATTTTTGAAGGGTAATAGTAATTAATTTTAATTGTTAGTGTAATATTTTCAGTCATTCATGTATCCTACAAAATTAAAACATACTTTCATTAAATAAAACAATTGTTTTTATTTACATCTATAAAACCCATTAAAATGTCGTTGATTTTACTTACAGTGCGTACAAATTACTAGTATAAACAGTAATATCTAATACCTACATATTAAATGAATAATTATAAAAATGTACCGGCGATACATGTATCGGCGATGCATGTATCGGTATCGGTATCGCTTAAGACATCTAGAAAGTATCGGCGTATCGGTATCGCCTAAGACGTTCTTCATGTATCGATGTATCGGTATCGCTTTAGCGATTTTCATGTATCGACCACTACCTGCAGGTAGGTCTGGAGGGTTTTGGGTTTTGAAGGAATCCAATCGTTTGCAAGGAATGTATGGGTCTGTTGATGAAATCTGTTGTGTGATTCTTCCTTAAAAGAAGAATTGGATGCTTGGAGTTGTATGGATATATTTATATACTGTATGTATAATATTATTGTATATGTGTAAATGTGTATTTTGTTGTAGGGTTTTATTTTTAAGTTTTGTGTTAGGTTAACCAATTTGGCTGAGTAAAGTTCCTCAAATGTTATATTTGAGAACCTTATATCAAGCCTTGTCTGTTTTATGTCTCTATGTGAAATAGGACTTAGAATAGGTTGCGCCTATATGTCAAATAGGACTTAGAATAGGTTACGCCTATATGTCAAATATAGGCTGACCATACGTACCGTTTTGTATGGGTTTTTGTATGGGTTCTGTCACTGAAGAATAATTGTAAGCTCAATATGTTTATGTACTTACTTTTCATGAATACAGAATATTACATAACCCCCGTCCCTTTTTCGCCATCCCAATGTCCCGTTTTTGTCTCAAGGAAATATGGTCAGCCTAGTCAAATAGGACTTAGAATAGGTTGTGCCGATATGTCAAATAGGACTTGGAATAGGACTTAAAATGTGTGTGTTAGGTAGGTGTAGGTTTGAATTCGTGCAATTGCTTTAGGTCTTGTGATGTTAAAGTTTTGAGTTGAATTTTGTGATGTTACAGTTCCGAGTCGAATTTTGTGATGTTACAGTTCCGAGTCGAATTTTGTGATGTTACAGTTCCGAGTCGAATTTTGTGATGTTACAGTTCCGAGTCGAATTTTGTGATGTTACAGTTCCGAGTCGAATTTTGTGATGTTACAGTTCCGAGTCGAATTTGTGATGTTACAGTTCCGAGTCGAATTTTGTGATGTTACAGTTCCGAGTCGAATTTTGTGATGTTACAGTTCCGAGTCGAATTTTGTGATGTTACAGTTCCGAGTCGAATGGTGTGATGTTACAGTTCCGAGTCGAATGGTGTGATGTTACAGTTCCGAGTCGAATGGTGTGATGTTACAGTTCCGAGTCGAATGGTGTGATGTTACAGTTCCGAGTCGAATTGTGTGATGTTACAGTTCCGAGTCGAATTGTGTGATGTTACAGTTCCGAGTCAAATTTTGTGATGTTACAGTTCCGAGTCGAATTTTGTGATGTTACAGTTCCGAGTCGAATTTTGTGATGTTACAGTTCCGAGTCGAATTGTGTGATGTTACAGTTCCGAGTTTAATTTTGAGATGTTAATGAGTCTTATGAGTAAGTTAAATTGCTGAAATAAATTTTATAACCTACACCACAGGTTGAATTAAAAATTTAGTGTTTTAGTTAGGATAGGCCTTGAGTGTAAAGAGTAGGGCCTACTTTGTGAGGTAGGCTTCTTGTATATTTAAGTGCAAATTGTAGTGGTTGAAGTAGGCTTTTAGTGTATGAGTATGTTAGGCCCATTATGTAAGGTAAAGTGAGGTGGGCCTACTAAATAGGAGTATGTTGTGGGCCTACTAAATAGGCTTAGGTTGAAATTGGCCTACTTTTTAGGACCTGAAATGAGTTAAGCCTGTTAAATGAGCAAGGCTTGTTTTGAGTTTGAAGAGTAGGACCTATTAAATAGGCTTAATGTGAAGTGAGCCTACTAAATAGGCTTATGTTGAAATTTTGCCTATTTTATAGGACCTAAACTGAGTAACGTCTGTTAAATGAACAAGGCTTTGTTTACGGTTAGTGTAAAGGTAAAGTTTGTGTTTTTGTAAAGGTAAAGGGATCGGTTCCCCAGTTACACGGGCCACCATGTGAAAAAACTATATAGGGCTATGGGTTGATTGCCTGATACCCTCATCCGTTGGAAATTTCCAGCAGACTTCAGTGGAGAGTTAACGACAAAAGCCCTATGTTTTTTCGTTAGAGAGTTATGTATGTGTAGGTCTTCAAAGGACCTCTTTGTTTATTTGCCTTCGGTATTTGCGCTGCCTAATGGTAAAGAAAGGAATTGCCTTACCTTATTATTTCGTTGGGCCTCGCTTCTGTTTCGATGTAGGGCGCGACGATCTTTTTCCATGTAGGGCCGTGGTACGATGGAGCTACACAATGAGTTGGCTCGATGTAACTAATATAGGCAGTCACTATTTAAACACCTGAAGGAACAGGCCTATCCTTCTTATAGTTATTAAGTTTTATATCAAGAGGATCTCACTCAGAACTTATAAGAAGATAAAGGACATTCCTTGCTTAAAGCAGTGCTGTAACATAAACAGCTCCGAGTAAACCGCTATAATATAATCTTCGTATTTTTCTTATTTGCTGATTTAGCAAAGGGCGTTGACTCGTTTCTCGATGTAATTCTCATGAGTTGGCAGTGGAAAAGTTTGAACACGAGATCATAAATTTGGTTTTCTTGTTGTCATGCAGGCCCGATGCCTACATATGGGTTTTATGTACGTTTGGCAATCATTTCATTCCCAATAGGCTATGTCGCCAATCCCGAGGCAATTTTGTAGATATTTAATTCAATTAATTAACAATTTAAATTTAATTAAGAAATAAAGGTACCACATACGATACCATGTTGTTAGCGTATATAGTTTTTCCTTATACTGGGGGGGGGCGGAGAAATTTTTTTAAGTTTAGTTAAAGTTATGTCAATCAGTTTGACTCCCCTTCGGTATAGGAAATTTATGGAATTAAAGTAGTTATTAAGCATTTTAAGCTTTGCTCATTATTTGTGTAAATTTATAAGTCACCAGTTTTTAAATGCTGGTTTACTAATGTTGTTTTGGAGTTTTGTCATGTTTTGTTTTGTCAACGATTTATGTTTTGAAGTGACTTCTACGTTGGTGAGTTAATTGAAATGTACTGTATTTCCATGTTGTGTTGTTTGGTTAAAAGAGTTTGTACTGTATTCAAACCTCCTACCACTTCAGACTAGTCAATACCCGTAGTTTTAGTAGAGTAAATGTTACTCCTCCACAGGTAGATCTGGAGGGCTTGGGGCTTTGAATCCTGTACTGTTTTGTGTTGTTTGGTCTCTGGCCATAGGACGCCATAAGACCCTTGTTGTTTGGCCCATGGCCAAGGGAGGCCATAAGACGGTTTTGTTTGGCCATGGCCAAGGGAGGCCATAAGACGGTTTTGTTTGGCCCATGGTCAAGGGAGGCCATAAGACCGTTTTGTTTGGCCCATGGCCGAGAGAGGCCATAAGACCGTTTTGTTTGGCCCATGGCCAAGGGAAGCCATAAGACCGTTTTTGTAGTTGGCCCATGGCCAAGGTAGGCCATAAGACAGTTGTTGTTTGGTCCATGGCCAAAGGAGGCTATAAGACCTTTTGTTTGGCCCATGGCCAAGGGAGGCCACAAGACCTCTTTTGTAGTTTGGTCTCTGGCCAAGGGAGGCCACAAGACCCTTTTTTGAATAGGTTGGGCTATGGCCAAAGTAGGCCATCAACCCTTTGTTGAATAATTTGGGTTATGGTCAAGGTAGGCCATCAGCCCTTCTTGAATATGTTGGGCTATGACCAAGGTAGGCCATCAACCCCTTGAATAATTTGGGCTATGTCCAAGGTAGGCCATCAACCCCTTGAATAATTTGGGCTATAGCCAAGGTAGGCCATCAGCCCTTGTTGAATATGTTGGGCTATGGCCAAGGTAGGCCATCAGCCCCTTGTTGAATATGTTGGGCTATGGCCAAGGTAGGCCATCAGCCCCTTGTTGAATATGTTGGACTATGGCCAAGGTATGCCATCAGCCCTTGAATAATTTTGGCTATGGCCAAGGTAGGCCTTCAGCCCCTTGAAATAGTAGTTTGGGCTATGGCCAAAGTAGGCCATAAAACCTTTAGAGTAGAGTGGTTTGGGCTGTGGCCAAAGTAAGCCATAAAAACCCTTTAGAGTAGTTTGTTTGTATGTGCCACTGCCTAACCACATAATTTTTTGGCATAAAATTATGTGCACAGAACCAGAGCGCAGCAAGAAAAGCTTTTACCTCCGATCCTTGGTTATATTCAGACAGGTTGTTGTGTTTGACACATGGAAAGAGTACAGTGTGTGTGTGCGTATATATAATTTTTTGCATTCCTCTGAATCCAGTTGGTCTTCAAAACTTGGATTCACCACTCCAGTGAAGTCAATACCCGTAGTTATGATTGAGTAAATGTTGTGTGTCCTGCAGGCAGTGATGGGCAGTATCTAGATACATGTATCGCCGATACGTATCGATCGATACTTTTGTATCGGTATCGCTTTAGCTACTTGACAAAAGTATCGATTTATCGGTATCGCTAAGGTCAATTTTCTTAAATGTATCGAAAAAAATCGATACTTCGATACATCGATACATTAATAAGAATTTTTAAATATTTAAATAGATGTTATAATATGACACTACTGAGTTATATTTATGAATATACATAAATAATAATATTATTAATATTTATTTAATGACAGTACTACTCTACTGGTCACGTCACACAGTACGGCGCCACGTTTAAACACGTTTGTACTTGTGCTATTGAGATTAATTAACCATAATATAGAAACATTGTTAGCTGTAGAGAAGAAGCTAGAGCGTTTGAATTCGGAGGCATTGCGTCATTGTCAGCCACTTCTCAATGCAGTCACAGTAGGGTTCACTAAGCGGTTTGAAAAGTTTCTGTGCCTTGATGCGTCGCATGAGTGTAAAGCAGCAATACTGGCATCGTCTTCAAATCCTCTGTTCAAGTTAAAGTGGATGACAATAAAAGGCAAATTTAATACTGTACTAACATTGTCAAAAAGAGGGTTCAAGAAATGTTGGTTAATGCTGTTAAGAGCCTCAGCGAGCAGACCCCCTAGCGACAACTAAGTGATGCTGCATTTGACGGAAGTGCAGATGATTTCTTCTGTTATGAGTCTGCTTCCACTAATGTCTCTGCAACCCAAGATTCCACTGAGATGGAAGTTTACAGTATCTGGGTGACGGAAGTCATTCTCTCCAATCTCTGAGGCAGTACCCAGGAATTCTACGGGTCTTCTTGAAGTATAACACACCACTACCATCCTCTGCTCCTGTAGAACGGTTGTTTAGTTTGGCTGGTCACATTCACGCTCCAAAAAGGAATAGACTGTCTGACCAGATGTTTAGCCAGCTGGTATTTTTGAAGGGTAATAGTAATTAATTTTAATTGTTAGTGTAATATTTTCAGTCATTCATGTATCCTACAAAATTAAAACATACTTTCATTAAATAAAACAATTGTTTTTATTTACATCTATAAAACCCATTAAAATGTCGTTGATTTTACTTACAGTGCGTACAAATTACTAGTATAAACAGTAATATCTAATACCTACATATTAAATGAATAATTATAAAAATGTACCGGCGATACATGTATCGGCGATGCATGTATCGGTATCGGTATCGCTTAAGACATCTAGAAAGTATCGGCGTATCGGTATCGCCTAAGACGTTCTTCATGTATCGATGTATCGTATCGCTTTAGCGATTTTCATGTATCGACCACTACCTGCAGGTAGGTCTGGAGGGTTTTGGGTTTTGAAGGAATCCAATCTGTTTGCAAGGAATGTATGGGTCTGTTGATGAAATCTGTTGTGTGATTCTTCCTTAAAAGAAGAATTGGATGCTTGGAGTTGTATGGATATATTTATATACTGTATGTATAATATTATTGTATATGTGTAAATGTGTATTTTGTTGTAGGTTTTATTTTTAAGTTTTGTGTTAGGTTAACCAATTGGCTGAGTAAAGTTCCTCAAATGTTATATTTGAGAACCTTATATCAAGCCTTGTCTGTTTTATGTCTCTATGTGAAATAGGACTTAGAATAGGTTGCGCCTATATGTCAAATAGGACTTAGAATAGGTTACGCCTATATGTCAAATATAGGCTGACCATACGTACCGTTTTGTATGGGTTTTTGTATGGGTTCTGTCACTGAAGAATAATTGTAAGCTCAATATGTTTATGTACTTATTTCATGAATACAGAATATTACATAACCCCCGTCCCTTTTTGCCATCCCAATGTCCCGTTTTTGTCTCAAGGAAATATGGTCAGCCTAGTCAAATAGGACTTAGAATAGGTTGTGCCGATATGTCAAATAGGACTTGGAATAGGACTTAAAATGTGTGTGTTAGGTAGGTGTAGGTTTGAATTCGTGCAATTGCTTTAGGTCTTTGTGATGTTAAAGTTTTGAGTTGAATTTTGTGATGTTACAGTTCCGAGTCGAATTTTGTGATGTTACAGTTCCGAGTCGAATTTTGTGATGTTACAGTTCCGAGTCGAATTTTGTGATGTTACAGTTCCGAGTCGAATTTTGTGATGTTACAGTTCCGAGTCGAATGGTGTGATGTTACAGTTCCGAGTCGAATTTTGTGATGTTACAGTTCCGAGTCGAATTTTGTGATGTTACAGTTCCGAGTCGAATTTTGTGATGTTACAGTTCCGAGTCGAATTTTGTGATGTTACAGTTCCGAGTCGAATGGTGTGATGTTACAGTTCCGAGTCGAATGGTGTGATGTTACAGTTCCGAGTCGAATGGTGTGATGTTACAGTTCCGAGTCGAATGGTGTGATGTTACAGTTCCGAGTCGAATGGTGTGATGTTACAGTTCGAGTCGAATGGTGTGATGTTACAGTTCCGAGTCGAATGGTGTGATGTTACAGTTCCGAGTCGAATGGTGTGATGTTACAGTTCCGAGTCGAATGGTGTGATGTTACAGTTCCGAGTCGAATGGTGTGATGTTACAGTTCCGAGTCGAATTGTGTGATGTTACAGTTCCGAGTCGAATTGTGTGATGTTACAGTTCCGAGTCGAATTGTGTGATGTTACAGTTCCGAGTCGAATTGTGTGATGTTACAGTTCCGAGTCAAATTTTGTGATGTTACAGTTCCGAGTCGAATTTTGTGATGTTACAGTTCCGAGTCGAATTTTGTGATGTTACAGTTCCGAGTCGAATTTTGTGATGTTACAGTTCCGAGTCGAATTTTGTGATGTTACAGTTCCGAGTCGAATTTTGTGATGTTACAGTTCCGAGTCGAATTTTGTGATGTTACAGTTCCGAGTCGAATGGTGTGATGTTACAGTTCCGAGTCGAATGGTGTGATGTTACAGTTCCGAGTCGAATGGTGTGATGTTACAGTTCGAGTCGAATGGTGTGATGTTACAGTTCCGAGTCGAATGGTGTGATGTTACAGTTCCGAGTCGAATGGTGTGATGTTACAGTTCCGAGTCGAATGGTGTGATGTTACAGTTCCGAGTCGAATGGTGTGATGTTACAGTTCCGAGTCGAATGGTGTGATGTTACAGTTCCGAGTCGAATGGTGTGATGTTACAGTTCCGAGTCGAATGGTGTGATGTTACAGTTCCGAGTCGAATGGTGTGATGTTACAGTTCCGAGTCGAATTGTGTGATGTTACAGTTCCGAGTCGAATTGTGTGATGTTACAGTTCCGAGTCGAATTGTGTGATGTTACAGTTCCGAGTCGAATTGTGTGATGTTACAGTTCCGAGTCAAATTTTGTGATGTTACAGTTCCGAGTCGAATTTTGTGATGTTACAGTTCCGAGTCGAATTTTGTGATGTTACAGTTCCGAGTCGAATTGTGTGATGTTACAGTTCCGAGTTTAATTTTGAGATGTTAATGAGTCTTATGAGTAAGTTAAATTGCTGAAATAAATTTTATAACCTACACCACAGGTTGAATTAAAAATTTAGTGTTTTTAGTTAGGATAGGCCTTGAGTGTAAAGAGTAGGGCCTACTTTGTGAGGTAGGCTTCTTGTATATTTAAGTGCAAATTGTAGTGGTTGAAGTAGGCTTTTAGTGTATGAGTATGTTAGGCCCATTATGTAAGGTAAAGTGAGGTGGGCCTACTAAATAGGAGTATGTTGTGGGCCTACTAAATAGGCTTAGGTTGAAATTGGCCTACTTTTTAGGACCTGAAATGAGTTAAGCCTGTTAAATGAGCAAGGCTTGTTTGAGTTTGAAGAGTAGGACCTATTAAATAGGCTTAATGTGAAGTGAGCCTACTAAATAGGCTTATGTTGAAATTTTGCCTATTTTTATAGGACCTAAACTGAGTAACGTCTGTTAAATGAACAAGGCTTTGTTTACGGTTAGTGTAAAGGTAAAGTTTGTGTTTTTGTAAAGGTAAAGGGATCGGTCCCCCAGTTACACGGGCCACCATGTGAAAAAACTATATAGGGCTATGGGTTGATTGCCTGATACCCTCATCCGTTGGAAATTTCCAGCAGACTTCAGTGGAGAGTTAACGACAAAAGCCTATGTTTTTTCGTTAGAGAGTTATGTATGTGTAGGTCTTCAAAGGACCTCTTTGTTTATTTGCCTTCGGTATTTGCGCTGCCTAATGGTAAAGAAAGGAATTGCCTTACCTTATTATTTCGTTGGGCCTCGCTTCTGTTTCGATGTAGGGCGCGACGATTTTTCCATGTAGGGCCGTGGTACGATGGAGCTACACAATGAGTTGGCTCGATGTAACTAATATAGGCAGTCACTATTTAAACACCTGAAGGAACAGGCCTATCCTTCTTATAGTTATTAAGTTTTATATCAAGAGGATCTCACTCAGAACTTATAAGAAGATAAAGGACATCTTCCTTGCTTAAAGCAGTGCTGTAACATAAACAGCTCCGAGTAAACCGCTATAATATAATCTTCGTATTTTTCTTATTTGCTGATTTAGCAAAGGGCGTTGACTCGTTTCTCGATGTAATTCTCATGAGTTGGCAGTGGAAAAGTTTGAACACGAGATCATAAATTTGGTTTTCTTGTTGTCATGCAGGCCCGATGCCTACATATGGGTTTTATGTACGTTTGGCAATCATTTCATTCCCAATAGGCTATGTCGCCAATCCCGAGGCAATTTTGTAGATATTTAATTCAATTAATTAACAATTTAAATTTAATTAAGAAATAAAGGTACCACATACGATACATGTTGTTAGCGTATATAGTTTTTCCTTATACTGGGGGGGGCGGAGAAATTTTTTAAGTTTAGTTAAAGTTATGTCAATCAGTTTGACTCCCCTTCGGTATAGGAAATTTATGGAATTAAAGTAGTTATTAAGCATTTTAAGCTTTGCTCATTATTTGTGTAAATTTATAAGTCACCAGTTTTTAAATGCTGGTTTACTAATGTTGTTTTGGAGTTTTGTCATGTTTTGTTTTGTCAACGATTTATGTTTTGAAGTGACTTCTACGTTGGTGAGTTAATTGAAATGTACTGTATTTCCATGTGTGTGTTTGGTTAAAAGAGTTTGTACTGTATTCAAACCTCCTACCACTTCAGACTAGTCAATACCCGTAGTTTTAGTAGAGTAAATGTTACTCCTCCACAGGTAGATCTGGAGGGCTTGGGGCTTTGAATCCTGTACTGTTTTTGTGTTGTTTGGTCTCTGGCCATAGGACGCCATAAGACCCTTGTTGTTTGGCCCATGGCCAAGGGAGGCCATAAGACGGTTTTGTTTGGCCCATGGCCAAGGGAGGCCATAAGACGGTTTTGTTTGGCCCATGGTCAAGGGAGGCCATAAGACCGTTTTGTTTGGCCCATGGCCGAGAGAGGCCATAAGACCGTTTTGTTTGGCCCATGGCCAAGGGAAGCCATAAGACCGTTTTTGTAGTTGGCCCATGGCCAAGGTAGGCCATAAGACAGTTGTTGTTTGGTCCATGGCCAAAGGAGCTATAAGACCCTTTTGTTTGGCCCATGGCCAAGGGAGGCCCACAAGACCTCTTTGTAGTTTGGTCTCTGGCCAAGGGAGGCCACAAGACCCTTTTTTGAATAGGTTGGGCTATGGCCAAAGTAGGCCATCACCCTTTGTTGAATAATTTGGGTTATGGTCAAGGTAGGCCATCAGCCCCTTCTTGAATATGTGGGCTATGACCAAGGTAGGCCATCAACCCCTTGAATAATTTGGGCTATGTCCAAGGTAGGCCATCAACCCCTTGAATAATTTGGGCTATAGCCAAGGTAGGCCATCAGCCCCTTGTTGAATATGTTGGGCTATGGCCAAGGTAGGCCATCAGCCCCTTGTTGAATATGTTGGGCTATGGCCAAGGTAGGCCATCAGCCCCTTGTTGAATATGTTGGACTATGGCCAAGGTATGCCATCAGCCCCTTGAATAATTTTGGCTATGGCCAAGGTAGGCCTTCAGCCCCTTGAAATAGTAGTTTGGGCTATGGCCAAAGTAGGCCATAAAACCCTTTAGAGTAGAGTGGTTTGGGCTGTGGCCAAAGTAAGCCATAAAAACCCTTTAGAGTAGTTTGTTTGTATGTGCCACTGCCTAACCACATAATTTTTTGGCATAAAATTATGTGCACAGAACCAGAGCGCAGCAAGAAAAGCTTTTACTCTCCGATCCTTGGTTATATTCAGACAGGTTGTTGTGTTTGACACATGGAAAGAGTACAGTGTGTGTGTGCGTATATAATATTTTTTGCATTCCTCTGAATCCAGTTGGTCTTCAAAACTTGGATTCACCACTCCAGTGAAGTCAATACCCGTAGTTATGATTGAGTAAATGTTGTGTCCTGCAGGCAGTGAGGGCAGTATCTATATACATGTATCGCCGATACGTATCGATCGATACTTTTGTATCGGTATCGCTTTAGCTACTTGACAAAAGTATCGATTTATCGGTATCGCTAAGGTCAATTTTCTTAAATGTATCGAAAAAATCGATACTTCGATACATCGATACATTAATAAGAATTTTTTAAATATTTAAATAGATGTTATAATATGACACTACTGAGTTATATTTATGAATATACATAAATAATAATATTATTAAATATTTATTTAATGACAGTACTACTCTACTGGTCACGTCACACAGTACGGCGCCACGTTTAAACACGTTTGTACTTGTGCTATTGAGATTAATTAACCATAATATAGAAACATTGTTAGCTGTAGAGAGAAGCTAGAGCGTTTGAATTCGGAGGCATTGCGTCATTGTCAGCCACTTCTCAATGCAGTCACAGTAGGGTTCACTAAGCGGTTTGAAAAGTTTCTGTGCCTTGATGCGTCGCATGAGTGTAAAGCAGCAATACTGGCATCGTCTTCAAATCCTCTGTTCAAGTTAAAGTGGATGACAATAAAAGGCAAATTTAATACTGTACTAACATTGTCAAAAAGAGGGTTCAAGAAATGTTGGTTAATGCTGTTAAGAGCCTCAGCGAGCAGACCCCCTAGCGACAACTAAGTGATGCTGCATTTGACGGAAGTGCAGATGATTTCTTCTGTTATGAGTCTGCTTCCACTAATGTCTCTGCAACCCAAGATTCCACTGAGATGGAAGTTTTACAGTATCTGGGTGACGGAAGTCATTCTCTCCAATCTCTGAGGCAGTACCCAGGAATTCTACGGGTCTTCTTGAAGTATAACACACCACTACCATCCTCTGCTCCTGTAGAACGGTTGTTTAGTTTGGCTGGTCACATTCACGCTCCAAAAAGGAATAGACTGTCTGACCAGATGTTTAGCCAGCTGGTATTTTTGAAGGGTAATAGTAATTAATTTTAATTGTTAGTGTAATATTTTCAGTCATTCATGTATCCTACAAAATTAAAACATACTTTCATTAAATAAAACAATTGTTTTTATTTACATCTATAAAACCCATTAAAATGTCGTTGATTTTACTTACAGTGCGTACAAATTACTAGTATAAACAGTAATATCTAATACCTACATATTAAATGAATAATTATAAAAATGTACCGGCGATACATGTATCGGCGATGCATGTATCGGTATCGGTATCGCTTAAGACATCTAGAAAGTATCGGCGTATCGGTATCGCCTAAGACGTTCTTCATGTATCGATGTATCGGTATCGCTTTAGCGATTTTCATGTATCGACCACTACCTGCAGGTAGGTCTGGAGGGTTTTGGGTTTTGAAGGAATCCAATCTGTTTGCAAGGAATGTATGGGTCTGTTGATGAAATCTGTTGTGTGATTCTTCCTTAAAAGAAGAATTGGATGCTTGGAGTTGTATGGATATATTTATATACTGTATGTATAATATTATTGTATATGTGTAAATGTGTATTTTGTTGTAGGGTTTTATTTTTAAGTTTTGTGTTAGGTTAACCAATTTGGCTGAGTAAAGTTCCTCAAATGTTATATTTGAGAACCTTATATCAAGCCTTGTCTGTTTTATGTCTCTATGTGAAATAGGACTTAGAATAGGTTGCGCCTATATGTCAAATAGGACTTAGAATAGGTTACGCCTATATGTCAAATATAGGCTGACCATACGTACCGTTTTGTATGGGTTTTTGTATGGGTTCTGTCACTGAAGAATAATTGTAAGCTCAATATGTTTATGTACTTACTTTTTCATGAATACAGAATATTACATAACCCCCGTCCCTTTTTTGCCATCCCAATGTCCCGTTTTTGTCTCAAGGAAATATGGTCAGCCTAGTCAAATAGGACTTAGAATAGGTTGTGCCGATATGTCAAATAGGACTTGGAATAGGACTTAAAATGTGTGTGTTAGGTAGGTGTAGGTTTGAATTCGTGCAATTGCTTTAGGTCTTTGTGATGTTAAAGTTTTGAGTTGAATTTTGTGATGTTACAGTTCCGAGTCGAATTTTGTGATGTTACAGTTCCGAGTCGAATTTTGTGATGTTACAGTTCCGAGTCGAATTTTGTGATGTTACAGTTCCGAGTCGAATTTTGTGATGTTACAGTTCCGAGTCGAATTTTGTGATGTTACAGTTCCGAGTCGAATTTTGTGATGTTACAGTTCCGAGTCGAATTTTGTGATGTTACAGTTCCGAGTCGAATTTTGTGATGTTACAGTTCCGAGTCGAATTTTGTGATGTTACAGTTCCGAGTCGAATGGTGTGATGTTACAGTTCCGAGTCGAATGGTGTGATGTTACAGTTCCGAGTCGAATGGTGTGATGTTACAGTTCCGAGTCGAATGGTGTGATGTTACAGTTCCGAGTCGAATGGTGTGATGTTACAGTTCCGAGTCGAATGGTGTGATGTTACAGTTCCGAGTCGAATGGTGTGATGTTACAGTTCCGAGTCGAATGGTGTGATGTTACAGTTCCGAGTCGAATGGTGTGATGTTACAGTTCCGAGTCGAATTGTGTGATGTTACAGTTCCGAGTCGAATTGTGTGATGTTACAGTTCCGAGTCGAATTGTGTGATGTTACAGTTCCGAGTCGAATTGTGTGATGTTACAGTTCCGAGTCAAATTTTGTGATGTTACAGTTCCGAGTCGAATTTTGTGATGTTACAGTTCCGAGTCGAATTTTGTGATGTTACAGTTCCGAGTCGAATTGTGTGATGTTACAGTTCCGAGTTTAATTTTGAGATGTTAATGAGTCTTATGAGTAAGTTAAATTGCTGAAATAAATTTTATAACCTACACCACAGGTTGAATTAAAAATTTAGTGTTTTTAGTTAGGATAGGCCTTGAGTGTAAAGAGTAGGGCCTACTTTGTGAGGTAGGCTTCTTGTATATTTAAGTGCAAATTGTAGTGGTTGAAGTAGGCTTTTAGTGTATGAGTATGTTAGGCCCATTATGTAAGGTAAAGTGAGGTGGGCCTACTAAATAGGAGTATGTTGTGGGCCTACTAAATAGGCTTAGGTTGAAATTGGCCTACTTTTTAGGACCTGAAATGAGTTAAGCCTGTTAAATGAGCAAGGCTTGTTTTGAGTTTGAAGAGTAGGACCTATTAAATAGGCTTAATGTGAAGTGAGCCTACTAAATAGGCTTATGTTGAAATTTTGCCTATTTTTATAGGACCTAAACTGAGTAACGTCTGTTAAATGAACAAGGCTTTGTTTACGGTTAGTGTAAAGGTAAAGTTTGTGTTTTTGTAAAGGTAAAGGGATCGGTTCCCCAGTTACACGGGCCACCATGTGAAAAAACTATATAGGGCTATAGGTTGATTGCCTGATATCCTCATCCGTTGGAAATTTCCAGCAGACTTCAGTGGAGAGTTAACGACAAAAGCCCTATGTTTTTTCTTTAGAGAGTTATGTATATGTAGGTCTTCAAAGGACCTCTTTGTTTATTTGCCTTCGATATTTGCTCTGCCTAATAGTAAAGAAAGGAATTGCCTTACCTTATTATTTCGTTGGGCCTCGCTTCTGTTTCGATGTAGGGCGCGACGATCTTTTTCCATGTAGGGCCGTGGTACGATGGAGCTACACAATGAGTTGACTCGATGTAACTAATATAGGCAGTCACTATTTAAACACCTGAAGGAACAGGCCTATCCTTCTTATAGATATTAAGTTTTATATCAAGAGGATCTCACTCAGAACTTATAAGAAGATAAAGGACATCTTCCTTGTTTAAAGCATTGCTGTAACATAAGCAGCTCCGAGTGAACCGCTATAATAAAATCTTCGTATTTTTCTTATATGCTGATTTAGCAAAGGGCGTTGACTCGTTTCTCGATGTAATTCTCATGAGTTGGCAGTAGAAAAGTTTGAACACGAGATCATAAATTTGGTTTTCTTGTTGTCATGCAGGCCCGATGCCTACATATGGGTTCTATGTACGTATGGCAATCATTTCATTCCCAATAGGCTATGTCGCCAATCCCGAGGTAATTTTGTAGATATTTAATTCAATTAATTAACATTTTATATTTAATTAAGAAATAAAGGTACCACATACGATACCATGTTGTTAGCGTGTATAGTTTTTCCATACCCAATTACCATTCAGACAATGCTGGAAAATAGGTTAGCCAGAATGTGTAGTGTTCCCAAATTAAAGGCCCGACAAGGGACCTCCTCAACTCTGAAGGAAAATAGCTTGGTTGTTAGGGGACCAAGAATTTTTGGTAAATATTTACTATTACACCGGTCTACGGTAGAAAGTTTTAAAAGCTGGTTTTCAATGTTTTTCAATGTGCTGAATTAAAAAATGATTTGTTAAAGAGTTATTGAAGCTTAAAGCTTTTAAAACTTTCTACCCTTTTTTACCTGGGGGACCCCCAGTGGGAACCGGGAGTTTTTGGATGGGGAGAATCACAGAAACGAGTGGTTTCCGAAGATTTTGAAAGTCAGATTAATACAAAACACATCAAAAACCATAGAAAAACATAAATTTCACCTTCAAAATTGGCCGAACCTAAAACAACCTAAGCAAACCTAACCTAACCTAACCCAGCTTTTATAACTTTCTACCGGAGACCAGTGTAATAATAAAGAAACACCGAATTTTCAACCAGTTTCCAAAGGACCTCAGAAACATCACAGGGATCAAAGTTGAAGTCTTCAAGAGAAGACTAGATGCCTGGCTCAGGACAGTACCAGATGAGCCAGGTGTACCTGGCTATGTACGATGGAGAGCGCAAGAGAGCAACTTGCTCCTCCACCAAGCCAGGACTAGAGGCGGGGCCACCAGTTTGACCTTCGTGTGAAGAAAGACTGACGCAAGGAACCCAAACAAGTTAACAAGAAGTTATTAAATAAAATAGTGACAAAAAATATGATGTGCATTGCCACAAGCTTTAACCAATTGAGCCAATGGTCTAGCGGCAGTGGCGGATTATCACTGAGGCAATTGAGGCTGAAGCCTCAGGCCACCATGTTTGAGGGGGGCCCCCAATCAACTGAGTTTCAATGATATAATTCAAGATTTCACAAACTTTTGATTAAATATGAGAGTGCACAAAGTGACAAATTCCCTGTTTTATGTTTTATAGGCCTTAAAATGAAGTTTATTTAATACGGTTTTGTTTTAGCAAACAGTAAAATACACTGTGTTAAGGTTCTTTTAAGTTTGTTTCTCAATTACCCTTTAGAAGCACCATACATATAATTTGTGTAAGTGGGTAAAACTTTACAAGACACCCGCATTGCCATGAAACATGCTACAGTAACGAAACATATATCAATCGATAGAGCAGAAAAAATGGTGCAAGCAGCTATGTATCATAACTATGTATCATAGCTATGTATCCATAACGCTAAACAATGATGGAACTCAAACATACAAACAAAACAAACAAAACAAACACATACATGAAAAATAAAGGTATCAACATGAAGACACTAATCAATAATAATGAATATTCTCTATCTCCCCCCGAGTCTTTGATATAGTATAGTGAAAAAAAGGGGAACAAAGACATATATGTAGTAGTGTGGTACAGGGTATGGGTGTCGATGGCGAGAGGGGGTTGTTCATGTAGTATGTAGCGTGTTCGTCATATCGTAATCGCTCTGCCATGAAGATGTCTTCCTATCGCGTCCGGAGCGTCTGACGGCAGGGGCATCGGTTGGAGAAGCGGGACACCTGGACGCAGCACCTGGAGCAGCAGGTTGCAAGGAATCTCGTTGTTGGAAGCGCTCAATGGGTGCCAAGGACGGTGTTGGTGGGCACTGCTGAGGGTGCGCAGCTGGTCTGGAAGGCAGGCCTCGTGGTAGGGTGTGCAGTGGAAGTGATGTGGGGCTGGTCGGTGAGGTTACGTTGCCAGCCGGTTGGTGGGCGGTAGGGGATGATCGCTCGACTGCGGACGGGGAGCGTGGTTTCGGGGGTGAGGTTGCGCACTGCTCCAATTCGGGCGCAGGGCTGGAGAGGTGAAGGCGGGAGTCGTCCATGCGTGGTTTTGGAGGTGAGGTCGCGCACTGCCCCGATCCGGGCGCAGGGCTAGAGAGGTGAAGGTGGGAGTCGTCCCCGATGGTGAGGCGGCGTCTGTGCGGTTGGACGGGCACGTATTTCCTCAGAAATTTTCTGTTTCGCAGAGTCACTCTGCCTGAACCGTCAACCTTCACCACGTATTGATCGAACTGTCGCACTTCTATTACCAGGCCAGTCTTGTCCCATTTCCTGGGGTTGGGGCCGATCTGGTTCTGGATTCTGACCCTGTCTCCGACCACGAGTGGGGTAACCGTCTGGTGTGCTCGGACCAGTATTCAGTGGCTCTCATGTGCCTGTTCCGCAAGGCATCCTCCCTCGCCGCCAACGTCCCGAGCCAGGTATCGTGTGGCTTGTACCTGCCGGGCACGATCGGGATGAAATCTTTGATCGGACGGCCGAACACACACATAGCGGGAGACAGCTTGGTATCTTTGTCAGGCGTGTTGCGGTATTGTAGCATGGCTCGCTGAAAAGCGTCTGTATCGAGCTCACCGTTCGGTCCTGTGTTGTCTGTGATCAGTCGTTTCGCTGTTTTCACGCCAACTTCGGCTCTGCAGTTTGAATGTGGAAAAGCTACCGAAGCCAGACGGTGGTGTACGCCCCAGTTCCCCAGGAAGTGACGAGTAGCCGTGGATGTGAACTCAGGGCCGCCGTCAGATGACAGTTCGTCGCAGATGCCATAAGTCACGAACACCCTACGCAGGCTGTTGATGAGGCCTCTGGCGCCATCCGTGGTCCTCTCCACAATCGGCCAGTTTGAGTACCTGTCGACGATCACCAGGTAGTTGGTACCTTTATAGTGGAAATAATCGGCACAGATGCACTGGAAAGGGTAGACGGGGGACACCGGAGGAATTGGAGGAGCACTGGGCTGCGAAGGTGCCATACGGTTGCAATGGTTGCAACTGTTCCTGAGGGTAGTGATAGCAGGGTGATGCCGGGCCAGAACACGGACACCTCAGCCCTCGCGACCATCGACGATACGCCCTGGTGGGCTGCGTGGAGCGCGTTCAGTACATCCTGCCGGAGAGAGGGAGGGATCACAACACGGTTTTTGAATATGACGACGCCGTCCACCGTGTACAGGTCCTCTCGGAATTGGTAATATTCTCTGAGTGGGGGTGGGAGCTCGTGACGGAAGTCAGGCATGCCTGACTCGATTATCGAGACGAGCTCTGTCATGTGTTGGTCGCTGCTCGTCGCCAATCTTACCCGGTCCCAGGTAACGGACTGCAGCGTGTTCAGAGCTGAGATCGCGGAGGCCATAACCTCGTCGTCGAGGGCTTCGTCGTTGTACGCAGCCGTTCCCTCTGTGCGTATGCCAGCTAAGAATGAGTGGCGCAGAGCAGCTGCCGACGGTAGGTCATCATCAGCAACAGCGTCTTGGCTACTAGCGGAGATGTCGTCTGCCAGGAGCATCTTTTCAGGTTGGCGGTCGCCGGTGGGGTGGCGGGACGTAGCGTCAGCAGCGCGATGCCTCGCACCAGGTACATGGATCATGCGAAATCTGTAGCGGAGAGTCTTCTCCTTCAGATTTCTCAGTCGAGCATTCGGTAAGTCTTCCAGCGACCTGTCGCCAAACACCTTCAGCAGCGGTTTGTGGTCAACCGCGATGATGAGGTCATCGCAGCCGAGGACGAAGTACCTGGCCTTGTCCAGTGCGTCAGCGACTGCCAGAGCCTCCCCCTCGATCGGCGCGTAGCGTGACTCGGCGGGGTGGGTGAAGCGACTGCCAACGAGGGTGACCATCCAACCAGTGCGGCAGCAAAAGGGTTCAGCACCAGGACATTCACAGTGCTTCTGGGATAGCCAGAATCCGATCCCTGACTTCGACCAATCGGTCGCAAGACAGGTCGGCTTTGTTTTGTCAAATATACTTACACCCTCCTCGATCTCACTGATGATCACCACCTTCGACTCTTCAAACAGATTGTTGAGTTGATCATCCCATCGGAAGGGCGTGCCGGGCTTCAAGAGTTGGCGAAAAGGTATCATTCTCTTTGCCATAGCGAAAGCATACGCCACCTGGTTAATTAGCCCAAACCATGAGCGAATGTCGGTTATGTTCTTTGGTGTAGGAAAGTCACGGATGGCCTGCAGATACTTCTCGCAGGGTCGTACTTGTCGAGTGTGATTTCGAAGCCAGCAAACTCCACAGTGTCTTGTCCAAATACAAACTTCTCAGGGTTCAGCGTGATGCCGTGTCTACCGCAGATGTCAAGCCAGTTGACTGCTTGGAAGAAACTTTGTCTCAGGTCGTCCGACCAGAGCAGCGTATCGTCGATACACTTGGTTTTGTTTGGAACGTCGGATACTATTTCGTCGTAACGTCTCGAATAGCCATCACCAGAGGCGATATAGCCCTGGGGCGCCGTGCGGTACCGGTACCTGCCCCACGGAGTGATGAAGGTAGTCAGGTGACGGTCTTCCTCGCGGAGGGGCACGCTGTGGTATCCGTTCCAGGCATCGAACACGGTCTTCTTCTTGCCATGGGGCACCGACCGTGCCTGGTGGAACGGTGACTGAGTATGGTGTGTCTCGCGGGTGGCATGTATGTTCAGGGGCTGGAAGTCGACCGTGCGGCGTGGCTTCCCGTTCTTCTTGGCGCACACCACCATCCGGTGACACCATGTCACCGGTTCGCCGACCGGCACTGGCTCGATTACGCCCAATTTCACGTCTTGGTCGAGTCCACGCTTGACGTCATCTTGCCAGTGAAGAGGGACGGGTACCGGGGTGTGATATGCCACCGGGTCAGCTAGAGGGTCCACCATAAGTTTCAATGGAGGGCCCTCCATCATTGGCAACGGCTGATGCGCACACGTGTTAAATGTGCTTGACTTGTAGTATTCGACCAAGTACTGCCGCAGTCTGTCGCGGTTCTTCTCAGTCGCCAGGAACGGTAGTTGTGATGGCGGCCGGGGCGGTGTTTGACGTATCGGGCAGTCGCATGGGCTGGTCTGACCGCTCTCGCTGCTGATAGCACTATCTCTCGCCGGCACCTCATCGCTCGCGGTGTCGGCTGCCGAGGTTGCCTCGAGTCGATGCGAAGACGTCTCACCGATCATCGGGAAGTTGTCGGTGATCATGCCGAGCGCGATGCATGCCTCCTTGCTGAGGAACAGCTTGTCGGAGTTGTCCGTGACATAGGTGAGTTGACGAGTTGTTACCACTTTACCGGTTTTGTCCTTTCCAGAGAGTCGCAGGATGACGGCGCCGAGTATTTTGATGCATCCGTTGTTGGCGGCGTGCATTCTCATCGTGACGGGGATAAGGTCGGCTTGTTTGAGGCCTATGCGGTGGATGACTTTGATGCCTGCCAGACAGCTCTGGCAGCCGGTGTCAGCCATCGCACCGAGTGTAGCAATCTTGGGCGCGGCCTTTAGCTCGAATCCGAATGCAGCGTAATCTTCATCGACGGCTGTCACTGTGAGGTTTATGAATGGCTGAGGTTTGGAGGCTTGCTTAATCCATGTGTCGGAAAGGCGATGATAAAGATGATGGTCAAGGGCGATGACTCTCCTGATGCGGCGTCGGCCAGTTGTGGCAATCGAGCAGAGGGCCTCGAATACAGCACCTTCTTCGCATATTGCATGTGAATTCGCTACTATCTCGACTCTTGATGGTTTGTGCTTGCTCCTACACACTGCTTCAAAGTGGTTCTCACGATTGCAGTGGCTGCATGTGTGGCCATAGGCTGGGCAGTCTTTCTTTCGGACCCTGCCTGGGGCACTTTTGCCGTGCCCTTTCCTGCCGCAATATGAGCACACCTCATGGTTGCCGACTGTCATCTCCTTCAGAGCGTCCTTCTTGTTCCGTCTGTAGGCGCTGTTAGCAGCCTCGACGCCCTGAGAGTCGAGGAGACGTGATGCTGAGCGCTTGCCGGATTCTTTGGCCTCGACGAACTGGAAGACCTGCTCTAATGTCATGTTCTGGTTCGTGTTGCCGAGTAGGTCCAGTTGAATCTCGGGGTCCTCAATGCCGCGGGTCAGGACGTCGCGCAAGATGGCCTCCGTGTAGTTCACATCCGCATCGCAGCACGAGCATTTGGTGATGTACTTGCATACCCCTGCCTGGCCACGGAGTCGGGCGCCGAATGAACGCACGGTTTCGTCACGGTCTTGGCGCATGTTGTGCAGCGCCACTCTAGCAACCATGGTGCTCTCTTCTCTGACTGCGAGTTTCTTTATGGCTGCGAGCACCTCATTTTCACTTCTCCCTGTCAGAGTACCACCGGCTGATCGTGTGAGGTCTTTGCGAAGGGGCCCATCGCAGCACTCCAGTAGCTGCACCACTTTGTCACGACCCGTGATTTTGGTGGCATCCACATAGTCCATCCATCGCGATGTGAAGTAGAACCATTCCTCGCTCGTACCGGCTGAAGATATTGCTGGTCTCTTCACCTTCTCCACTTGGGCTGTGGCGCCGGCAGCGGAAACGGAATGGACAGTGCAGTGGGCTGTGAGGAATGCTGCTACAATGGCGTCGCTGTGTGCGGGTGTCTCATATGCGCACCCCTCAATTGGACATTTCACCAAGGGCATGTTGACCTGTTGAGATTCACTATTGTTTTGTATAAAGTTCCATCATAAATAAGATTCTACTTTTTATTACGTTTATTGACCAATATCCATAACGCTAAACAATGATGGAACTCTGAAACACAAACAAAACATAACACATACATGAAGAATAAAGGCATCAACATGAAGACACTAATCAATAATAATGAATATTCTCTAGTTGAGAACAAGAGTCTATAAGACATCTCACTGGAGTGGTGCTACCCTCACCATTCACTAAGTCCAAAGTAATAGTTGGTAAAAGAACCTCAGTGTTTTTTGTTACGTTGTTTGAATAAACAGAATGTCCCATGAAAGTGGCATTTTCTTGATTATCTTTGTTTGGAGGAGGTATCTTTTGAGTTTGAGTATTGTTGTTTGGACACTTCAGTGAATCACACATTGATGAGACATGTCGTAAACTTTTACAAAACTTACAATTGAATCTTAACCTAGATTTACAGTCTTTCTTATAATGTCCCTGGCCAGTACACTTTTTACATAGGTTCAACTGTTCACATCTTCTAGATCTTGAGTTAAAGTCTGAATAATTGCCACACCCAGTACTACTGTGTTCATCACTTGCACAAAATTTACAATGTGGTGTGTAAGTTGAGGCAGCAGTTACATTAAAGTTCTGTAATGTAGGTGTTCGTGTGTTACAGTTGGTCACATTTGATTCTACAGTATCAAGTTTTGTCTGTTTGGCTGTAGCTAGTTGGTCTCTGGGGACAGTCTTTGGTTTATTCATAGTCTGGGTCTTATTTTGTGTTGAACTATTTCTCAATTTGAAATTAGTTAGGATAGTTGGAAAGTGTTTTCTGATGTTTTTAAGATTAGGATAATTTTCTCCCGTCTTTTGAACTAAAACATCTTTAATCCTCAAAGGAAGGCACCAAAGAACTGCGCCTTGTATAAGCCAAAATGAAGCTTTAACATCTATCTCATTGCTAACCAGTTGTCCCATAATAGCTTCTAATTTTGAATAAAAATTTTCCATATCACTATGGTTATCTTTAAGGGTGCAAAATCAATAATTTGTTGAGATAATTCAAATATAATCTCATCTTTATTAATGTAATTACGTTTCATGAGATCAATAGCTACTTCATATGAATCACTCACAGCTGGTAAATCGGCTATCATGTTATAGGCTGGACCTTTAAGGAAACTAGTTAAGTAGTTAAACTTATCAACAGTTGGAATATAAGGTTTATTACCTATTGAACTCTCAAATTTTTCAATGAAAGATGGGAATTGTACCGTGTCCCCATCAAATGTTGGTACTAGCAAAGTGGGTAACTTAGCCCTAAATTCTTGTGACTCGGGACTTGGCATGTCACTTAAATTTTGTTGAAGGTTAGCTCTACTTTGATTAAAATCAGAACTAGGTTTATTTGGTGTTAAGTCGGTTAAACGAGACTGTAATCTCCATATGTTCTGTTCAATTGAGATTACCTGATGCTCATTATCAGAGTAAAGGTCTATAAGTTGTTCATCAGCCATTTCAGGTTCAATTAACTTTGAAATACTCTCATCACTGGCTATTATATCCTTCTTAAAGTTATCCAATTTAAGAATTACATACTCTAAATCTTCCTTGCCTGGTTGTGTAATATTGTTAAAAGTGTTGATGGCCTTAGTAACAGCGCCCAACTTTCTGTTAAAAAAAGTGGTTAGAAATAACCGCATATATTTCCAAATAAAATATAAACAAAATAAATATAGAATAAAAATAACAACCCTCGTTTCTAACCAACTAGTGAAGTTGGGTTTCCCTAATTAACAAAAAGAAGAAAGAAAAAAGTTTCTGAGACAAAGAAAAACGGAGCTTTGTCCATTCTTGAAAAATTTTGACTGCTGAATGAAGCGGGCTAGTTTTTTCGAAAAAAATTCTCGTGGTTCCCCAACTAACCGGGCAACTTAAAGTCAACCTTTAAACCTCACAACCTTTAATCCTTATCATTAACCACTGCAATCAAACTAAAACCCTGTTTAACTAAATAGGGGCCTATCAGAACTAGGTGTAAGTAATTTAATTAAAGAAAATAACTGAGGTAAGAGAAAAACTAGGTACCTAGAAGAAACTCGAACCGGGCTACAACTGCCCTAACTAAATAATTAAATGGCTGTTACAGCCCCTATTAAAACTTAAGGGCAATATAGCCCTAGCCTAACTTAACCTGCAAAACCTAGGTCTGGGAAATAGCCCCTACAAATAAATAACCTAGCAGTGTGTTAAATAGTAACTTAAAACTTAACAAATAAAATTCAAATCTGGAAACTAAATGAAACTTATGGATTAGTTAGAAACAGAAAGGGTAACGTTCAACTGGCAACTTCATTTTTGGTAAGTCTAAATTAATTTTAATGAATTTAGCTTGACCATAGTTAGTAATCTGGCTGCTAACCAAATTTTAACCTGAAAACCACTGCAGCCTACAGTGAAAAAGTCTGTAGCTGTGTTGACAGTCTAAATGGGCATTATTATTTCTATAATTACTCTGTCTATTTAAAGTAAACTTAACCTTAATATTACACCAAAATAATCTCTCTCAAAAAATAAAAATAAATAATTTTTCAATAAATTTTTCAATATGGCGCCCCCGGGTGGGCAGTCGAGAAGTTAGTTACCCTTTTTTGTTTTATTTCTGATAAATAGTTTTAAATCCAGTGAATTAAATTTTTTACATAATCTGAAAATTTAATTATAAATATCATTGATAATATCATTTATAATATTAAACCTAAAAAATGGCTAATGAAAGTGAAGCCACTCCAGGAAAAAGTATGGAGACATGGTTGGGAAGTGATGTGGAAGCACTTGAAACTAGTAAATTGGTAAAAAAGAGGAGAGCAATCAGAGCCTCAGCTACTAAACTTTTAGCTACAATCAAAGAGAAATTGGATGATTGGAATGAGGAACAAAAAAATGCATATGCTCGGCTTTTGTCCTCACAACTGGACAAGTTACAAAATTTAGATGAGGAAATCCTTAGTAAGTATGTTTGTTCCGAAGGCTTCTCAGAGGCTAAACAAGAAAAACTAGATGAAAAAAACAGTTATTACCAAATTGAAATAGATCAAATGATACAAGCATTAACAACTAAAAAAGAAAATAATGCCGAAGCCAAACCTAAACCAAGAATAAATACTAAAATTCCTGAGCTTCAAATATTACCATTTGATGGAAATCCCTCTAAATTTCAAAACTTTAAGACCTCATTCAGAAACATTTATGATAACATAGGTCTTTCCGAAGAAGAGAAATTTGCCTACCTAAAACAACATTTGAGTGGAAACCCTGCCATTCAAATAAACTGCATGCAAGAAAGTAAAACATCTTATGAAGAAGCATGGCAGCAGTTGGAGGGCTGTTATGCAACACCAGGCCAAATTAAATTCTCCATAATAAAATCACTTTTAACCAAATCCCAAATAACCAAAGATTTTAAGTCACTTCATGACTTTCAAGCAGATATGCACTCTACCATAAATTTAATGCAAACTCAAAAATTAGAATTAGAAGATATACTCTTGTATGTATATTATAATAAACTAAGTCAAGAAACTCAGGAATTTTTAAGAACTTGTGGTTTTAAACTCTATGACCACTTTGATAAATTTAAAGAAGCCATTGCTGAAGCTACCAAAACCTTAGCTAATGTTAATTTTGACCTAAGTCAAAGTGAATTAACCACCTTAATACCTAAACAAAAAAGAAACTTCTCTCCAGAACCAGCCAGAAAACCATGGTATTCTGGCCAAACTACAGCTACTCTGGCAGTTTCCACCCAAAGACAATCCTCAAGAAGAGCTCAACATACTGACCAGAGAGAACTTTACTGCAAATTGTGTAAGAAAAACTCTCACAGAATCTCAAAATGTGATTCTTTCCCTGAAAGTTGGGATAAACTGAAAAAACTTGCTAAATTAAATTATTGTACTAAATGCACCTCATCTAAACACCAAGCCAAAGAATGCCCCATTTCTTTCCAACCCTGTTCATTTTGTAGGTTTTCTAACCATTTATCCTTCCTTTGTACCAAACAAAAAGGAAAACCAGAGGAAGATAAGAAAACCAAAAAGTACTGAAGTAGCTATCCAAAAGAAAACTCAAAACAAGGGAAACAAGTTACTAACTTATTAAGTTTAAAAAACACTGAGCAAGAAGTGGCATTAATTCCTTCCATGCAGATGAGAATAAGAAACTCAGAAAAATCAATTAAATGCAGAGCACTTTTGGATAATTGTAGTCAAGCCAGTTACATTACCAAGGAACTTGTGAAAAAATTAAATCTTCCAACTAAACACTACGAGGAATCCATAACCATAACAGGATTTATAACCAACAAGAAACAACCAAATTATGAAGTAGCTATAATTAAATTGGAGGATTCTAGAAACCCTGGAAACTACCAAGAAATAGAAGCCATCATAATTGATGATATTAATATTAAATATGAAGTTCAGGGATTACTGAAACTTCAAACTTATTTAAAATCCTTAAATTATCAGCTTGCAGATCACTTTGAAGCTGATGAAGTGGCCGACTTCATGTTAATTTTTGGGGCTGCAACCCACAAATTTTTTGCCCTCAGCACTCATCAGATTCATACTGCCTCTTGTTATAAATCTCCCTATGGAATATTTTTATTGGGTTTCCCTTCAGATTACTACCCTGAAAAAGAAAAAGAACCAATAAGAGATCAGATCAGCTTCTGTATTACCAACCCTCTACTTACTAGTACAACTTCTAATGAAGATCTAGAAAAAATTGAACACCAGATTGCACAATTTAGCAAACTAGAAAACTTGGGTATTTCTGGGGATGAACCATTTTCAAACAAAGAAAAAGATCTGAGTGCAAACTTTGAAAAGGAAGTTAAAATAGAAGATGAAAGATTGTCTGTTAAGGTACCATAGAATGACCAAAAAGATAAAATTTCACCAAACTTTAACTATGCTATTAGCAGGTTAAAGTCCACTTGCAAAAAATTAAAAAAAGATAACTTAATGCAACCTTATTCAGACATCCTTGAACAACAATTCCAGGAAGGAATAACAGAAGAAGTACCCCTAACAGAAAACTTAAAACAAGAAGGAAATTTTTTACCTCATTTTCCAGTAGTTCGCCCTGGAGTACAAACAACTAAAGTTAGGATTGTAGTAGATCCCTCGGGTAAAAGCAAACCAGAAGAAATAACAGTAAATGATGCTACTGAGGACTGCCCTTCACTCCTACCTCATTTAGCAAAATTGTGCATTAAATTAAGGCATGGTAAATATTTGATGATTGGAGACATTCAAAAAGCATATTTACAACTTAAATATCAAACAGAATTTGACTGCAATGCCCACAAAATTCTGTGGTTAAAAGATACCCAATTGGCTCCAAATGATGACAACCTGATCTGCTATAAATATAAAAGAGTTACCTTTGGCAACAAAAGCAGCAGCCCTGTTCGATACACCATACCGGTCAGCTTCCAAAGCAACAGTGGGAATCGGTGTGATGTTCCTGTCCTCCTGGGCACTATCACCCATCCACTCATCACCAACACTTTCACCACTGGTGTCTGCTTCTGCTTGAGCTGATTCGACCACATCTGCAGAGGATGCTACCTCTTGCCGTTCCGTTTTTCTTCTATTCTCTTCTTCTTGTCTTTCTTGCATCCGATCCTCTCTTGACTTCCTTCTCTCCATCATCTGAGTCACATTCGTATCCACCCGACTGATCTGCATGATCCGCGTGGTTCTCTGGTCGATCAGAAAGACATACTCTCGTCGTGGAACTTTCATTTCTTTTTCACAGTGGCATGCAGACAGATCATCGCATTGGCAGACAGCTATGTCAAACAATTGATTCAGGCTTTCCTCGAATTTCTTGGTTTTTGTGGCCTGCTTGCCTTGTTTCGATGCTTGTGAGCCTTTTTCCATCAATCGGAGCAGCTTGGTCTTCACATTCTTGATTGGCTGTGATGGAATGTTAGCACGATTCCAAAGGTCAATGAGTGTTTGGCATACCTCCGGAAGAATCTCCCTGTTGCTGGTGTACTTGTTCTCCTTCAAGAAGAGGAAATGCCTTGCAACTTGTATACGGGTTGGAAGTTCAGACAGAGGAAGTTCTGATAGTGGAGAAGCAAAGACAATGTGGCTGGCAGATCCCCGTGTTCTTTACGTGCTCATTGTACCAGCAAAACTCAACAAGTATCACACAGGAACACTGAAACAAAAACACAAACGTATAAATAAAAAATATATATGATTATGAGTGTATATATATATATATATATATATATATATATATATATATATATATATATAAGGCTTGGTTTATTGGTAAACAATAAGTTTACCAATATATATATAAAAATATACTGCACACACACATGTATTATGTATATAAATAGCCATAGGTGTATATATATATATATACCCTAAGACATATAACAAACTTATAAACAATGTAAAACACAACAAAACAAAGAAATGTGTATAATGTATATATCACAAAACTCACCTTTCTTTAGTACCTTGGGGTTTTTGAACACCCCATCCACAGAAAATACATTTGTTTCTCTCAAGCGAGCTAGCGTAGAACTAAGAAATTCCAGGGGATGACTCACTGAGAATAATTAGAAAGCTGCCAGAAGTACCATGTCAGTCAGTGTTGCCAACTGTAATTAACAAGAAGTTTGTATTTTTTACATGCGAAAAAGGTGGTGTTCTGCTTGTTGCAGAAAATTTTTGATTTCTTTTCTGAAATCAGCAAGGTTGATTGTACAAAACCTGAAATGTGCCTCCAGATCGCTCATGACGCTACACGCTAACCTACAAGTCACCTACAATCACGTTGCATCTGTTCGAAATAGGCTACGAGAGATCATTAATAACAATGGAGGATGGAGCAAGTATTGAGTAATTGTGTATAATAATGTTATGGTTGTGATGCAGTAAATATATACTGTATTTATTTACTTGAACAATTAGTTAGCTTATCACGGTTCCGATATGGACATTACCCTAACTTACAGACATATAAACACAGACTAGCCAACTCCACAGACGACACCTGCCACCTGTGCCAAGACACCACAAACAATTGAACACACTATGACAGACTGTACCGCTCTAGCACAACATAGAACACAACACAACATCACTAGTGCGCTAAACCTCTGGTCCACTCCGGAGAGGGCGATCGGTTACCTGCGTGCCGCCGCCGGCTTGCTCGATCAGGGTGGGCTGATCGGCTAACCAAGAACAACAACTTGAACAATTGTCATTTCTTTATAATTTGAATATTATGTTTTGTATGTTCTTAAAAAAAATCCCTAAATTTACTTGATTCATGTTTATTTTTTAAATAAAAATTTGAACTATGTTATCATTTTCTCTCCATGGATAGACCTTTTTCTGGATAATCATTTGTTGATGATGCATGGGCTTTAAACAGGAATGTTATTGCCTGAAGGAAAAGTCGATACTACAACTTATTTTACACTTTAACTATAACATAGCCACATCAAAATCCCATGATAGAAAGTTTTTAATGTATCGCATGTTTGTGAAATAACCTAACTACTCTATTCCCGAAATTTAGGAATAATGCATGAATAAAATACATAGCAGTCCTAGCGTTACCACCAAAACGACAGTAAACAATATATTTATTCAGTCATTGGTTTTCAAAAAATAAAAGTATTACTATGACAACACCTGAGAGGGTGACTGGGGTTTGAGAGGGACTGCGTTGCTCCACATCTCGGAGAGGGTGGAGCGGAACTATTGCAGGGGACTGTAAATGCAATTTGGAGTCAGACTGCAATATTTGGGTACCTGTCGCAGTCACAATCCTTGATCGCAGATGCTAAGGAGGTTGGAAGGTCAACACGATTTCTTTAACTGAAGAGCAGAAACAGAAAAATTTTCAAACGTTATTAATAAGTTGCCTTGCATATAATTGATATGTCGTAATTCAGTTGATTCTTTTATTTTATAATGCTCTAATAACTCTACCCTTTATGTATGTTTTTTTTAATATTTTACTTTAAGGCATCTTTAGCAGGGGCGTACCCAGAAATTTGCCAAGGTCGGGGGGCGAACTTGGAACTAATGGTAATAATTAAGTACGTTCATGATGAGCTTATCGTTCAGTTAGAGATGATTAACTAGCTACTGCTAGGACGCATTATGAATAAAAATATAAAAATTATATTATAAAAAATATAAAAATTATGATAAAAATCTGATTACTAACATAATATTCAATGCAAACCGCAATTAAGATGCACAGATTTGTATTAACATAAAAATGTGCTAATTTCAAGATTAAGCAGTTCCTTGGACTGTTACCTTTATAAAAGAAAATTATTCTCAGGGCCAGATTAAGAGTTTTCGGGATCCTAAGCCATTTTAGATTTTTAGTAGTAGGGGAGGCAAGAGCTAGCGCCGAAATTTTTTCACTTTCATTCTCATCCTGTTGTAATCTAGCAATTTTACTGGGATTAACAGTACTTTGATCATCATGCTCTATCGAACCGAACCACTATCAGTTTGGACATTTTTTCTTTTGAAGAATTTATAAAGGTCCATTATCTTTAGTCCTGTGACACCTGCAAATAGTACTCTACAAAGTTACAAATAGAAATAGGAATTATTACTAACCATAACATTAAAGTCCATTATAATGAAATAAAAAATCCAAACAAAATCCACACAAAATTTTGTGTGTGCAATACAATGTGAAAAATTGTAAATTAAATGAAAACTTTGAAATTAAATTTTAAAATGTGTAAAAAATTGAATACCAAATTTTAAAAATAACATACTTAATGTTTCACTTCATTTATTAGTTACATGTTTGAGACCAAGCGGCCTTCACACATGATCACACACACACATTCATACACACAAAGTTCTAATCAATACTTAAAATTATCAAAATTTAGAAAGTTTACAAACTAAATATTTAAATGAATGTAAACAAAAATCGATAAACTGCGGTTGCCAGGTGCCATGAAAAATGACGCAATACTCATGAAACACAAAATCGCTAGAAAGCTAGCTAACATTTTTCGATTGGCGTATGAAATTAAATATGTAAAATATTTAATTGAATATGTAAATTAAATACGTAAAAATAATCAAAATAATAATTTATTAGCTTAAGGGGGGAGCGATCGCCCCTGTCGCCCTCCCCTTCGGTACGCCTCTGATCTTTAATACAGTCATATTCCTGCTAAAGAAATCTAACATAAGAATAGAGAGAATATTACACAGAAGCTAAAAATACAGTGTACTTTGACGGAAATCGCTGCTCTGTGTAGGCTCAGTTGGGGTTCCGAACCCACTCAGAGAAAATATAACTGCCTAAAATCTGGCACTACATATATAAATGTATGGTGAATACAAGACCTTTAAAAAATATTTGGCAATTAATTCTACTGTATGATAAATGTAATGATATATTTTACATCTTCAAGTGTTAGCGCTATAATTATTACGTCTACAAAACATTATCAAGGTACAGATATTTTAACGAAATAGTGTTGCATTTAAGGTGGAACAATATTTTCCTTCAGATTGGTTAGCCTTTCGAAGAAATAGACATGTTTCTTGACTGAGCTGTTCATAATCTCGGACCCAACATGGTCGAAGATGATGTATATGGGCCTTCGTTGGTATTATTCATCATATATATATATATATATATATATATATATATATATATATATAATATATTAGGGTGGCCCTTAATTGTATGTGATTTTCTGAAATGAAATATTTTTCATCTCCCAACCTCCAACGTTGTTCTAATCCATGTAAAAATGCTCTGTGTAAAGTTTCAGCTCAATCAGACAATATTAAGATGGCCCCCAAAGGCCCTAAAGTTTCAGATTTTAACAATATTGATATTTTTTCATATAAAACCGTTTTTATCTTCTTTACAGTGTTTTATTCGAAAGAAATATAGAATATGATCGAAAGAGAATTCAATTTACAATAAATTTAGTTATAACCATTATTTACTTAAAACCAAAATTGGACGAGATATTCACGGAAATTGAAAAGTATCATAAGTGCGTAAAAAACCGCTTCTGGAAGGTTCTAGAAAGTTCTGCGCCTGCGGCCTATAAAAGCGGCGTAATTATTTTTTGTAAATAAAATTCACTTTCGATTATGCTTTGTGATTATTTTCCCAAACAAAGTTTGCAAATGAATTATAAAGGTTTTATATTAGAAATACCAATTATCGGTGAATTTTGAAACTTTAGGGCCTTTGGGGGCCACCTTAATATAGTCCAATTGAGCTGAAATGTTGCACAGAGCACCTTTGTATATATTGGAAGAAGATTAGGGGTTGGGAGCAAGTAATTTCAAAAGTTGAAAAATAAGGGCCACCCTAATATATATATATAAAACCTTTGGTTTGGTACCTTTGGTTAGCTTCCACCCGAATTGTTCACTCTGACGAAGGTCAAGCTTTTCACCCCACCTTAGACCTACAGTTTAACGTGGAATCCTAACCACGCCCCACCAGCAGCCCATATATGATATGTTCTCGTATTCCCGAACTCTGATCTGAATTCTATGCCCTCTGACTTCGGCTTACATGCCAGTCTCAAACTAAATACATCTGCGCTCTCTACCTTTCTCCTAATTCTACTGACTATCCAAAATTCTTTCACTACATCACTTTCAAAGTGGAATACATTCTTTCCCGCTCTCCCTTTGCTGAAATCTCCATTTTAGGGGATTTCAATGTTCACCACCACCTTTGGCTTTCCTCTCACTTCACTAACATCCCTGGTGAACTAGCTTACAACTTTTCTATCCTTCCTAAATGACCTAGAGCAGATTGTACAGCACCCTACTCGTATTCCCGATTGCCTTGCAGATGGGCCCAACATTCCGGATTTATTTTTTACCTCTCATCCTTTTCCTTACTCTGTCAAACTTTTTCCCCGTTGGGCCCCTCCGACCGCAATCTTATAGCTGTTTCCTGTCCTAACGCTCCAATTCGGTCTCTGCATCCTCCCAAGAGGAGGCACCTTTGGCACCTCGACGCCGCTGATTGGGAGGCCCTTAGGCAGTACTTCTGTGATTTCCCATGAAATGATTACTGTTTCCGTGGCCGGAGCCCCTCCGAGTGTGCTGTGCGCATCACGGAGGTGATTTTCTCGGGCATGGAGACGTATATTCCATATTCTATTCTTAATACTAATGCAATAAAACCTTGATTTAACTTTACTTGTTCTAATGCTATCCGCAACAGAGAGGAGTCTTTCAGAAGGTACCGTCGCTATCCCACTACTGACTCTCACTCAGCTTATATTTCTGCCTGGAATCATGCAAAATTTGTTCTTCGACTCGCCAAAAATTACTTTATCAGACAAAAATGTGAAAACCTATCCGATTCTAAATCTTCTCGCTCTTTCTGGCATCTAGCTAAGAACCTCTTCTTTCCCTCCTCTTTCCCATTCCGACGGCTCAGTTGCCGTCTCTTCTAACAAAGCTGACCTCTTCGCTCAAACTTTCGCTCACATTTCAACTATGGACAATCCCAGAGTTGTTCCTCCATCTCCTCCCACCTCTGACCTTGTGGGAATTTTCGATTACCAATCTTTGAAGAACGTACCCCAACTAATGTTGGTAGTCCGCGCCCGCCTCTGATCGTGGTTCGAGCGATCTAAATGAGGCCCCAGCCTTGGGCGACTCAAGTACGGGGTGGCTTTTAATTGAATTAACCTAAGGTAGGCCATTTCATAAATTAGACAATGATAAATTTACAAATTGGAATACCTATCCTTAATAACAAATATTTTCCAAATTAACAAGGCAGCAACTACAGGTAATAGCGAAAGAAAACCACCACCAAATACAAAAAAAAACTAGCATTGGAACGCCAACAAGTCAACACGATGCTAGTTTATAGTGCACTGTAGATCACTACAAACTATCAACGTGGGCTAACCTATTTTAATTCCAATACACAACAAAAACTAACGACAAACAAATATTAAATAATCAAATCCTTAACCTAAATAAATAATTAACAATACAAAATATAAACCATCAAATTCAAAGACGAATATGAGAATAAAAACCCACTCTAATAGACAGAGTTTATTTCCACGACAGTTTCGACGCCCACTGGCATCCTCCTCGGGTGGATACAGAAACACAAATGAAACAAAACAAGAGGGAAAAACAGTTCAGGGATCGACCGTTAAGAAATTCGCACCTAGGTTGGATTCCATTCTCTCGAGACAGGAGGGGCAATTTTCATTAAGTACATTCGCACAAATTTTAAAACTATCTTCCTGTTCTAAACATACAGATTCTATTATTTACATAATTATTACATTTATAATTAAATTTATTACATTTAATATTGCATAATTATTAATTACAGAAATTATAAATTTATTATTACATTGGTTATTACATTGTTGTTTATTATACAGAAATTATAAACCGAAAAACGAATGAAAAAAGGCGATTAGGAAATAATCCAGAGACCATTGAGAAATTCGCACCTAGGTTAGATATCGTTCTCCCGAAACCAGAAGGGCATTTTATTACAGGGTCAGCTTATAACTACATTTCCACAAATTAAAAATATCTTCTTGTTCTATTCATACAGATCCTAAGGTTTTGACATAATTACTGCATATATTTATTTCCACATTAATTACTGAGCTTCTGTGCTGACACCCTACCTAGGCAAACTCTTTCGTCTTTGTTTCTCATCTGGTACTTATCCTTCCTGCTGGAAGTTCGCTTTCATTCAGCCTATCCCAAAGAAGGGTGACCGCTCTCAACCCTCCAACTATCGTTCAATTGCATTGATTTCTTGTCTTTCCAAAGTTTTTCAATCTATCCTCAATAGGAAGATTCTTAAACACCTATCTTCTCAAATCTTTTTTCAGATCGTCTGTATGGATTCCGCAAGGGACGCTCTACTGGCGATCTTCTTGCATATTTCTCTCACTCTTGGTCATCCCCCTTTCGGGATTTCGGTGAAACTTTTGCTATTGCGCTTGATATATCAAAAGTTTTTGATAGAGTCTGACACAAATCTTTAATTTCCAAACTGCCTTCCTTCGGCTTCTATCTGTGTCTTCATCTCTAATTTCCTTTCTGGCCGATCTATAGCTGCGGTTGTAGGTGACCACTGTTCTCCTAAAGCTATCAATAGTGGTGTTCCTCAGGGTTCTGTGCTGTCACCCACTCTTTTCCTTTTATTTATTAATGGTCTTTTAATTCGCACTTCCTGTTCTATTCACTCTTATGCCGATGATTCCACTCTTCACTTCTCCACCTGCTTCCCAAAGCGTCCCTCACAGCAGTCACATCATGATTCGCGTGGGACGGCTATGGGACACCTGACCTCTGATCTTTCTGCCAAAAACTCAGTTCCTCCATCTGTTTACTCGTCACAATCTTCCACACGACTATCCCCTTACCTTCAACAACACACAACTCAATCCTTCCTCTTCGCTTAACATTCTTGGTGTTTCCTTTTCTCGTGGTCTTTCATGGAAAGATCAAATATTCTCGCTTTCAAAAACAGCTTCTAAGAGATTAGGTGTGCTTTACCTCCTCTGCAGTTCCTTCACTTCCACTCATTTGCTGTCTCTGTATAGGGGTCTTGTTCGCCCCTGTATGGAGTATGCTTCTCATGTGTTGGGTGGCTCAACCCACACAACCGTACTCTATCGGGTGGACTCAAATGCTTTTCTTTCATCAACTCCCCGCCTCTTACTGACTGTCTTCAATCTCTCTCTCTCTTCGCCGCAATGTTGCCTCACTCTCTCTTTACTATCGCTATTATGACGGACTTGTTCTTCTGAATTCTCTAACTGCATGCCTCCTCCTTTAAGAAGAGCACGCAGTACCAGACTTTTTACACTTTCTCATTCCTTTTCTGTCCAACTTTCTAACGCAAGTGTTAATCGCTATTTTCAATCTTTCATCTACTCAACCGGTGAACTCTCGAACAATCTTCCTCAATCCATCTTTCCTCCTCTCTATGAATTCTCACCTTTCAAACACAGAGTATCTAAGCATCTCGAAAACTTCGGACCTTGATTGTGACCGTCTTCTTCTATGGAGTGGGGGGGGGGGGCTTTTGCGGGCATTCGGCTTTGGCCCCTCCTTCCTGCATAATATATATATATATATATATATATATATATATACAGGTCCGGCGCCAGCCTATTTGGCGCCCTTAGCAGGACTGCAGCTGGCGCCCCCACCCGCCTCCCACTTCACGATTGGGTTTGCCCACAAAGTAATCAAGGTACCATATTGAAGAAACTATTTGCCTTACACTGATCTATTTTAATTTGCTAATACATACATTTATTATAAAATTATAAAATCATTTCACAGTTCAAGAAAGTGTCATGACCAATCAAAACAGCGAGTAAAGCGAGGCATATGTAGTAACAAATCAGAACGCTCAAAAGTGCTAAAATATGCGTGCAAAAAGGACATATCTACTGTTTTTTCCAAGCAAGAAGGGCATATGTCACATAAAAACAGTTATTCGCTTATTGACGACTCCCGGAACTCATATTAAGCCGTAAATAAGCCGAGTCGCTTATTGACGACTCCCGTCTGTGCGCGCAACATTTTTAAATCGCTTATTTACGACTCCCGTCCCTAAAGGGTTAAAGGTCGTGATAGTGAAAGTTCTATAATGACCCAATAAGATGAATAAGTTAATTATGTAAATATCAGTCAAGCTAAACTGGTGTACATACGTCGTACAACCTTTCATCATTTGTCTATGCTTCTCATTCCTTCATTATTTTTTTCATGTTGTTCTTACATAATACTATCAGACGTGCACATGGCGGGAGGCGCTGGCGCCCCCCAGATCTTTGGCGCCCTTAGCATTTACTAACCTCGCCTAATGGAAGCGGCGGCCCTGTATATATATATATATATATATATATATATATATATATATATATATATATACCGTAAAATTCGGTGTACAAGTCGATGTTTAAAGCCTTAAAAAATATCTTTAAATTTTAGTGTCGACTTATACAACAAGTATGAAATCAGAACCTTAATCCAAGAGAGGTAAAGTGGTGCACATGATCAAAGATGAGCTCAAATACAGATATTGAATTACACTTTATTTATTAAAAACACAGTTAAATGGTTAAAAGACAATAAAAAACTTTAAAAATTTAGTTAGGATTAGGATCAAGGTCGCCATATGTATCTGAATCTGAATTGGAATCGCTTAAATTGTTTACTGCATCTTCTTCGTTATCACTATCTCTCCACAACAAATCATCTTCCATCCCATCCATTTGATTACTAATCCCACATTTTTTGAATGAATGGTTGGTTGGTTAGTGGAGGAGTGGGGGATCGACTTATACAAAGGATATATCTTGAAACACGAATTTCTTAAGCAAAATCTTGGGTCGACTTATACACCACGTCGACTTGTACACCGAATTTTACGGTATATATATATATATATATATATATATTATATATATATATATATTCAAAACATTTCTAGCGACACCCGGTACTACCTAGTCCTATGAATGACGTGGCAAGCAGTGACCTTGAAATAGAGGGCATACGAACAAGTGAATTTTAACTGCATAAATTGCTCAGAATAATTTCCAAAGGCCAGGTAAACGCCCTGAAATCTGAAATGAAGGACCTAGCAAATAAATAAATAGTTTTATTACTTTAGATATATTTGCAAACTTACGCACTACGGTAATATTACAAAGTCCTAGTTAACTTTTACTATAAGCTTCATAAACAATATATAAATTCTTGAAATGCATGGGCGCAAAATGTATGAGTGCAATTGCATAATGTTACGTAATGTTCCAAGAGTGTCAACCCCCCCCCTTTGTTGCCAACCCCAAAATGAAGTTGCAAGAGGTATGCAACTTGGAGTTATCCCCCAAGCTGATCCCCCCAAAGGGGAGTGTCAACCTTTGTTGCTAACCCCAAAATGGGATTGCAAGGGGTATGCAACTTGGAGTTCTCCCCCAAGCTGAATCCCCCAAAGGGACATACCTAACCTAAGGGGCCTCTTTGGGAGAGAAGGGGACGCCTCACCCCCCAAAGGGGCAGAAAGAGACAGCAAGAGAGGAAGGAGTAGAGGACCCAGAGGTGGGAACCCAGAGTTGGGTGTTCACTCGGCTGGAAGCCGAGCTCATATGGGGTTCTTTAGCCAACCGCCGCCTCTTATAGGGTCCCAAACAGCCAGTTGGCTGAGTTGCCAGATAGCGCCATGTGTTTAATTATTCCTTCAGCCAGTTGCCAGATAGCAATAATTATTTATTTATTCCTTACATTATTCACCCAATCGCCTGCTGAGTTGTCAGATAGCAATAATTATTAAATTAATTCATATATTAATCAGCATAGAAGACTGAGTTGCCAGATTCGTCATTTATTAATTTAATTCATATATTAATCAGCCTAGAAGGCTGAGTTGCCAGATAGCAATATTTATTTAATTATTCCTTATATTATTCAGCCATGTGGTTGCTAAATACCACCATATATTTTAATTTATATTAGGGAGAGTTGCTAAATACCACCATTTATTTATATGAGGATAGTTGTCAGGTACCGCCATTTATTTTAATTCGTTACCAAAGCAGATGAATTTTCTCCTTAAAGAGAACTAACTATTTTAAAAGAAATTGTTTATTAAATAAATAATTAGAATTTAAACACTCTCTCATTTTATTACTTAATTCCTATTTTTATTATTATTATCATCACAATTCTCGGTAAATCACGAATAACAGTGGGAAAGGAGAAGAAACCTTACGAAGAAAGGTGGGAACGAAAGATAATTTCAGATTCAAAACACACGGTCCTCTTCCCCCTCCCTCATTCCATCCACAAACTTCTTACCCCACCTGAGCTTGTATATATATTAATTATTTTGAAAATATACAGAACGTATAACCATATTTGTAGACAAAAATACATAATAAATAAATGATTAATTCGTACACCGACACACACAAAATAAAAATATACAAAACGTATAGCCATATTTGTAGAAAAAAAAAATATATAGTAAATGAATGAGCAATTCGTGCACACACACACACACACACACACACACGCGCGCGCGCGCGCGCGTGCACAAGCATAACACGTAATACTTAACTCTCGTTTTAACTGTTCACACACACACACACACATATATATATATATATATATATATATATATATATATACTGTATATATATATATAAAATTTTATTTTCACAGTTAACTAGAAATATTCTGTGAAATTTCAAGTTCATTTCATTATATACGATGTTTGATGCAGTTAAAATTGTTCGAACAGCTTCAATGCGTGTACAAATTTTTTATTTTTATTTTTTAAATTAAACAGGGTTGAATCGAAGTTAATAGTAAAGATGTCGGATTTTTTTTTAAGGCGCTGCATTCAATTGGGTAATAAGTAATTATATCAACGAAATAATTGCTTTCCATTTTAAAACTAAAACCTCAATGCTGAGCTTACCGTCGCTATAAAAATGTATTCGAATTAACTGACGCACCTTAGTCCTTAGTATAATAAAATTATATATATATATATATATATATATATATATATATGGGATGAATTTCACAATAAAACACGTGAAATGAATAAATGCTGCAAACCCACAAGGAAAAAGAAAAAGAAAAACGATTCCAAGGCCTTTCGTGTATTCAAAGCTACACCTCGTCAGGGAATGAAGATAAACGGCGAGATACCCATAAATATATACAATGTACAGGAAAAACAAAACAATTAGCACATACTTAACAAGGGTTAATGAGAGGCAAAAGAAATTTTAACATGATATCGTCAATTTTATAAGTCCCCGCACTGTTATTGAAATTGCTTTTAAAATGAATAAATGCACATTCTAGAATATTTCGTTCTATTATATCTCTGTTTTTAACAAGCGCTTTAGAACTACCCACTTGATGCTATGGTTACATCTATACATATGGTTAAATAAAGCATTGGAAGTATTAGCTGTTCTACAAGCATATTTATGCTGTTTACCCTAATATCTAACGTTTTACCGGTTTGGCCTATATATACTGAGTTACATTGTGTACATCCGATCGAATACACACAACCAACAACATTATCAGGGCTATTCTTTATTAGGCGTGATTTAACAGTATTATTATACTTAAAGATTACATTAATGCCAATTGCTTTAAGTATAGTTGGAAGGTATTGAAAATTAACATGGTAAGGTAGGCTAAGGATATTTTTATGCTGAAATTCCTTTACAATTACATTATTATAATACCTATTCTTGGCTTTCTTAAGACAGTTATCTAAAAATGAAATAGGATAACATAATTTAGTACCAATATTCATGATATTGCATAACTCGGAATCTAAAAATTCAGGACTGACAACTCTCAGTGCTCGAAGAAACATAGCAGAGAAAATAGAGGATTTAATCGAAGGATGATGGTCAGAATAAAAATGCACGTAAGAGTCCGAAGTAAGAAAAAATATATTTTTTTCCACCGTTCCTCATGCGTGGAGAAGTACACTTTTGGATGATATTTACCACAACTTACGTAGAAGATGCAGAACTCAGAATAGGAAATTAAACAATAGACTGGAGGATTTAATTCGTAATAGTTACTGGACTAAAAAAAGTGATTTTAGTAATATTGTTAACTTGTCGTCCCAAGAACTAGACTTCAATATGAAATGTGCGTTAGGTTTTGGGTTAGGTTTCTCAGTCCCAAAAAAGCCCAGCAGTTTACTGATTGCTAAGTCTTTTATTAATTTTGAAAAACATAGTAATATTTCCGAAAGTGAGGTGACTTTAGCCAAAGGTTGTGTGTATAGTGCTTTTAATACGAAGTTTGAATCGAATTATCCTCTGAGGTTTGAAAAAGCCCTAAAAACACTGAAAAATAATGATTCATTACATATTACTAAAGCGGACAAATCCAATTCGATCGTCATCATGGACAAAAACAGTTATGTTGAAAAGATGAATACGTTACTAGGTGATCGTGACACGTACAAACCTCTAAATAGAGACCCATTGGAGGATGTTAATAAAATGTTCAACAGAAAATTAAGAGAAATATTAAAAAATAACTATAATGGGCTTTCACAGCAGTTTCTTAGTATCAATTCGTCACTACCATATCTGTACGGCTTAGTAAAAACACACAAAGTTAATAATCCCATGAGGCCTATTGTTAGCTCAGTGGGCTCCGTAACCTATAAGCTATCAAAATGGTTAGTTAGTTTATTAACACCGTTAGTTGGCTCTATTTCTGAGTCACATATTGTAAATAGCATGGATCTTATTGACAAACTGAAGTTCCCTAATGACCCTAATTTCAAATTGTTAAGCTTCGATGTATGCTCGCTATTCACAAAAGTCCCTGTTGATGACCTACTTGATTTTTTAAAAGATAAGATTTCTGAATATTCTTTCCCTGTTCAACACAACACTCTTATGGAGTTAATTAAGCTGTGTCAAAGATTGTAAATTTCAGTTTGAAAATAAGTTTTATGTTATGTCGTTTGGATTGGCTATGGGAAATCCCCTTTCACCTGGACTAGCTAATTTATATATGGAATTTTTTGAAAGTAGAATTTTGCATACGATTGTTAATTTTAACCTGGTTTGGTACAGGTATATAGATGATATTTTATGCCTTTGGCCTAATAATTTGGATGTGGACTTATTTCTTGGTAGGCTCAACAATTTAGTCCCATCTATTAAGTTTACAGTTGAAAAAGAAAATGATGGAAGCCTATCTTTTCTTGATCTAAAAATTTGGAGATGCTCTAATCAGTTCAAATATGAAGTCTACCGTAAGCCTACTAATAATAACTCTTACGTGCATTTTTATTTGACCATCATCCTTCGATTAAATCCTCTATTTTCTCTGCTATGTTTCTTCGAGCACTGAGAGTTGTCAGTCCTGAATTTTTAGATTCCGAGTTATGCAATATCATGAATATTGGTACTAAATTATGTTATCCTATTTCATTTTTAGATAACTGTCTTAAGAAAGCCAAGAATAGGTATTATAATAATGTAATTGTAAAGGAATTTCAGCATAAAAATATCCTTAGCCTACCTTACCATGTTAATTTTCAATACCTTCCAACTGTACTTAAAGCAATTGGCATTAATGTAATCTTTAAGTATAATAATACTGTTAAATCACGCCTAATAAAGAATAGCCCTGATAATGTTGTTGGTTGTGTGTATTCGATCGGATGTACACAATGTAACTCAGTATATATAGGCCAAACCGGTAAAACGTTAGATATTAGGGTAAAACAGCATAAATATGCTTGTAGAACAGCTAATACTTCCAATGCTTTATTTAACCATATGTATAGATGTAACCATAGCATCAAGTGGGGTAGTTCTAAAGCGCTTGTTAAAAACAGAGATATAATAGAACGAAATATTCTAGAATGTGCATTTATTCATTTTAAAAGCAATTTCAATAACAGTGCGGGGACGTATAAAATTGACGATATCATGTTAAAATTTCTTTTGCCTCTCATTAACCCTTGTTAAGTATGTGCTAATTGTTTTGTTTTTCCTGTACATTGTATATATTTATGGGTATCTCGCCGTTTATCTTCATTCCCTGACGAGGTGTAGCTTTGAATACACGAAAGGCCTTGGAATCGTTTTCTTTTTCCTTGTGGGTTTGCAGCATATATATATATATGAAAATTATTTCACGAAAGTAACACGTGAAAAATATTTATGATGAATAAAACCACGAAGGAAAGGAAACACAGAATGGTGCTCAAGCACTTTCGTCTAATGACATCCTCAGGAACACTGAAGTACATAAAGAGTTACAGCCTATATATAGGTTACAGAAAAAAAAATATATATATACATATATATATATATATATATATATATATATACAATAAACGGAGAAATAAAAATAAAAATTAAAGGATTGTGGGAGGAACATACAAATTTGTAAGGAAAAACTATCGATTTTTATCACAAGATCAAATGAATTGTTTCCAACCAATGTTATAAAAATAAATAAATACAAATTTATACTGGAAATCTGCCAGGGTTTTAGCACTCTGCCCTTCTTGTTTAAGGTTCGATGTATATAAAAATAAATTGAAAAATGAAAGTTAGAGTAGCATAGAAGTTTACCAAAGATTTAGCGTTCTACCCTTCTTATCTAAATCTTTTCTGAAGGAATTCAAAACAACAGGATCGAGTTGAAAAAGTTGTAAGTTGGATAATGGCAGACTCAAGAATATTTCTATTAACAATGTTGCTAGAGTGAAATAAAACTAAAGCGTTATTCCAATCAATAGAGTGGGATAACTCTGATAAATGGACAAAAAGGGCACTGGACGACTGTCCTGTTCTAACGGAATACTGATGCTGTTTTATACGTGTGTGCAAATCCTTTCCCGTCTGACCTATGTAAAAGGAATCACATTGTTTACAACCAATTTTATAGATAATGCCTGAATTATTGGTAGGGCTATTTTTTACTATGATATTTTTCACAGTATTGTTATGTGAAAATACTACATTAATATCCAAAAGTTTAAGTACATTAGTAATGCCTAAAAAGCCCGGGAAAAATGGAAGTACTAAAATATTTTTTGACAAGGTACGAGTGTTATTATTCACACGATAGGAAGTTCGTTTTGCCTTGTTGAGACAAGATTCCATAAACGCAGATGGATAACACAGATCACTTCCAATACCGTTGATTTTTTTCTAATTCGGCATCGATGTATTCCGGACTGGCGATCCTAAGGGCGCGGAGAAACATTGAAGAAAAATTGGCCTTCTTAGTGGGGGTGTCATGTCCCGAGTAAAAGTGTACGTAGGACAAATTGTTTGTTTTTTCCGATAGATACTAAACTTAAAACCTGGGCTTTCCCTATGTACACTCACATCCAAAAACGGGATTGAGTTGTCTTGTTCCACTTTACATCAAAGACTGTAAATTCACTTTCAATAACGAGTATTATCAACAAGTTTTTGGGATGGCCATGGGCAACCCCTTGTCGCCCCCTCCTCTCCAATATTTATATGGAGTTTTCGAAATTACTTACATTCCGAGAATCCTGGGAGTTGGCATCCCTTGATTGCGGTACGTCGACGATATTTTGTGTATCTAACCCATGAATCGTGACCTGGATAACTTCCTCCTTCAGTTAAATGATCAAGTCCCTCCATTAAGTTTACTTTAGAACAGTGGCGTGCATTCCAGGCATGCAAGTCATGCACTGCATGACCACTTAAGCCAAGCCATTCATATTTTTATAGCGAAATAAAATGTCAAAGTAAGAAATATACAAAAGTCTACGTTGTTAATTTCCTGAAAGCTAAAATTTCCCTCATAAATCTAAAAAAAGCTAAAAAGTTATAGCATGACTCGCGGTCATAGAAAAACAAAAACAGCAGTTCTACCGACCGCACGCAGACGTGGCATATGCGCTAAAATATTGTCAGTCATGCTGAGATCGTACAGCTTTTGCTTCAGTTTTCTAAATGCCTTCGTGCGGGTAGGTTGCGCTTCGATCGTGCAGACAAGAATGTAATAATAAATGCGATTGCATAACCCATAATGGCTGGTGAAGCGTGTATTGTTGCAGAACTTTTGAACAATAGTTTTTCGAAGAGAGAATTTGAAGAGAAAAAAGCGATAGTGAAAAACGGTAGGCCTACGCCAAATCTACCTAATTTACAACCGGGGAAATGCGAATGTCAGGTTTAGCTCTGATGTCAATTGAGAAGAATTTGCTTCACAGGTTACGAAGCTCAAAAGATTTTTATGAAAGTGTCATTAACGAATTTGTCAAAAAGGAACGTAGAATGGAATTTACATATAAATGAGGTATGTTAATATTTTTTATTTAGAATTTTATATTTTTAAACGCTATTGTGTTGTAAACATGAAAGGTATATATAGGCCATAAATTTACTAATATGCGTGGAATGAAATTCCACATGAAACTCTATTACACTATAGCATGACCAACATGAAAATTCACTGCACGCCACTGCTTTAGAAGTGGAACAAGACAACTCAATCCCGTTTTTGGATGTGCGTGTACATAGGGAAAGCCCAGGTTTTAAGTTTAGTATCTATCGGAAAAAAAAAAACAATTTGTCCTACGTACACTTTTACTCGGGACATGACACCCCCACTAAGAAGGCCATTTTTTCTTCAATGTTTCTCTGCGCCCTTAGGATCGCCAGTCCGGAATACATCGATGCCGAATTAGAAAAAATCAACGGTATTGGAAGTGATCTGTGTTATCCATCTGCGTTTATGGAATCTTGTCTCAACAAGGCAAAACGAACTTTCTATCGTGTGAATAATAACACTCGTACTTTGTCAAAAAATATTTTAGTACTTCCATTTTTCTAGGGCTTTTTAGGCATTGCTAATGTACTTAAACTTTTGGATATTAATGTAGTATTTTCATATAACAATATTGTGAAAAATATCATAGTAAAAAATAGCCCTACCAATAATTCAGGCATTTTCTATGAAATTGGTTGTAAACAATGTGATTCCTTTTACATAGGTCAGACGGGAAAGGATTTGCACACACGAATAAAACAGCATCAGTTTTCCGTTAGAACAGGACAGTCGTCCATTGCCCTTTTTGTCCATTTGTCAGAGTTATCCCACTGTATTGATTGGAATAATGCTTCAGTTTTATTTCACTCTAGCAACATTGTTAATAGAAATATTCTTGAGTCTGCCATTTTCCAACTTACAAATAACTTCAACATAAGCAAAGGTCTTTTTCAACTTGATCCTGTTGTTTTGAATTCCTTCATAACAGATTTAGATTAGAAGGGCAGAACGCTAAATCTTTGGTAAACTTGTATGCTACTCTAATAACTTTCATTTTTCAATTTATTTTTATATACATCGAACCTTAAACAAGAAGGGCAGAGTGCTAAAACCCGGGCAGATTTCCAGTATAAATTTGTATTTTTTTTTTTATAACATTGGTTAGAAACAATTCATTTGATCTTGTGCTAAAACTCGATAGTTTTTCCTTACAAATTTGTATGCTCCTCCCACAATCCTTTAATTTTAATTTTTATTTCTCCGTTTATTATATATATATATATATATATATATATAAATATATATATACTGTATTTTTGTTGTGCGTAATCACTTAAAAATTGGATAAAAATAATAAAGGTATGTTATAATACTATTTTTAAGTTGGTAATTTATTAAATTTTAAGGTTTAAACCAAATTTAATTAATTAGTTGGTATTGATAGACTTAATTTATTTTTTCTTATGATATTTTTTTGTGTTCTTTCGTCACTTAACAAATTTATTATCACATACACACACACACACACACACAGGATCCCACAATGTTCTCCGTGAGTCTAAGGCTGGTCAATTCAAAAAGGAAAATAATTTCCTAATGACCCGTTCACACACACACACACACACATATATATATATATATATATATATATATATATATATATACAAAGAGACAGAGAAGGTGAAAGTAATCATATGCAGTACGTAAGTAATGGATGACTTATATTTTCCAGCCAATAGCGCATCTCGATGCAATGAGCCTATGATCCAAAATTGCATTATTGGTCAAAATCTTAAATACGCATTATCTTGTGTAATTAAATTCGGGTCTCGCAGTAAAACACATCGTATCAATCGTTGATTAATAAAAATATAAATTTAAATTTAATAAGCAAACTTTAAAATATTTTGAAATATATTGTCTCTGCCCTGCCCTGCCCTGCTCTATCACCAAAACGCACAAGGCTCGATCTCGGGAATTTGTGAAAAAATAAATGGTGTAATTTATTTTAATTTCATTATTTCTTTATTTTCTTTCCTCTTTCGCCTATCATAATTTATTGTAATTTGAAGTTCACTAGGAAAACTTATTAATATCGTTTAACAAATTTATTTGTTTATCCAAGAAAGTTATTTATTTTGCAACTTTTTTTTTCGTTATCAAAATTCAAGTTAGAGAAGAAATCATTAGAAGGACAAATTCCACACAGCAGATATTTTGCATCATTTTATAAAAATCGAAAACAAACTATAATTTTCACAATATTTGCATAAATAACATTTCACGCCAATAACCGAATTTACAACCCATAACAATTCTATAACGTGCCAAAAATAACGGACAAATTTCTTAACATTGGCTACACAAATTTCAAGTTCACAATCTATTCCAACGATTCCTCATCAAATACGTGGGTTAAGGCTTCTTCTTCCAGCAAATATTTTTGGCTTAAACCTTACAAAGCACGACATTGCGTTGTTCGAAAAAAATATTTTAATCTGAATCAAAGATAGATTGCGTTTCCAGGTGTCCAGGCACTATTGTCTTTATTACTGTACAACTGAGTGTACATATATATTGTAACGGTCAAGTTTATATATATATAGTGGACCTAGTTTTTAGCTGTTTAAGGTGATAATGATTTAATTGTATGCAATGATTAATTGATGCAATGACTGATTGCTTATTAATGAAAGGCTGGGTTAATAATTTATGATGTCATACAGTATCACCGATTGGAATAAGTGGTTATTTGATTAGGCCCACCATACTATTGGAAGTGACCGAAATGACAGCGAGGGTCACCAGCTTGGATTACACCCAAGCAAATTAATATTAAGGTTATAAAAAGTACCTTATGGTTTTGTAGTTTAATTAAGAAAATATTTATATTAATTTTCACAGTGAAAATTACAATGGAAAGACACTGACTAGAAAGCTTAACAATTCTATAATGACCTTTGAAATACGCTCGTTTATGTGAGGCTTAATGGTATACAAAATGGGACACAACCTGAAATATGAAACTTAGTGAATACAAAAATAATGCATGTACGTAATAATATAACAAATAGGTTATGTAATTCACTGATTAGGGATGCTACAGATTATGCATAAATGATCTGTGAAAGAGGCCTATTAATGACACAGAAAGCGCGTACGTTTTGGTACACTGAATAGAATAAGTTTCGGTACTTTATTTTTATTATGAAAATAAAGCCGTTATTTATTCACTGTGGTATAACAAAGAATTGACAGTAATTAATTGATAGTTTTACGTTATGCTTATGTCATAGACTTAGCTAATAAGATGAAATGTTAATAGCTTAATTGACACGTAATAAGTAATATACTCATCGATGGTATGTAAAGGGCATGCAACATAGAACATTGACTGGGCCTAGTAATGATATAAAGAATGCACGTGCGTTTGGGCTAGGCCTAATGATAGTTGAGGGAATATACACTGTAAATGAATTAGGCCTGCAGTAGAGAACTTATTTATCACACAAATATATAAGTGAACACAATAGCGGATGATGTGAATTACAGGTTCTGAAGGACACTTGAATTAGGTAACAGGCCTACTGCGTTCTTTCACGAGAGTCAATTGGAACGTTTAATTACTCACTTTGGGAGTATGGCCTACCGTTCGGCGGTAGGCTAATGTAGGCTTCACAAGAGTACTTAGAAGAGGATGTACTTATCTTACCCGGACGATGTAAACGCTGTCGAAGGAGTGTTGAAGAGGAACCTATTACCGTAGGCTCGAAGTGTCGTTGATCGTCCTCTGGAAGCTGGTCGCTCACGCGGTGGTCGTGTGTGGATTAGGCCTCTTGCGAAGGAGATGTAGGCCCGGTTGTGGTGGATGGAATGAAGAGGATCTTGTAGGAGTAGGCCCGGCTGTTGGTGTGTCTTGGAAGTTTGTTCCATAAGTCAAGGTATGATGGGCCTAATGGAGTCTCGTAGACGACCGTTCTTCGTAAATCGATAAAAGCTGACCAGATGTGGAGTGATTTGGGTTTGTAGCTTTCGCCGTCGAGTCACGCAATGTGTCCACCTTGAGGATGCTTCTCGTAGCGTTGCAACCTTGCTGGTGCTCTCGAGGATGATTGATAACCGGTTGAAGCGGTAATGAAGAGACCAAGGGGAATTCCTGATGCCGTTGTGGTTTGCTGCGGCAGTATTGGTAGATCACTTCCAATGACGCTTCGTTTCTTGAATGTGGTGTTGAAGTGAGCCTTGGTCTTGAGCCGGTTAAAGCTGATGAGGGGTGACAACGTACAGAGTAGTCTAACGAAATGGAAGCGCTAATGAAGTGAGAAGGAGTGAGAGGGTGCTCGCTTTTATACGTAGTTCCTGTGACGTAGGACTTCGCACCAAATCTTAAGACGCCTTGTCCGCGCGTCCTTTAGTTGAAGAGCTTGCGTTCGCCTTTTGGGAAGGAACAGACGTTTCATTGTTTGACTCTTTGCCTACGTGTGTTTTCCAAGACTCTTTGATGATAGCGTGGAAGGAAAGGATTTGTCTGTCTATTTGTTGGTCTATTTCTTGTCGATCCGCTACATATATATTAATTAATCTCACTGAACCGATTTCAAGCTCGCTTAGCCACCACCAAACGGTCATGTGTGGCGGAGAGCGCATGAGGGTAACTCACTCCTACATCAAATCGAACCTAACGACGAGCGCTCATTAGCTGCAGGACTATTTACCGTAAGAATCAAAATTGTGCGCTTTATATGTCTGCAATAGAACATTTCCCTCCTACGCCAAGCAATCATGTGTGGCGGACCTCACTTGAAGGGCTGAATGACTAATGTTTGCTGTGTTAACTCATGAACAATGAAATAAAGAAGTGGCAAATGTAAATCAGATATTTTACGTTGACCACAAAACATATTTTAGTATAACTGAAAGCGTAGGACTAATGCTAATAATAGAAAGACAAGATGAACTTGTAAACCTTGCTATGAAAAAGTAAAGAATGAAAAAGGCAGATAAATAGCAAGAAAAATGCTACCAAGGTGTATACATATTGCTTACAATGTGACGGAGAACCTTATATGTGCCTTGACTGCTTCGCTAATCACCACGAACAGTAAATGATTCCTTGATATTAACTTTATTTGTTTTTTCACCAATTTCTTTTTTGGCCTGCACAGGAAAATTCTTATTTGTAAGCTAATGTAACTTCATAAAAACGTAATTTTAAAACTTGAACTTATGAAGTTTGGAATTAAAAAATAATAATAATTGTACACTGTAGGGTGGAGCGAAAAATACTTTTTTTCTAGTATGAAGTTCTAATAGTGATTAAAAGTTGTATTTAGTGGACGATATATACCTGCCAAAATATGAGTTCATTTGTTTAATATTTTCAGCTGCCACCAGGGGGCTAAAGTTAACACAATTTTGGGTAAAAAGGGAAAAAATGCTTCTATTTTAGGTTTATCAAACTATTATAAAATGTTATCTTAGAATTATCTAATAGTTTGATTAAGATTCGTAAATGATAAGAATTCGTTTTGTAAAAATGCCTTTTCATATGCTTAATATCTTCAGCTGCCACAAGAGGGCTGAAGTTAACTTAAAAATGACAATTAAGTATGATTCTGTATTTACTTGAAAAAGGGAACAGTAATAAATTAGGATGTCTCTCCTCCTTTATACTGGCTTGAGACAGTTAAGAAACGTTATTTCGTGCCTTAGCGGAGTTACCACCCTTTCCCCAACCAACCTCTCTCTAGAAAGGGTTCTTGCTGAAGACTTTAGTAATTTGCTTTTGTGTCAAATTTTGGCTGTTTTTTCCTTGATTCTAATGTAGCACGAATCCAACCGTCTCTGTTTGTAGGTCCGCAGACTGATCCAGCAGCGTCTGTAACGAGCTTGACGCATCTCTCTACGGCTTGTGTATGACATGGAAACTGAAATAATTCTGAATGAAGAGTAGTACCATGTTTGATGCATGATTCAATATCATCAAGAGAAACTCCTTTGGTTATCGGTGGTTCTGCTATCTGAAAATCTTGCCACATAATGAGATCTGTATAGTCTTTGGCATAAAAATTTATTTCTGGCACCTTAAAATACCTGATAACATCTGTTTCTTGAATGCATGCCCTTGCTTTTATGATACGCCTAAATCCCAACTGACGCACATGCTCCCTTTCATCAGCTATCATTGCAATGAGAATGTTTTCTTGATTTGCGTAATATGCATTTCGCTGAATGACTGAGTCATGTACTCTCCTAAGCTCTTCACGGAGATACCGGCTTCTTGCAATCATATGCCACATATGTTTAGCACCATATTGGCATAATGGTTTACGCTTTATCTGAAACCACATTTGTGCGTATACCCTAACAATGAAAGTAGCTAATTCTTGTAAATTGCCTGAAGGATTCTCTGTGCTTGCATATAACCGCAGAGTCCTGTTTGCTGTGGTGAGCCACCTTGAATGTGATATATTGCCTGGACTCTTATGACTAAGACTCTTTGAGAATGCTCCACTTGATATAGCCTTGTGAATTTCAAGAAGGTATTTCTGGTCAGTACTTATGTCATCTACATCAACTTCACACATGTCCTCTTGAATTTCAATGGGTTTGAAGTTAACTATGGGAAGCTTTTCACAGTCTGAAAGTGCTCGGCCAATTTCTCCTGAAAATGCTCTTGGTCCAGTAGTGGTACCACCCAAGTGATGAAACAGATGGCGCAATGGAAGTTCATTAAGGTGTAAAAGGCATATCAGCCACTGCAATGGCTTATTAAAGGCTTCTTCCAGTAATCTTATTGTGCCTCCAATACTACCAGTGTTAACCACTGTCGAATCACAGCCAACTGCAACGATGTTCCCTATATCAACATTCCTTTCTTTCAAGCAATTCACTAGCACTGTGCAAATGTATTTAGCTTTGCCACTGGAAGGTGTCACATGTGCAAAGTACAGAGAGTGTGGTTCAGATATTATGCTGATATGCTCTTCGCGTTTGGTTCTTTGGTGGTTAGAGCCATCACTCTCCTGGGCTTGAATCATTGTTTTATCCTTTCTGCCATCAAAGTATAATCCCCGCATGGTTTTTGGCTCTCCTATCTGTTGTAGTTCCTTTCTCTGTTTTTGTCTTTCACGTCTTAGCTTACTTCTGTCTATAATATTCCCTTTGTCTTCGGGAGTAACAATTTTAAGATCTGCCAATACTGCAGAAGCAATAGCAGCCCCAGCTCTGTCCGACATTTTAAATCTATCACAAGTAATTGCTAATGAAGGCAGTGGCTCACGCATCTGTTGTTCTGATATTACATATTGAGTCGAGGTTGTATCTTCCTCATTATCTTCAGATATCTCTTCTAGTTGTGAAGTTCACTTGTCTCTGTTTCGATTTGTAAGTTGGACGTATTGGTTATAGCAGCACTAGTTGTTTGTGAGGATTCCAGACGTGCTTTTTCCATTTCCTTTCGATGTTCTCTTGCTTGTAATCGTCTTGTGTGTGCTATGTCAATGCTTCCTATCACCATTATTCTGCGTGTTCGTTGGTCATTTAAAAAATCCTGCTCTTTTGGAGGGACTTTCTTACTCTTTTCACATGAGCATCTCCTAAACTCCTTACATTTGCAGGTGCAGATGTCAAACAAAGTGCATTTTGAAGAGTTTTCAAATTCTTCAAGCTGATTTTTGTACTTAGGCTGATCCTTGCGTGACTTGTATGGCTTTAATAAGGACCTGTATTTATCATGGTACACTCGCATCATCTGTAAAACGCGTGTATGTGAAACTATTGGCAAAGAGGCCTTCTTCCAAATATTTTCTACCTTTTTGGAAACTGCCTCTGCTATTTCAGAAAATGAAGGCTCCTTATTATTCATCTGCTCCTTCACTAAATGTTTTGTGAACAGGTAATCTTTCATAATGCAGTTATAAGTTGGTAGTTGCATATCACTCATCTCACAAGGTACTTCAAATATGGCACACTTCATATGTTCGCTAGTGAAATGTTTATATTTAGTATTTGATGCCATAATATTTTTAAGAAAAATTCACAATCACAAAATATCCTGTAACATCAAAACATTATATAATTAATATATATAATATATTTTATAAGTATATATAATATATTATATAAATATATAATATAATTTATTATATAATAAACTAAAATTATATAATACATTATAACAAGCATTTTATAATAAAATCAATATTATCTCTATATAAATCACTTTAAAATAAAGTTTTATAATATTCCAATCATATTAAAAAACTCTCCGATCAACTGAGCGACTAGGCCTACTACCTAAGAAGACAAGTGTTAACACACTGTTCTAATGACTCACAGAAAGAAATTCCTTCACACCAAAACCCTCCCCCACAACCCTCCCCAAACCCTCCCCCACAACATTCAGTGTAGTCTCAACATGACTCAGTTACTCTAAATTGTGTTAACTTCAGCTCTCTTGTGGCAGCTGAAGATATTAAGCATATGAAAAGGCATTTTTACAAAACGAATTCCTATCATTTAAGAATCTTAATCAAACTATTAGATAATTCTAAGATAAAACTTTATAATAGTTTGACAAACCTAAAATAGAAGCATTTTTTCCCTTTTTACACAAAATTGTGTTAACTTTAGCCCCCTGGTGGCAGCTGAACATTTTAAACAAATGAACTCATATTTTGGCAGGCATATTTCGTCCACTAAATGCAACTTTTAATCACTATTAGAACTTCATACTAGAAAAAAAGTATTTTTCGCTCCACCCTATAATGTACAGGCCGATTAATTAAAAATTGGAAGGAAAATTTTTTATGGTAGAGCCCAAAAAATTACTAACAATTAAAAGTAAAACAGAACTAAGATTGAGTGGTAATAAATAATAATGATAATAATAATAATACTTTATATATATATATATATATATATATATATATATATATATATATATATATATATATATACAGATCACCTACAGGTGTTTTTCCAATAAGCCACACGCTGATGTATTTGACCCCCAAGGGAATACGTTATAAGAAGCTCGGACATAAATTGCCCTTCTGTTTCACAAACAATGCAAGCTGGTATACGATAATAAACTCGCCGCGAAAGCAACTCTCTCTCTCTCTCTCGTACAATTTCATATAATTGTATACACAAACTAAACCGATAGAGTTAAATAGTTCACCTCAGCTTAACAGAGAAATATGATTGTTTATGTCTTTCTGTACCGGCTCCACCCATCGAATCAGGGTAATTTTAATACCTCTATTGGACAGTACGACAATCTAAGCCCCTATGCCACCATCCGAAGAAACGGACAACTGCATTTTTTCGCCTCGATCACTACAGACGCATGCCATTCCTTCATACATATTTCAAGTGAATTATTGTATTTTAATATCTTCCAACGTTTACACTTAAGCTAATCAAACTAAAAATGCGCCAAACCTTTTGTTTAGCATACAATGCCCGACACTAAAAGCTATCATATTCGTACAGATCTCAACTCTCTCTCTCTCTCGATATATATATATATATACATTCAACTGCAAAGAACACGCAGTATAAATAACGTAAAGAACGACGCTTGTATAGGAGATATTCCGCGCAAGACGAGAGAGAGAAAACGGAACAAATGAAAAAATGAAGTAACCACCTGGGAATCGAACCCGGGATCTTCCGATTGCCGGTCAGACGCGATACCATTACACCATGAACTTCACTTTTCCAAATGCCGTAATTCTTCTACATACTCGCAGAAACCAATGCCCCTTGGGGCATTGGTTTCTGCGAGTATGTAGAAGAATTACGGCATTTGGAAGAGTGAAGTCCATGGTGTAATGGTATCGCGTCTGACCGGCAATCGGAAGATCCCGGGTTCGATTCCCAGGTGGTTACTTCATTTTTTCATTTGTTCCGTTTTCTCTCTCTCGTCTTGCGCGGAATATCTCCTATACAAGCGTCGTTCTTTACGTTATTTATACTGCGTGTTCTTTGCAGTTGAATGTATATAATGTTACGGCATGCGGGAGGTGCCCCCTTGGGGCATTGGTTTCTGCGAGTATGTAGAAGAATTACGGCATTTGGAAGAGTGAAGTCCATGGTGTAATGGTATCGCGTCTGACCGGCAATCGGAAGATCCCGGGTTCGATTCCCAGGTGGTTACTTCATTTTTTCATTTGTTCCGTTTTCTCTCTCTCGTCTTGCGCGGAATATCTCCTATACAAGCGTCGTTCTTTACGATATATATATATATATATATATATATTCTACAAACTAAAATTTGTATAAGGGAATCTTAAAATACTAAAGAAACTAATAAACTTCTACAAAATCTTACATTTCAAATTTATGCTACTGTATTGTAGCAAGTAATAGCTTTATGGCTAATTCAGATCTTAGTTTAGTTTCGATTTCATATCCATTCCATCTGTCGTGTAACCGCTTTTAAGACATTTCGGAGAGCAAATAAAATACGCTCCACCGTTAACTAGTTCTGTGCACAATTGTTGCCTCGTGTTTACAACACCTACAGTTCGGATAAAGCGAATAAATGCTCAGACTGTGAATTCGCATCGCATTCAAATAATTTCAGACTCGTACGTATATTCAAAACTTTTTTTGTGTCTATTAATGAAATCATAAATATAGGCCTAACGAATCCACCATGAGACAAGCAATCAAGCAAAGGGCATGCGTTTTCCCCAAATGCTCAACAATTATTATTATTATTATTATTATTATTAATATTAGCTTTTACGCGCCAGAACCAAATAAACTTACATTTTTCAGTAACTCGTTACATTTCCTGCGCATCAACGATCTTAAGCGACGTTAGCTCTGCTCACTAGATTGACTGGTGATAACCTCACATGTACAATATTATGGGGTTACGTGAAATCGACACTAGTCACTATGTGTGCGGCCCCACACTAGCCTTTTTTATATATGCGAAAAAGTATGTACAATGCATTTGAGACTTTATTACGCATGTTTTGAAATTAATTAATTTTGGTAAGAAAAGAATTAACGAGGTAATAAAGCTTTATTATCAAAACAGAGTGATTATAATTGGAATTTATATAGGCTATTTAAACTAATTATTCATTTAACAAATAAAATATACATATTACGCGTTTACATGTCAAAGGGTATTATACAGTTAACATTTGATGCACACCCACAAGGAAAAAAAAAAAATATATATATACTTGATTTTTATTTCCGCACGAATTCAGTATGAGAAATATACTATGGATTTCATTCTCACTTATAGACGGGAAATTTTATCAACAACTCTTTTAACCTAATTTAGCCTAACCTAACCAATCCTAACAATTTAACCTAAACTAACTTAACTTGACCCAACCTTCCCTAACCTAAACTAACTCGATATAAACTCTAAAAAAAATGGCCGATATAATGTTCAAGACTTAATATAATAGGCAGTAAATGGTTAAGACGTTTGTCTGTTTACCACATTTGTGACACATCACTACCTCTCTACCCCATTACCTCACTATCCAACCAACCATAACTAGCCAAGAGTGGCCTAACCTAGCCTAACCACTGATAGGACTCGCTAACACACTACCCCAATGCCTCTCTAACTCACTACCCCTCTACCCACTACCTCACAACCTTCCTACATCACTACCCATTACCTCACTAACTCACCGTCCATAACTATCCGATAGTAACCTACATCACTACCTCTCCACCACAGTATCTCATACCTCTCCGCCACAATACCTCACAACCCATAACTATCCACTACCTCACAACCGTCCATCACTACTCCCTCTCTAACCCATTATATCACCATTACACTAATTCAATACCTTTTTATAAAAGATGGGGGGTGCATTTTAATGAAATAGGTAATGCTAGGCTAGGTAGGTTAATAGACGAAATCGTGCGAAAGCTGTATAGGTCGAAGCCTTCTTTAAACGTTGTGGGTCCGGGAAACGCGGGCCCGACGTGATAAATAGTTTAAAACGCGGGCCCGTGGTAAAAAATAACTTAAACGTTTTTTATTGCAACGTGCGTAGTATTAGAAATAAATTAAATGAATTTAAGGCGGTAATTTATTCCGGCAACTATGATATAGTTGCTATCACTGAAACTTGGTTAAATACCGTGACTCGGGACTTGTTGGGGGAACTTGAGATACCGGGTTTTAAACTCTTTACTAATGATAGGTTACATAGATTTGGAGGCAGCGTTTTGCTGTACATTCGTAATTCCCTTAGGGCTATCGAGGTTAAGTTAGATTTTCCGGCAGCAATTAATGCGATCTGTGTTGAAGTTAGGGCGCGTAGTATTAGTTTTATTTTTGTTGTTGTTTATAGACCTCCCGTTCAACCCCCCGATATAGATACTAGATTTTACTCACTTCTTGGTAATTTTATTGACAATCGGAATAGTATAATTGTCGGAGACTTTAACTGCCCTAATGTTAATTACGAGAATTTTACGGGTAATGAAGAGGGTTTGAGATTGGTTGAGTTTATGGACGATAACTTTTTACGACAGATAGTTACCGAACCAACGCGCGGTGATAATATTTTAGATTTGGTGATGACGAACGGCGAGAATATAGTCGAAGGTTTAGAAGTAGGCGAGAGTTTAGGATGTAGCGATCATCAAATTCTTAGGTTTAAGTTATTGATAGAAAACACTCAGGATAGTAACGTAATAGAAGTCCCTGATTTTCGTAGGGCTAATTTTGATAGTTTCGCGGATAGGATGAGAGTAGTGGACTGGGATAACTTATTTATGGGTAATGACACAAATTTGCGTTGGGTGGCGTTTAAAGAAAGTTTTAGGAATATTGAAAGGGAGTTTATTCCTCGTAGGCCCAAGCGCGCTAGTAATCGTGGTAAACCGAAGTGGTGGAGTAGGGAAATAGGAGAGTTTATAAACGAGCGTAATAGAGCGTATAGACTTAGTAAGCGTAATGGCCAGGTAGCTAACTTTAATAGATATATCGAGCTTAGACGTCAGGTTAAAAGATCAGTTAGGAATGCTAAGCGTAATTTAGAGATACTTATAGCTGCGGATAGTAAACATAATCCAAAAAAGTTTTTTGAATACGTTAATAATCGTAAGCCGGTAAAAAATAACATAGGCCCTCTAGTGGATGTTAATGGCGCTTTGGCTTCTGACGCTCAGGCGATGGCGGGTATTTTCAATAACTTTTTTGCGACAGTTTTTACCGTAGAATACGTAAATAATGTCCCCGACGTGGATGATATCGTTCCATTTAGTAGCGAGACTATTTTGGATGAAATAACTGTTTACGAGGCTGAGATTGCGCATTATATCGATAGGCTAAAAGTTAGCAAGGCTCCAGGCCCTGACGCTTTTTATCCCAGACATTTGAAAGATTTGAAAGAAGTTATCGTAGGCCCCTTAACGAAGATCTTTAATCAGTCACTCGAAACGGGGATTATTCCTGAAGACTTTAAATTAGCTAACGTCACGCCTATTTTTAAAAAAGGCGACCGCGCGGTAGCTAGCAATTATAGGCCCATTAGCTTAACGTCAATTGTAGGTAAACTTTTGGAATCCGTGGTTAGGGATCGTATTACCGATCACTTAGAAAGTAGAGATTTGATTAATAGTAGTCAGCATGGGTTTCGACGCCATAGGTCTTGTTTAACTAATTTGTTAGAATTTTATAACGAAATAGTGCGCGAATACGATAGGCATAGAGCAGCTGACGTTATTTATTTAGATTTTAAAAAGGCGTTCGATACAGTTCCGCATAGGAGACTAATTGCGAAGGTTAAAGCGCACGGTATACGCGGTCAGGTAGCTAACTGGTTAGAAGAATGGCTTCGTGCTAGGAGACAGAGGGTCGTAGTTAATGGTAGTGAATCAGGGTGGTTAGATGTAGGTAGCGGTGTCCCACAGGGTTCAGTGTTAGGCCCATTGCTATTCGTAATTTACATTAACGACATAGATGTAGGATTGACTAGTAACGTGTCAAAATTCGCGGACGATACTAAAATAGACGGTAAGGTTGTTAACGAAGACGATAGAAATAGGATTCAAGACGATGTAAATAGGATTATGGAGTGGACAGATAAGTGGCAGATGCAATTTAACGTAGACAAATGTAAAGTTTTGCATGTAGGTTCTCGCAACAATAATTACGCGTATACGATGGATGATAGGGAGTTAGCGAGCGTTGACGAGGAAGTAGATTTAGGCGTACGCGTATCTAAGGATTTAAAGGTTAGGAACCAGTGCCTGGAGTCTTGCGCAAAAGCTAATAGGATGTTAGGCTTCATAGCGCGTAATTTCGAATTTAAATCGAAGGATATTATATTGCCCCTTTACAAGTCCCTAGTCAGGCCTCATTTAGAATATGCAGTTCAGTTTTGGTGCCCGTACTTGCGTGAGGATATTCATAGGTTAGAAAGGGTTCAGCGTCGTGCCACGAAACTTATTCCGTCATTGCGCAATAAGCCTTATGAAGATAGAATTAATGAGTTAGACCTGTATTCACTCGAAACTAGGAGATTAAGGGGGGAGCTTATTGAAGTTTTCAAAATTGTTAATAACATCGATAACGTAAATTTTGACATTGTTCACTTTTGATAATAGTAATACTCGCAATAACGGATTTAAGTTGCGTGGCAGGCGTTTTATTACTAATATCGCTAAAAACTTCTTTACGTTTAAAATAATTGATAAATGGAATAATCTTCCCGCGTCAGTCGTTCATTCTACCAGCGTTAATATGTTTAAGAACCGTCTTGACAGACATTTTAAAGGTATTAACGTTGTTTAATTTAAAAAACAACAAAGTTAGCAACAGAAGCTCTGGTGGTGGTGCTTGAGGATGAGTCTGTTGACGATGAATGCCAGCTTGTGACATGCCAGCGTGTGATGCCAGCAATAAAATTATTAAAAAAAAAAAAAAAAAAAATTAGACTAACACGAATGTAGATGTAGCTCATAGCGTAAACTAACCCACTTTTTGTTTAACTTTACCTACTTTTTTTTTTTTTTCTTCTTATCCTCTCCTTACTTTGCATGTCTAACTCTTTTCTTGCATGTTTGTAGTTTGCATGGTATGACAGTGAGTTAAGACTGTGTTTGCATGGTTTGTAAGCGTTCTTATTTTACTTCTTTTCATCTTTCACCCCTCTCCTATTCTCTCCGACTATTTTTCTGACTTGTCGGCAGTGGCCGGCGGATGATGATGGTGAGACACTTTTCCTCTTTTTCTGAATGAATGTTAACCCATGAGTGATAGGTGTTGCTCTTACTTAACCTCTTATTCTCTTCTCTTCTTTTAACCCGCTACTCTTTCCTTTCTCTCGGGCTAACCTTAGAGTGGATCTTAGGGTCTTTGTTAGCCTTAGCTTCTGTAGATCTGTAGATCACTACCACACTACCCATTGCTAGTCGAGAGTGACTTAACCTAAATTAATTTTTATAGCTAGCGATATCTGTACAAGAGTAACCTCACCTAGCCTAATGTGGGAAGTAATAGACTCTAATAATCTAGCCTACGCTTTCTTCTCTTTCTATTCATTATGATTACCATTAGTAAGATACAGATTCAAGTTTTAATTATTTCTTTTAACCTTGATCAAGCTGTTTCACGTTAATAATGTTCCTCGGCGAAGGCAATAAAGGAAAATAGCTTTGATACTTTTGAAACTGTAATCAGCTATTACTTTATTTTTAGTCCTTCTTTTAGAAATTATCTGTGCTTCAAAGTTTTTATTTTGTTCGTGATGACGAAGGTCTGAACTTTTTCAATTTAGGCCTAATCTGTTATCAACAGTGACTTTGTGGCGTTCATATTCCACTCTCTCTCTCTCTCTCTCTCTCTCTATATATATATATATATATTTATTACTACAGCTGGGTTTAAAAACTGATCATGCTTGACTTCTGTTAGACTCCTCTACAGCATACTGCCTCATTTGAGGGATTTGTTGAAGGCGAGATTTGTTTTCTTTTCTCACCCCGCCCTCATAATCAGGTACGTATGACTAGTAAGGGACTTTACACAGGAACCTGTCGAACTGGTTTTATGAAAGTACTTAAATTGATGTGATGGAATGTTCCACAGTTTTTTCCGGCAATAAGTTAAAGAGTTTTGGGCCTCTTTTTCTGATTTGTACCCTTTATTCTGTAGCTCTTTGTTGTCACCATACCTTATAACTTAGGGCAGTCAAAAGTTGACCGAAAAAATTAAGAAAGTTGACCTTACGAATTGAAAAAATTGACTTATAAAGTTGCCTTTACTTTCAATAATAAAAACGATGCTTTAATTACTTATTCTTGCTCTTCTACATCAGTTGACCGATTGTGGTAAATTATGAAGTATTTGCCGACATTTTCTGGCAAAAAATTGCGATCCTTACTTAATAATTTATTAAGCATGGAGAAAGATCTCTCTACAGCGGCAGTTGTTGGTTGACATTGCAAAAGCTGACCATAAACTGTTGGTGAGATTTCAGGTCTACTGAGGTTAATTATTTCACAAATACCATTTGTCTTGAGTCTTGTTTCAATGTATTGTTTGACTGAACACATATCTTCGCCAAGGTTGATAGAAGAAATGGTTTCATATGCCTCTCTAATGGTGCAATCAGATGCTTCCATCCTAGTCACTAAGCTAGCAATCAAACTATAATTCATTTTGATTGACATTAGTTGCTTTGGCAGTTTTTCATTAGCAACACTCTCTTAAGCCTTCTGAACAATGATTCCTTCATCTTCAAAATTTTCCACAATTGTCTTCACATTTGGAAAATTGTCTGCATAATAAAAAGCAGCGTTCAGCCAGCTTGCCCAACGTGTTACAATCGGTTCTGGAGAAGTTCCTATTTCAGCAAACAATTCCTTCCTTCTTTTGTTTTTAAGAGTAGAAGCCTTGACACATGCAATTAAAGTGTCAACATCACTATAAAATGCTCTTATTTGCATCGCACAATTATGTAACAGATGCGCAAGACACGTTACATGGAAAAGTCTTGGAAAAAGTTGCTTGAGTGTCGCTCCAGCTGACATCATGTAACGAGCTGCATCAGACAGAAGTAAACAGAAATTTTCTCTTGGTATCTCGAATTCTTTTACAGTATCGTCAATCTTGTGTATGACAGTTCGTGCATTAACATTTCCAAGAAGAACATCGCACCTGATTAAATATGTTTTCTTGGGAACATCAATAGATCCAGCAAGTATGTTCAAATATTTTGAGCCCCTTACTTCACTTTCATCAACAATTAGGAAAACTAATTTACCCTCTAGCAAATGTTTTATTCTACTTAACTCGCTTTCTGCCTGTTTCATTGCTATTGAGCTGCAAGTTGACACGCAAGGCACTGCTACATCTAATTCAGAGAACAATTGTTTCACATGAGGGTTGCTCAACTTATGAAGAGGTATGTTGGCTGACAGAAATGTAGTCACAAGTTTTTCCGAAAAATCTGAAGACTTGTACTTTACGTAAAAGGGTTTGCGTCTTTTCATTTCCCACATTTTGGTCTATACCACGCTGGTGCTTTTGGGTAGAGCGATGTTTATCCACAAAAAAGGATTTGTCATGCTTGACCACAACACAACAAATCTGACAGTATAGCTCATTTTTTCCTGAACAAATGAATTCATTAGGATATTTTGCAATTATAGCGCGCACTTTAGCAATAGAACTAACTGCAACTTTTGGCATTTTAAATATCTAAAATCAAAAGAAATCGAAATCAGTGAAATCACAAATCAGAAAAAATCACAAATCAAAAATGGTAACCAGTAACCACAATACATACAACACAACCACATCCAAAACCAGAACGGACATAACTGAATAAGACAAATACGAGCAATGAAGTTGCCAGTTAACCAAAAAGATGCCAATTTTTAGTTATTTTAATTATTTATTCAAAAAAATTGACTTTATTTACCTCATTGCTATTTTTTGACCTAACAGGTAAAAGTTGACTTTTGGTTGACCTATTAACTTTGGTAATATACCCCCTACAGGTGTTTTTATTGCATTTTCAGTCGTTTCAGCGAAAAGTGACCCATAGGAAACAATTTGACTTTATTGACTTTTGACCGCCCTACATGATAAGTTGAAAATTTTCTTCGTTAAACTTCATCGCGTCGTCTTCCACTTATCTGATTAGTGTTTCAGTATCCATTTGTAATTTTTCTGAAAATTGGAATGTGTGTGTGTGTGTGTGTGTGTGTGTGTGTGTACCCAACACAAAGATAAAAGTTGTAAACAGCTGAATGACCATAGACCTTTTCCAAATGTCTTTGAGATTGTTTCCCAAGGGCCCACGTCATGATAATTTAAATTACAAACATTTTGCGTTCCCTTTTTCACCGCAAAAGTAAACTTATATTAAAGATGTGGAAACATTTATAGAAAAGATGAATTTGATACAATATATATTATCATTTCTTGTGAGACCCGAGGTTCCCACTGTGGCTGAAAGGGTTAATTTACCTGCAAGGTGAATGCCTCATTAAGGATTAACACCTGTCTGAAACTAATCTCTTGATTTTAATGCGCTTGCCGAAATCATTTGCAATTAAGGGGTTATCCCAATTGGAAATGCTTGCAAGCAATTTAAAAAAAGCTCTAAAGGCTTTGCTTAAATTAATTTTACAGGAAAATTATTATAATTGCTTTTACGGTTTAATTAATATATATATATATATATGTATAAGATTTAATTGCATAATATATATATATATATATATATATATATATATATATATATATATAATATATATAGGTGTTTCAGGTCGACCCTAGAAATATGGATTATTAGATCACAAAAAACTGAGAGCGTTGTGTCGAAGTCAGGATATAAATGTAATTATAATGAGCTTGCTAAAGTCTTCAATAAAGGCGATCATGGGACTATATTAGGCAAAGTTAAGGAAACATGAATCATTGGAAATCTGAGAAAACTAGTATTTAGTTTTCTGTCCCAAAGAACACGAAGAGTATATTGTAAATGTCACTAAATCTGAAAGCTCAGAAGTCATTAGCTCTGTCCCACAAGGTACATTATTAGCTTCCTTGGTGTTTATAATAACGAGTGCCGAGAGACGCAGATATTAAAGGCAGTGTATCGTGCTTCGCGGGTAACACAAAGATATGAAATGGAGTATCAAATGATGGCGTCAGAAAATTACAAATGGATACTGAAACACTAATCAGATAAGTGGAAGACGACGCGATGAAGTTTAACGAAGAAAATTTTCAACTTATAAGTATGGTGACAACAAAGAGCTACAGAATAAAGGGTACAAGTCAGAAAAAGAGGCCCAAAACTCTTTAACTTATTGCCGGAAAAAACTGTGGAACATTCCAGCACATCAACTTAAGTACTTTCATAAAACCAGCTCGACAGGTTTCTGTGTAAAGTCCCTTACTAGTCATACGTACCTGATTATGAGGGCGGGGTGAGAATAGAAAACAAATCTCGCCTTCAACAAATCCCTCAAATGAGGTAGTATGCTGTAGAGGAGTCTAACAGAAGTCAAGCATGATCAGTTTTCATATATATATATATATATATATATATATATATATATATATATATATATATATAGAGAGAGAGAGGAGAGAGGAGAGAGAGAGAGAGAGAGAGAGAGAGAGAGAGAGAGTGGAATATGAACGCCACAAAGTCACTGTTGATAACGGATTACGCCTAAATTGAAAATGTTCAGACCTTCGTCATCACGAACAAAATAAAAACTTTGAAGCACAGATAATTTCTAAAAGAAGGACTAAAAATAAAGTAATAGCTGATTACAGTTTCAAAAGTATCAAAGCTATTTTCCTTTATTGCCTTCGCCGAGGAACATTATTAACGTGAAACAGCTTGATCAAGGTTAAAAGAAATAATTAAAACTTGAATCTGTATCTTACTAATGGTAATCATAATGAATAGAAAGAGAAGAAAGCGTAGGCTAGATTATTAGAGTCTATTACTTCCCACATTAGGCTAGATGAGGTTACTCTTGTACAGATATCGCTAGCTATAAAAATTAATTTAGGTTAGGTCACTCTCGACTAGCTATGGGTAGTGTGGAAGTGATGTAGTGAGTAGAGAGTCAGGAAGGTATTGAGTTAATGTAATGGTGATGGAATGGGTTAGAGAGGAAGTAGTGATGTAGGAAGGTTGTGAGGTAGCGGATAGTTATGGATTGTGAGGTACTGTGGTGGAGAGGTAGTGATGTAGGTTACTATCGGATAGTTATGGACGGTGAGTTAGTGAGGTAATAGGGTAGAGAGGTAGTGATGTAGGAAGGTTGTGGGGTAGTGGGTAGAGGGTAGTGAGTTAGAGAGGCATTGCGGTATTGTGATAGTGAGACCTATCAATTGTTAGGCTAAGATAGGTTACTCTTGGATAGTTATGGCTGGTGAGTTAGTGAGGTAATGGGGTAGAAATGTAGTGATGTAGGAAGGTTGTGAGTAGAGGGGTAGTGGGCTAGAGAGGTAGTGATGTAGGAAGGTTGTGAGGTAGTGGGTAGAGGGGTAGTGAGTTAGAGAGGCATTGGGGTAGTGTGTTAGAGAGGCATTGGGGTAGTGTGTTAGAGAGGCATTGGGGTAGTGTGTTAGCGAGTCCTATCAGTGGTTAGGCTAGGTTAGGCCACTCTTGGCTAGTTATGGTTGGTTGGATAGTGAGGTAATGGGTAGAGAGGTAGTATGTAGGAAGGTTGTGAGGTAGTGGGTAGCAAAGCTGGGCACAAACCGTTAATCCGTTAATCGTTAATTAACGAAGTTATTTCGTTAACGATTTAACTTTTAAGTTAACTTTGAAAATCATTATCGGACTAATTAACTTCCGTTACATTTAACTTCCGTTAACTCAAGTCCGTTAACCCAAAAAATTCATAAATAAACGTTTAAAAGTTTATATTATTTTCAACTCCAAGGACTTGCTGACAGATGCTGCCCTCTTGGGTGAGCAAGTGTTGGTGGACTTGTTCATCAAGTTCAACACAGCCATCCCCTCCAGTGCTGCAGTGGAGCGTTTGTTCTCTATGGGCAAGGACATCCTGAGGGCCAAGAGATCATCCCTGTCTGATGAAAACTTTGATATGCTAATTTTCATGAAGGGCAACATGCATCTCATGGACAAAATGGAGAACGAGAAGAAGAGGGAAAATTAAATTATATATATATTGTGTTTTTCATTTTTTTTATAAAAAAGTTAACATTAACGGTTTATCGGTAACTTCCGTTACATGTTTAACGAATTAACGGATTAACGGTTAACGAAGTTAACTTTTTGGTTAACGGATTAGCGGTTAACGAAGTTAACTTTTTGGTTAACGATGCCCACCACTGGTGGGTAGTGAGTTAGAGGGGCATTGGGGTAGTGTAATAGCGAGTCCTATCATTGGTTAGGCTAGATTAGGTTACTCTTGGATAGTTATGGCTGGTGAGTTAGTGAGGTAATGGGGTAGAGAGGTAGTGATGTGTCACAAATGTGGTAAACGGACAAACGTCTTAACCATTTACTGCCTATTATATTAAGTCTTGAACATTATATCGGCCATTTTCTTTAGAGTTTATATCGAGTTAGTTTAGGTTAGGAAAGGTTGGGTCAAGTTAAGTTAGTTTAGGTTAAATTGTTAGGATTGGTTAGGTTAGGCTAAATTAGGTTAAAAGAGTTGTTGATAAAATTTCCCGTCTATAAGTGAGAATGAAATCCGTTATATTTCTCATACTGAATTCGTGCAGAAATAAAAAAAAAGAAGCATGTTTATATATATATATATATATATTTTCCTTGTGGGTGTAATATGTATATTTTATTTGTTAAATGAATAATTAGTTTAAATAGCCTATATAAATTCCAATTATAATCACTCTGTTTTGATAATAAAGCTTTATTACCTCGTTAATTCTTTTCTTACCAAAATTAATTAATTTCAAAACATGCGTAATAAAGTCTCAAATGCATTGTACATACTTTTTCGCATATATAAAAAAGGCTAGTGTGGGGCCGCACACATAGTGACTAGTGTCGATTTCACGTAACCCCATAATATTGTACATGTGAGGTTATCACCAGTCAATCTAGTGAGCAGAGCTAACGTCGCTTAAGATCGTTGATGCGCAGGAAATGTAACGAGTTACTGAAAAATGTAAGTTTATTTGGTTCTAGCGCGTAAAAGCTAATATTAATAATAATAATAATAATAATAATAATAATAATTGTTGAGCATTTGGGGAAAACGCATGCCCTTTGCTTGATTGCTTGTCTCATGGTGGATTCGTTAGGCCTATATTTATGATTTCATTAATAGACAAAAAAAGTTTTGAATATATGTACGAGTCTGAAATTATTTGAATGCGATGCGAATTCACAGTCTGAGCATTTATTCGCTTTATCCGAACTGTAGGTGTTGTAAAAACGAGGCAACAATTGTGCACAGAACTAGTTAACGGTGGAGCGTATTTTATTTGCTCTCCGAAATGTCTTAAAAGCGGTTACACGACAGATGGAATGGATATGAAATCGAAACTAAACTAAGATCTGAATTAGCCATAAAGCTATTACTTGCTACAATACAGTAGCATAAATTTGAAATGTAAGATTTTGTAGAAGTTTATTAGTTTCTTTAGTATTTTAAGATTCCCTTATACAAATTTTAGTTTGTAGAATATATATATATATATATATATATATATATATATATATATATATATATATACGAGAGAGAGAGAGAGAGAGTTGAGATCTGTACGAATATGATAGCTTTTAGTGTCGGGCATTGTATGCTAAACAAAAGGTTTGGCGCATTTTTAGTTTGATTAGCTTAAGTGTAAACGTTGGAAGATATTAAAATACAATAATTCACTTGAAATATGTATGAAGGAATGGCATGCGTCTGTAGTGATCGAGGCGAAAAAATGCAGTTGTCCGTTTCTTCGGATGGTGGCATAGGGGCTTAGATTGTCGTACTGTCCAATAGAGGTATTAAAATTACCCTGATTCGATGGGTGGAGCCGGTACAGAAAGACATAAACAATCATATTTCTCTGTTAAGCTGAGGTGAACTATTTAACTCTATCGGTTTAGTTTGTGTATACAATTATATGAAATTGTACGAGAGAGAGTGCCTAGAAGACTGACTCCCTTGTGGGGGTAGTCTGCTCTGTGGGCCTCTGTTCAGGATTGCCAACTCTACCCATTTTAAACAATTTAAATCTAACAAACATACTTTTTCGTAATTCCATAATTATTAGTAAATGATTTACATTAAACATTATCTTAATTAAACAAAAATTCATATTCTTAACTAGGCATTACTACACTCGCATCACCCCCTTGAAAATAAGTTTTTCATTAGAAAACTTATTAATATCGTTTAACAATTTAATAAATTTATTCAACAAATTTATATATTTTGCAATTTTTTTTTTTTTTTCTTTAACAATTCAAGTTGATAGACAAGAAATAATTAGAATGACAAATTCCACACATATATTTTGTATCATATTAAAACCGAAACTTTATAATTTTCACATTTGCATAAAATAACATTTCACACTAATAATTAAATTACAACCTGTAACTAATCTATACATGCCAAAAAAAATAACGGAAAATTTTCTTACAGTGGCTACACAAATCTCAAGTTCACAATCTATTCCCGCGATTCCTCATCAACGATCGCTTTACATTTGAAACAATTATTTGTATAGTTATACAGTTACTATCAGGGCGACATAGAAAAAATAAGAAAAAGTTTACATAAAATACTGACCAAGAGCGCACATACTATTTCACGAAAAACACAACAATTATGGGCAATAATCGCACCCTTTCACTTATAATTTCATTACATAATAATCAGTACATTAATTTGCTGGACGTTTAGATCACATCCGCACGCTGACAACGGACTTCAATTTTCAATCGCAGCTCTCCTGCTCACTTCGCTAGAATGCAAGGGATTGCATCAATCAACATGCAACAGGGCAGCACGCTATAATGGTTCCGCTCTCTCTCCAATGGCGAAAAAAAAAACAAGAGAGACGTCCAATTCTAAAAGGATCAGGGGGGGAGATATACTGAAAGCGGGACCACGCGCTGGAATTGGACGGAATTTGCAATTCTAGAAGTCGATGAAGAAACTCGCCTTGTCTCATCTCCACTTTTGTCGGTGAACGCTGCTCTTCCTACGTCCAGCTGAAAGACTCTTCTACTGGCAACAATCAAACGATCACTCCGCCGTAGGCCGTTTCCCAACGAACCTACTGTATGTCTGTATGGACAGTACAGTCGTACACCCGTTCAAGCTCACGTGGCTTGTCTACCGCGTGCTACAACACATATTTAGCGAAGCATTCGAGCAGCGTGACCAGCTACTGCCCGAAAAATACCAGTAGACCATCTTCGATCGAAACTTTCGTGTGCCAAGACCCTGCACACGTAAATTTCTCTTCTCTTCCGAAACTGTCCTGCGCCAAGTCCCTGCGCATTCGGTTCCTCTCTTCTATCTCTTCTCTTCCGAAACCATCCTGCGCCAAGTCCCTGCGCAGTTGGTTTCTCTTCTCTCTCATCACTGGTGATCGATCACCTATCCGGTCGACTAAACTCACTGGATGGAACTCGGATTCAACTTGGTTGCCTCCAAACCGAGCCTTTGAAATTTTGAAAAAAAAGTTTATTCGAAACGTGTTTCTGTACTGCTTATCATTTCATATTTAATTTATCGAATTTTCTCGACAGTTCACTTCGAAATACATACACATTTGCTCTGGCCAAATTCACGGAAAAAAAATTACACATCTCAAAATTTCGCAAAAATTTAATCAATCTAGCTACCAATAAGGTCACTTATGGCAGTTACAGCGGAGAAGATAAAAAAAGTCATAAAACGTTAAACAAAATTGTACAGTATAAATATAAAACGCCCATACATAGTAACTGTTAGTATAATTTAAGAATATTATTGTTCAAACTATCGTCAGAAATCACATCAATACTTTAAATACAAAAGACAAAAATGAACCCCAGAAACTTCATGTCATCCATTCTCTGACAATCATGAACCCTCTTGCCTTTGAGGAGGAGCACACAAAGACGCCACAAAAACGTTACTGGCTATCTAGAAGGCTCCATTTCCGAGTGTACACTTGAGCCAATGTTTCAAATGCATTAGTTAACCCGACTGAAGGTTTAAACAATAATAATTTTCCAAAACAGTTATTAAAAAGTAAAAAAAATTTAAATATTACTACCAAAAATTATTTTAATACAGTAATTCCAACTTGAAACGTCAAATTTCATATGAATTGAACTCGCAATTCGCAAATTACATCTGAGAGACAACTCTCTCCTTCAACAGAAACCCCAGTATGGTTTGCAAATCACAAAAATCCCAGTAATTTATCGTTTCCAAGTGAAACTAAAAATTTGCATAGTTATACTAAATAAGAATAGATAATATGCACTCAAAAATACACGTAACCTACTGTAAACAAACAAAACATTGCCTAATTGAGAGCGGTCGCTTTGTTTGTAAGCGAACCTCTATACAAATATCCCTACGTAACCGAATGAAACTGCATTATATCCTGACATAATTTTGTAATTTTTTCTATGCAAACGCTCGAACTAAAAAAAAAGGACATTTTTCATTTCTAATACCCAAATTAAAATATCAAATCAAAACATCCTTTTTAGAATACAATCTAAATTCAATAAAAATTTTACCATTGTCATTGAACTGGAAGAAAGAAAAATAAAAATCGCCTACCTATACAAATAAAATTGATTATTGAATGAATTTATAAAACGTAAAGAAAATATATGAAAAGAATTTTCTACACAATTTCTGTAATTCAAAAAAAATTATAATATCGAGATTTAGTAAAATATGTATACCTTAACTCACATAGGTCCCCAAAATAAAAATAAAATTTACTGCGCACTTTTAGACCTATAATTAATAAATTCAATGTTACGCGTGGAAAGCACAATTTAGAATTTAATGCATAACATTTGTGCTTATTAAAGAAAAATCCTATGATTATTTATGTTAAACCAATTAAAATTTTGTTAAATAACTAAGAATTTACTACTCAATAGACATATACCGTAGTAACGGTTAATCTCCGAACAATATTTAACGATAGGCCTACAAGAAATCCTTCAGTACAATACAATAGCCATTTTACAAATATGTCGGAATTGTCGTGAAATGAACGAAAGAAAGGAGGAAAAAAAATAGATAATCAGCCTACCTACCAAATTTTATGAGTATATAAATATAAAATTATAATATAACTAATATATGTATAAGTTAATAGTAAGTATAATTAAGTATATAATTAATGAGTATATATAAAAAAATAAAAAAAAAAACAGAAAATTTCACAACACAATTTCTCTATTTCAGTTAAACGAATTCTGCTTATTTTGAAATTTAACACAATCCTATACGGCCAAATCTGACAAATTTAATATGTTTAAGATTATTTTTCGATTGTCCCTTAAAATGTAACGTAATCCTATTTTAGCGCGAAGCGAGCGAAGCAAAAAGCCCGTAAATCTATATAAAAATAAAAATAATCCTATTATTATATACAAGCAATCGAAATATAATCAAAAATCTGCTAATGAAACCCAGAAAATTTTCATGTTCATGAAATGTTTTACAATCGGTACAAATTTTCGCTGAAACATTTTGACAGGACCGTATAAAATTTATTATTTATCATTATTCTGATCACAATTATCACTAATTCCAAAAGTTTAAAACAAAAAGTAAACAAAGGTAAGCTGAACAGGCATAACAGTGGAAGAGACGAAAAAAAGAAAAATTGAGTCCTCAGGCAGCACGATAAATTTTCAAAACTATGTCCTCTCCGACCTAATGAACGAAATTTAACGTAATAATGACTCGCAATATTGAGTCGGACAAGTTTTTCTACCGACTCTGTAACGACTAAAATAAGTTTTGAGTCTAGACTCGATCTCAAACAACAAATTTTGACGCGCAAAATTTTGAAGCGACGTGACTCAGAATAATTTGGAAACAATGGGCGCCATTTTGAAATTACATTTATAATGAATTTTAAGGAATGAAAATCGAAATTTGCCTGCAAACGGGGTAAACTTTGCATTTAGATATTTTAATAATCGAAATAAAATATTCATTAACGCTATTGGCTATATACCGGGTTGGAAGAATTTTAATCGAAATACTAGTCACGTGGGTAAGCCTCATACAAAATATGATGTAAGACCACCGCTAGCCACCAATAGTGAACGCCTTTTATTAATTACTTTCTTCTTTATTTACTCTACTATCGGCTCTTTATTTCATTTATCACTTGCTTTCTCTACTCATTTCAACACTACTTTACAATTATATTCATGGTAGCCACGCCGAGCCAAGACTATGAAAGTCCGTTACAAAACAAAGGGGAGTTTATTAACACTCTTTTAACACTTTTTATTATTTATTTAACTCCGAAAATGGTTTAAGTAATTTAGGGGGGTGCGAGTACGGAATTTTACGATAACATTTTACGTCGGAGAGGAACACAAACAATTAATTAAACTTTACGTTACATGACGCCAACCTTACGCCTAACGCGTTGCCTAGAAGACTCACTCCCTTGTGGGGGTAGTCTGCTCTGTGGGCCTCTGTTCAGGATTGCCAACTCTACCCATTTTAAACAATTTAAATCTAACAAACATACTTTTTCGTAATTCCATAATTATTAGTAAATGATTTACATTAAACATTATCTTAATTAAACAAAAATTCATATTCTTAACTAGGCATTACTACACCAGCTTGCATTGTTTGTGAAACAGAAGGGCAATTTATGTCCGAGCTTCTTATATATATATATATATATATATATATATATATATATATATATATATATATATATATATATATAAGTATTATTATTATTACTAGTTGTTGTTGTTGTTGTTTAGCCGATCAGCCCACCCTGATCGAGCAAGCCGGCGGCACGCAGGTAACCGATCGCCCTCTCCGGAGTGGACCAGAGGTTCAGCGCACTAGTGATGTTGTGTTGTGTTCGTTGTTGTGCTAGAGCGGTACAGTCCGTCATAATGTGTTCAATTGTTTGTGGTGTGTCTTGGCACAGGTGGCAGGTGTCGTCTATGGAGTTGTCTAGTCTGTGTTTATATGTCCGTAAGTTTGGGTGATGTCCGCATCGGAATCGTGCTAAGTTAACTCGATCCGATCTGCTCAGGCTGATCTCTGACCTGTTAATGGGTGGCGGCTTCGCACCTAGGACCGCATTCGGACCGAGTCGTGTCAGTGCTTTGTGGGTTAGGTGTGTGTGTATGTGTTTTCTGTACTGTGTGATGTCTGTGGGGCGTGGTATGGAATGGAGTATTTCGTTATAATATCTCTCTGGTGTTACCTTAATGGTGCGAGGTGTTGGTGTATGATTGTACATGTAGTGGCAAGGGTGTTGTGGGTTAGTTGTCGCTGCTGCCATGAATTGTGTTCCCCTCATGTCTAAATGTTCCCTAACTTTTAGTATTTTTGTTTCTGTGTGCAGGTGTTCTATTGGTGTTGTTTGAGTGCATTCTGTAATGATACGAAGTGCGTTGTTTTGTATTGTTTGTAAGGTGTTTATGTGTGTTTGAGATAATGGGTGCCCAGCATGGGCTAGCATAGTCCATAACTGAGCGAATATATTGTTTGTATATGAGTGATGTTGTTTCCTGCTGGTGTCCAAAGTTTGTGCCTGTTAGTACCCTAAGCGTGTTAAGTCTTGACGTACATTTGGTTTTAATGTCCTGAATGTGGTTTGCAAAAGATAATGATGTGTTGTATGTGACACCAAGTATTTTGGTTCTGTGAGTGTGTGGAATGTTGATGTTGTTTAGTGTAAGCTGTGGAATTACCTGGTGTTCTTTTGTGTTGCTTGTAAGCAAGGTGATGGTTGATTTTGTGGGCGCTACTTTGAGTCTATTGTGTGTGAGCCAGTCTTGTATACTGTTTATGTATGTTTGTAGGTTATTTGTAGCGGTGTCGATGTTGTTGTGGGTGGATGTTAGAGTGATATCATCTGCATATGATGATAAGGTAAGCTTGTTATCTATGGGTGTTGGAATGTCATGCATGTATAAGTTGAAGAGTGTTGGTGAGAGAACAGAGCCTTGAGGGACCCCGTTCGGAAAAAGCTTGTTTTTGGATGACTTGCCATTAAATGTGACATGTGAGTATCTTCCTGAGAGATAGTTGCTCAGCCACCTTTTGGTGTTATTGTGCATGTTTGTGTTGAGTATTTTGTTTATGAGAGGGAAGCGTGGGATAGCATCAAATGCTTTACTAATGTCTATTGTTGCTAATAGTGTACGTTGAGCTGGTCTTCTGGAGTTGATGCCATCCATGATGTGCTGCGTGAGGTTAGTGAGTAATGTCGTGGTTGAGTGGTGAGGTCTGAATCCATGTTGAGTAGGCGATAGTGGTATGTGTGGGTTGGTGATTTGTAAGATTAGTCTTTCTGTTACTTTGGAAGGTGTGCATAGTAAAGTAATGGGTCTATAGGAAGCTGGTTCTGTTGGATTTTTGTTTGGTTTGAGTAGTGTAATAATTTTACCTTGTTTCCATATGTCAGGAATAATACAGTGTTGGTATGAATATGTGCTGATATTTGTGAGAGCTAATATTCCTTGTGGGCCCAAGTGTTTAAGGTGTATGTTAGATATGTTGTCTGGTCCAGTAGCCTTCGAATTCTTAATGTTTTTGATGATCTTGGTGGTCTGGTCTGTATTGAAGGGTGTAATGGTCATGTCGAGTCTGTAGGTTTTCTTGTGTCTGGCTGTTTGTCTGTCTGCATGTTTCTGGTTGTTGTCTCTGTTTAAGTGACTTATCTTTGCGTAGTGATTAACTAGAATGTTAGCTTGTTGTGTGTATGTTGGGATATTATTTTGGCTGCGACAGATAGCCGCGTGTGAGGTGTGAATGCCGCTGTTAGAGTGGGTAATGCTGTTTATAGTCTTGTATAGCCTGTATGTATCTGTGGAGTGGTTTAGTGTTGTTATGAATTCCCTGAATGTTTCTGTTTGTTTTTCTTTGAGTTTGTTGTTTATTTCTGTGTTGAGCTGTTGTATCTGCTGTTTTATGGCTTCTGTGTGTGGTGTTTGTGTGTTATATTTGAGGTTGTTACGTTGCCTTATGAGGTGGGCTATTTCTCTAGTGTAATTTGGGTTGTATTTCCTAATGTTGCCCTTGGGTATGTATTTGTTTGCATTATTGATAATCTGATTAAATGTCTTGAGTGTTGTATCGATGTTTATGATGGGTGTGCTGTTTAATGTGGTGAATTGTTCCTCAGTCTGTATTTTGAACTGTTCCCAATCAGCTTTCTTGTAATTTCTGTAAGTGTGCCTAAGGCTGTTGGGGCAGAGTGTAGAATGTGTTGTAATGATGATGGGCAGGTGGTCTGATGACAGTTGTTTTTCTGTTCTCCATTGTGTATGTGTTGCTAGTGAGGGGGAACAGAACGTTATGTCTGGGGAGGAGTTTGAGTATCCTGCTTGATGTGGTATGTGTGTATGTTCTTCTGTATTGTTAAGAATGAAGAGGCTGTTTAGTTGTGTGGCTATGTTGGCGCCTCTGGTGTTGTTTTGGTTGTGCAGGTACCAACTAGTGTCTTTGGCGTTGAAGTCTCCTCCTAAGATGACATTAGTGAGAGAGGCAAGATTGTGTAACTGTGGATTGTAATTGGCTGGCACCTGAGGTGAACTATCTGGTGGGATGTAAATGTTGATTAGTGTGGTGTTGTGTTTTGCGCGTGTTTTAATGTTAACTGCCTGTATTTCTATCGTGTTATCTGCTTGGATTGTGTTTGTAATGTTTTGGGTAGCATCAGTGTAGCTAATGCTTTTACGTATGTAAGTGATGAGTCCACCCCCGTTACCCCCAGTACGATCTTGACGGATCGCCGTGAAGTCAGGGATGGTGGGTGTTTTGTGTGTGTTTTAGTTTTGTTTCTTGTATAAGTGCTATGTGAATGTTTTGTTTGTGTACGAATTCCCTAAGCTGCATGATTTTGTTTGTGAGGCCATCTACGTTGTACTGTAATATGTTAATATTATACTTCTGTATGTGTCTCATGGTACTATTGTGTCTATGTCTTTGTGTATGGTGACATGTGTAAGTTGTAGTGGGGCCTGGATTAGTCTTAATGTCGCCAGAGAGTAAGAGTAGTTCGGGGAGCACGCAATTGTTCCCTGTAATTGAAAAAATAGCACGCTGAGAATAGGTCCGGCCCCGGGAGCCGATCGGCACTCTGACCGTGCCACGCAACAGGCCGTCGACTGCCAGTCTGGCCAACCGTAGACAGCCCGCTGCACGGAGATTTGAGGAAGTTTGGCCACCAGCGCGTTGATGTTTTGGTTTGACGTCGCTTCTTCGCGTTGACGTGTCCTGCGCTGGAGGATGCAGCCACTGTTTAGAAGCTTCCTCGTCAGCTGCTAACACTTTTTTCACGTTGTTCTAGCTACTGTACCTGTTCAGACGTTTTTTATAAACAAATCTTTATAAACAAATATGCAATTTTGTCTTGCTCTCTTTGTTGGAGTTCTGAAAATGAATTGCCCTCCTCTCTGCTAAATTGCTCTAATATGGACTCTGTTTCTTCTCTTTCTTTTATTTTCACTAGAAATATGTCTAAAATATGTCCTGCCTCCTGAAAATTTTGAGCTTCACATTGTGTCAACATTTCTGAATCTGGTATTTCCCAAAACCTCCTCACCCCCATTCATACAACTTGGGGGCTAACCCCCTCCCCCATTACCCCCACCCCTCCCCATTACCCCACCCATCCCCCATTACCCCCACCCCCACCCTTCCCCCATTGCTAAACTACAGAAAAGAACACAGTCATGAAAATCTTGAGCTTCACATTTCCGCCCGTAATACAATTTCTGAATTTTTTTTACAATTTCTGAATTTTTTTCTCACAATTTTTTCTCACAATTTCTGAAAGTGTGACGGACGGACAGACAGACAGACGGACAGCTCTCTTATTATAATATATAGATAGATTATTATTATTATTATTTATTACCACTCAATCTTAGTTCTGTTTTACTTTTAATTGTTAGTAATTTTTTGGGCTCTACCATAAAAATTTTTCCTTCCAATTTTTAATTAATCGGCCTGTACAATTATTATTTTTTTTTTAATTCCAAACTTCATAAGTTCAAGTTTTAAAATTACGTTTTTATGAAGTTACATTAGCTTAAAAATAAGAATTTTCCTGTGCAGACCAAAAAAGAAATTGGTGAAAAAACAAATAAAGTTAATATCAAGGAATCATTTACTGTTCGTGGTGATTAGCGAAGCAGTCAAGGCACATATAAGGTTCTCCGTCACATTGTAAGCAATATGTGTACACCTTGGTAGCATTTTTCTTGCTATCACTCTGCCTTTTTCATTCTTTACTTTTTCATAGCAAGGTTTACAAGTTCATCTTGTCTTTCTATTATTAGCATTAGTCCTACGCTTTCAGTTATACTAAAATATGTTTTGTGCTCAACAGAGAATATCTGATTTACATTTGCCACTTCTTTATTTCATTGTTCATGAGTTAACACATCAAACATTAGTCATTCAGCCCTTCAAGTGAGGTCCGCCACATATGATTGCTTGGCGTAGGAGGGAAATGTTCTATTGCAGACATATAAAGCGCACAATTTTGATTCTTACGGTAAATAGTCCTGCAGTTAATGAGCGCTCGTCGTTAGGTTCGATTTGGTGTAGGAGTGAGTTACCCTCATGCGCTCTCCGCCACACATGACCGTTTGGTGGTGGCTAAGCGAGCTTGAAATCGGTTCAGTGAGATTAATTAATATATATATAAACTTGACCGTTACAATATATATGTACAGTAATAAAGACAATAGTGCCTGGACACCTGGAAACGTAATCTATCTTTGATTCAGATTTAAAAATTTTTTTCGAACAACGCAATGTCGTACTTTTTAAGGTTTAAGCCAAAAATATTTGCTGGAAGAAGAAGCCTTAACCCACGTATTTGATGAGGAATCGTTGGAATAGATTGTGAACTTGAAATTTGTGTAGTCAGTGTTAAGAAAATTGTCCGTTGTTTTTGGCACGTCATAGAATTGTTACGGGTTGTAAATTCGGTTATTAGCGTGAAATGTTATTTATGCAAATATTGTGAAAATTATAGTTTGTTTTCGATTTTTATAAAATGATGCAAAATATCTGCTGTGTGGAATTTGTCCTTCTAATGATTTCTTCTCTAACTTGAATTTTGATAACGAAAAAAAAAGTTGCAAAATAAATAACTTTCTTGGATAAACAAATAAATTTGTTAAACGATATTAATAAGTTTTCCTAGTGAACTTCAAATTACAATAAATTATGATAGGCGAAAGAGGAAAGAAAATAAAGAAATAATGAAATTAAAATAAATTACACCATTTATTTTTTCACAAATTCCCGAGATCGAGCCTTGTGCGTTTTGGTGATAGAGCAGGGCAGGGCAGGGCAGAGACAATATATTTCAAGATATTTTAAAGTTTGCTTATTAAATTTAAATTTATATTTTTATTAATCAACGATTGATACGATGTGTTTTACTGCGAGACGCAAATTTAATTACACAAGATAATGCGTATTTATGATTTTGACCAATAATGCAATTTTGGATCATAGGCTCATTGCGTCGAGATGCGCTGTTGGTTTGAAAATATAAGTCATCCAATTTGAAGGTTCTATCCTTAAATGCTCGTAGCCTACGAAATAAAATAAACGAATTTTTTTCTTTAATTGCTTGTAAAGACTATGATATAATTGCGATAAATGAATCGTGGCTTAGCACTGAAACACGTGACTTTGTAGGGGAGTATCAAATTAAAGGTTATAGACTTTTTGTTAAAAACAGAATAGGTAGGCGAGGAGGCGGTTTTATGTTGTATATCAAAGATAATATAGCGAACGTTATAGAAGTAAAGCACACAATTCCAGAACCGATAGATTCGACTATAGCAGAACTTAAATTGAACGATTTCAAACTTGTTGTTGCGGTTATATATAGGCCCCCTAATCAAACAGCTGATACGGACGAAGCGTTATATCGTGAACTAAAGCGAATAATCGGTAGTGAGCAGGCTTTAGTTATGGGTGACTTTAATTGCGCTAACGTAAATTACGATACAATGCAGGGAGACGCAGAAGGTAATCGTTTAGTTAATTTTCTCGAGGATAGCTTTCTTATTCAAAAGGTTGGGGAACCTACGAGGTTGGACAGTATTTTAGATTTAGTAATAACTACGGATGATAGGCTAATTACTGATCTTCAAATAATAGAACCGTTGGGCAATAGCGATCACAATATGGTAGAGTTTGTCCTCTCAGTAAGTCACTCGAAACCAGCTAACTCGACGAAAATTCCTAACTTCCAGCACGCAGACTTTAGTAAATTTTGAAATAAATTGTCACACGTCAATTGGGAAAACGTGATGGGGAACTCCCACGCAAAACTAATGTGGGAATCGTTCGAAACAGTATTTAGGACTATAAATGAGGAATGTGTACCGTACAAAATTAAGCGTGCGAAAGTAAACAACAAGCCCTTGTGGTTTACTTCTAGAGTAGGAGACATTATAAAGAGTAGAGATAGGGCTTATAGGCTACATAAGTGCGATAAAGACAATTTGTGGTTACGAAACAACTACATATCTCTAAGGCCTGAAGCGAAAAGTGTAATAAAAAAGTCCAAGCGCGAATTTGAAATCTCCATAGCTCGTGACGGTAAAGAAAACCCCAAGCGATTCTTTCAATACGTCAATAATAGAAATCCAGTAAAAAGCGTCTTGGGGCCTTTGAAAAGTCTAAACGGAGATCTAGTTTCTGAAAACAAGGAAATGGCTACCTTGCTAAACGAATTTTTTACGTCAGTTTTTACTATAGAAGATGTAACAAATATCCCTACGGTCACGGACATAATACCGTTTGATAATGGTAATATTTTGGATAATATAGTGGTTAGTGAAGGGGAGGTAACGCGCTATATTGATAAAATGAAAACGCGTAAATCACGGGGGCCGGATTCCATATATCCCATACAACTTTGATAATGGTGATATTTTGGATAATATAGTGGTTAGTGAAGGGGAGGTAACGCGCTATATTGATAAAATGAAAACGCGTAAATCACGGGGGCCGGATTCCATATATCCCATACAACTAAAAGAATTAAAAGATAGCATTGTTGTGCCGCTAACAAAGATGTTTAATGCGTCTATTTCTGAGGGGTGCGTACCAGATAATTTCAAGTTAGCAAACGTAACACCTATCTTTAAGAAAGGCGATAAAGGTGCGGCGGGAAATTATAGACCAATCAGTTTAACGTCTGTTGTAGGTAAGCTACTGGAATCAATAATTAGGGATCGTATAGTCGAACACTTAGAATTCCATAAGCTAGTTAGAAATACGCAGCACGGATTTAGGCGAAACAAATCTTGCTTAACTAATCTTTTAGAATTTTTCCAAAGCGTGGTTGACGTTTACGATAGACATCGGGCGGTTGATGTAGTGTATTTAGATTTTCAAAAAGCGTTTGACACCGTGCCGCACAAAAGACTCATTGAAAAAACTAAGGCTCATGGAATCAGGGGTGTAGTAATAAATTGGCTAGAAGAGTGGTTGCGAGGCAGGAAACAGAGGGTGGTCGTTGATGGAGAGGAGTCGTGTTGGGCTAATGTAGCGAGTGGCGTTCCTCAGGGTTCTGTATTGGGCCCCTTGCTTTTTCTTATATATATTAACGATTTAGATGTCGGCCTAGTCAGTACAGTTTCAAAGTTTGCGGATGACACGAAGCTGGGTGGTAGGGCGATTAATGACGAAGATAGAGGTAAAATTCAGGAAGATCTGAATAAATTCGTTGATTGGTCAGTCACATGGCAAATGAGATTTAACGTGGATAAGTGCAAAATTTTGCATATACGTTCGCGTAACGGTAATTTTGCGTATAGTATGTCAGGGAAAGATTTAACAAGCGTAGAGCAGGAAAAAGATTTAGGAGTTATAGTCACTGGTGATTTAAAAGTAGCGAAACAAAGTACAGCAGCGGTCAATAAGGCGAACAAAGTGTTAGGTTTTATAGCTCGAAATTTTGAGTACAAATCGCGCGATATTATGGTTCCACTTTATAAATCATTAGTTAGACCCCATTTGGAGTACGCGGTCCAATTTTGGAATCCGCATATGCGCAAAGATATAGACAAAATCGAAAGAGTTCAAAGACGAGCAACTAAGATGATTCCGTCGCTTAGGTCAAAGTCGTACGAGGATAGGCTTAAGGAGTTAAAATTGACAACATTCGAGACTAGGAGGTTAAGGGGTGATCTAATCCAGGTTTTCAAAATTATGAATGGGTTCGATAACGTAGATAGAGATAGCTTTTTCGAAATATCTCAATATAATAGGACTAGAAATAACGGGTGTAAGTTGACAAGTAGAAGGTTCGAGACAGCAGTTGCGAAAAACTTTTTTACGCATAGAATAGTAAATAGCTGGAATAGTTTGCCGGTAAAAGTAATTAGTAGCACGTCTATAAACATGTTTAAAAATCGATTAGACACATATGTTGATAGAAAGGGTATAGTTTAAGGTAGTAAAATTAAGGCTTTCTGGGGATAGATCCCACAGCTCAACACAAGTGTTGTGGGATATAGGGAGGCAGCGTCTTGGGTTAGGGGATACTCTCTGTCCTTACACACCCCATTTAAAGAGATTCCTCTGCCGAGCGATGCCCCCCCATAGTACTGTGAGGTATTGAAAAACTCATGATCTTCACTTGCCCCACAAACACCTTTAAGTGGGAGACCCAAACTGGGTGCACACACATTTCTACATTACTGTACAGTTTTTACAGCCACACCTACACTTTTTCTCGTAAGTGTATATATTGTAATGTATATGATTGTAAATTTTGACTTGGTCCGCAATCGATATGGACCGTGACTTGATGGATACCGTAATGAAATTGACTGGATTCTTTGGATCTGATATATTTGCATGTCCGTTATAAATAGATATAGAGTGTAACATATTTGTGGATAGTAGTCTATTATGACTAGATCCTCTGGATCCAGAGATTCTATCTTTAGTTTTAAATCGATAATTAATTGGTTTCGTAAAAATTGGTCGTTGCCAATTTACCGGCGGTTTTTACATAAATTTCTTATGTTCTTGTGGTTCGGAACCCACGTAAAATTGTAGGTCCCCTCCGCCACCACGGAGGACATACACAATACACGATTACGAACACAGTTAGGTAGACCAGCCATGAGTGGATCCTAGGGTCTTTGTTGGTCTGAAACATTATAACATTATAACATTATATGTGTGTGTGTGTGTGTGTGTGAAGGGGTCATTAGGAAATTATTTTCCTTTTTTAATTTACCAGCCTTAGACTCACGGAGAACATTGTAGGACCCTGTGTGTGTGTGTGTGCGTGTGTGTCAGAGTTGGGCACTTCCGCAAACCGCAAATTCCGCAATTGCGGAAGTGTTTTTCGTTTGCGGATTTGCGTTTGCGGCAAAGTCATCGCAAATTAGTGAATTTGCGTTGCGGAACTAAGACCGCAAACGCAAATCTTTCCGCAAATTTCCCACGTGGCCACTGGCCAAGCCCGCCTGGGTTCATGTTTTCCTCAAGTATAACACGGCCATCCCCAGCTCTGCGGCCGTGGAGAGACTGTTCTCCCATGGGTCATATATAATGAAGCCCAAAAGGGCCAGCCTGACCTCTGACAACTTTCAACATCTCGTGTTCATGAAGGGGAACATGGACTTATTAAAACTGGATTTGGCTCAGTTACTGGAGGAGGACGACTGAACTTGTTGACAAAGCCAGAGGCGTACACTTGTAGAGGCTAGAGGGGTTGAGTTGTACAGTGAGTTCAAGTTGTGTACAGTCACAGTGTTAACTTAATTTAACTTGTGTAATGTGTGTACAGTTACTACAGTTACAGTACAGTGTTCTCTAACGTGTCTATGTCTCAAACTTCCGCAAACACTTCCGCAAACCGCAAATTCCGCAATTGCGGAAGTGTTTTTCGTTTGCGGATTTGCGTTTGCGGCAAAGTCATCGCAAATTAGTGAATTTGCGTTGCGGAACTAAGACCGCAAACGCAAATCTTTCCGCAAATTTCCCACGTGGCCACTGGCCAAGCCCGCCTGGGTTCATGTTTTCATCAAGTATAACACGGCCATCCCCAGCTCTGCGGCCGTGGAGAGACTGTTCTCCCATGGGTCATATATAATGAAGCCCAAAAGGGCCAGCCTGACCTCTGACAACTTTCAACATCTCGTGTTCATGAAGGGGAACATGGACTTATTAAAACTGGATTTGGCTCAGTTACTGGAGGAGGACGACTGAACTTGTTGACAAAGCCAGAGGCGTACACTTGTAGAGGCTAGAGGGGTTGAGTTGTACAGTGAATTCAAGTTGTGTACAGTCACAGTGTTAACTTAATTTAACTTGTGTAATGTGTGTACAGTTACTACAGTTACAGTACAGTGTTCTCTAACGTGTCTAAGTCTCAAAATTGATGAAATTCAAATGATTAAATTTATTATTTAATTTATTTACTATTTACTTGCAGGAGGTGTTTTTGTTCAATATAATATATCAATATACAGGGTGTCCGAGAATTATCTGTACAATTTTTGGCTGTTATTAAAAGTCAACCATGAAGTGTAGAAATTCCAGTGTTGTCCCATTTTAAAGAGAATCTCATTAAGTTTTTTCTGATACCACGTTTTGACAAGTTTTTTAGAAATGTACGCGGGTGACAGACATTGATGATTTAAAAGCAAGAATCACAGCTGCTATTGAGCGAATTGATGTGGATATGCTGCAGCGTACATGGCAACATTTGGAGTATCGATTGGATGTTTTGCGAATCACTAATGGTGCACATATCGAATGTTTGTAACAACGTTACTTTAATAAAAGAAACTTTTGAAAATACAGATTCTAAATAATCTTGTTTAAGAATTTTACGTGTGTTATCAAGAATTTTATTAAAAGATGAAATTGTACAGATAATGTTCGGACACACTGGAATTTCTAAAAAACTTGTCAAAACATGGTATCAGAAAAAACGTAATGAGATTCTCTGTAAAATGGGACAACACTGGAATTTCTACACTTCATGGTTGACTTTTAATAACAGCCAAAAATTGTACAGATAATTCTCGGACACCCTGTATGTAGTATTTTTATTTCTTCTACAATAGTGATTTATTGTAATCAATTATTTAGCCTTGTTTTTAATAAAAACAAGGCTAAAACATTAAACATTAAAAAGATATAAAAACTTTTTATACCTCTTTAATGTTTTGGATACTTTTTATAGTTAAAATTGCGATTGCGGAATTTGCGGTTTGCGGAAGTGTTTGCGGAAGTGCCCAGCACTGTAAAAATTGGAAATATGGTTTGCGTTTGCGGATTTGCGTTTGCGGCACCAAAAATGGCAAGCAGTTTGCGGATTTGCGGTTGCGGAAGGTAAGGTTTGAGTTTGCGGATTTGCGATTGCGGAAGTGATTTTGAGTTTGCGGTGCCCAGCTCTGGAGATAATAAATTTGTTAAGTGACGAAAGAACAAAAAATTATCATAAGAAAAAATAACAAATTAAGTCTATCAATACCAACTAATTAATTAAATTTGGTTTAAACCTTAAAATTTAATAAATTACCAACTTAAAAATAGTGTTATAACATACCTTTATTATTTTTATCCAATTTTTAAGTGATTACGCACAAAAAAAATACAGTATATATATATATATATAATTTTATTATACTAAGGACTAAGGTGCGTCAGTTAATTCGAATACATTTTTATAGCGACGGTAAGCTCAGCATTGAGGTTTTAGTTTTAAAATGGAAAGCAATTATTTCGTTGATATAATTACTTATTACCCAATTGAATGCAGCGCCTTAAAAAAAAATCCGACATCTTTACTATTAACTTCGATTCAACCCTGTTTAATTTAAAAAATAAAAATAAAAAATTTGTACACGCATTGAAGCTGTTCGAACAATTTTAACTGCATCAAACATCGTATATAATGAAATGAACTTGAAATTTCACAGAATATTTCTAGTTAACTGTGAAAATAAAATTTTATATATATATATATATATATATATATGTGTGTGTGTGTGTGAACAGTTAAAACGAGAGTTTATTACATGTTATGCTTGTGCGCGCGCGCGTGTGTGTGTGTGTGTGTGTGTGTATGTGTGTTGATTAACGTTTGTTGTCAGGAGAGGTTTTTCACGAGCGATGGAATGGATTTAAGCGAAAAGGCCCTTTCGTGGTCATTTTTACAGTTAGCGTCAGGGACACCTGCTCAGAATTTTCCTTCCAGAGACGCTTTGTAAGGAAGAAGGCAAATAGAACGTTATTGTATTTCTTTATATATATATATATATATATATATATATATATATATATATGTATGTATGGAAGGTGTGTAATGAAGAATATTCTAAAAGTTTTGCTTGTGCAATAGAAATCGGGCTTGTAAAAAGTTTGAAAAGTTACTAATTGGAAATCAGAAAATTTCGATTTTGCTTCTTTCCGAATATATAAGTTAAGGAGAAAGTAGGTAAAATACAATTGTTTGTGTGTGTGTTAGTATGACGGTTGTTGGTTATGCTTTTGTGTGTGTGTGTGTGTGTGTGTGTGTGTGTGTGTGTGTGTGCGCACGAATTGCTCATTCATTTATTATATATTTTTTTTTCTACAAATATGGTTATACGTTTTGTATATTTTCATTTTGTGTGTGTGTGTGTGTCGGTGTATGAATTAATCATTCATTTATTATGTATTTTTTTCTACAAATATGGTTATACGTTTTGTATATTTTCATTTTGTGTGTGTGTGTGTGTCGGTGTACGAATTAATCATTCATTTATTATGTATTTTTTTCTACAAATATGGTTATACGTTTTGTATATTTTCAAAATAATTAATATATATACAAGCGCAGATGGGGTGAGAAGTTTGTGGATGGAATGAGGGAGGGGGGAGATGACCGTGTGTTTTGAATCTGAAATTATCGTTCGTTCCACCTTTCTTCGTAAGGTTTCTTCTCCTTTCCCACTGTTATTCGTGATTTACCGAGAATTGTGATAGTAATAATAATAAAAATAGGAATTAAGTAATAAAATGAGTGTGTTTAAATTCTAATTATTTATTTAATAAACAGAATTTCTTTTAAAATAGTTCTCTTTAAGGAGAAAATTCATCTGCTTTGGTAACGAATTAAAATAAATGGCGGTACCTGACAACTATCCTCATATAAATAAATGGTGGTATTTAGCAACTCTCCCTAATATACATTAAAATATATGGTGGTATTTAGCAACCAAATGGCTGAATAATATAAGGAATAATTAAATAAATATTGCTATCTGGCAACTCAGCCTTCTAGGCTGATTAATATATGAATTAAATTAATAAATGACGAATCTGGCAACTCAGTCTTCTATGCTGATTAATATATGAATTAATTTAATAATTATTGCTATCTGGCAACTCAGCAAGCGACTGGCTGAATGTAAGGAATAAATAAATAATTATTGCTATCTGGCAACTGGCTGAAGGAAAAATTAAACACATGGCGTTATCTGGCAACTCAGCCAACTGGCTGTTTGGGACCCTAAAGAGGCGGCGGTTGGCTGAAGAACCCCATATGAGCTCGGCTTCCAGCCGAGTGAACACCCAACTCTGGGTTCCCACCTCTGGGTCCTCTACTCCTTCCTCTCTTGCTGTCTCTTTCTGCTCCTTTGGGGGGTGAAGCGTCCCCTTCTCCCCGAAAGATGCCCCTTAGGTTAGGTATGCCCCTTTGGGGGGTTCAGCTTGGGGAGAACTCCAAGTTGCATACCCCTTGCAATCCCATTTTGGGGTTAGCAGCAAAGGTTAACACTCCCCTTTGGGGGGGGGGGTCAGCTTGGGGGCTAACTCCAAGTTGCATACCCTTTGCAACCTCATTTTGGTGTTGGCAACAAAAGGGGGTGGGGGTTGACACTCTTGCAACAAAGGGGGGTGGGGTTGGCACTCTTGCAACATTACGTAACATTATGCAATTTCAGCCATACATTTTTCGCCCATACTACTTGTACTAAGTTGTTAACACGTTTAAGAAAGTGAAGGCGAGGCATGTGGTCAGAAGAGATCCCCGCATGGAAAATATGGCAAGTGGCGGCCGCCAGGAACGCCAACTTTACATGGGAGGAAACACTGATAATTGTAATGGTGAAGTGGTGGAGGAGCTACTATGCTTCAATGCCACGAAGATTGACTATCTGGATCCTGTGGCCATGACTAAGTTGTGTTGATTTTTACAATGAAGAAAAAATTTAACGCTCAAAGAAACTGATGTTTGATTTATGTGCTAATAACAATACGAGTAGGTTACTTTAAAAGCAGGCCTTAAAAAGAGCGCTCAAAATATTGAACACATTATTAAAATGTTTTGATCAATGAAAGAAACCACCCTCAAAAGTTTCTAGTAAACAATGCCACCCTATAAAATTATCAAGTAAACAATGCCCCCCCCCCCCAAAATCACTAAAGTAAAGAATGTAAGTAAAACCACCTTCATGAGGAACTGTTTATTATTTATTACTGTATGCCCTTGATGAGTGGTTAGGTTAAGTCATGATATTTTCATTTAAACGAACTAAAATATCACAACTTAACCTAACCTAACCTAAATAACCTACCTACCTAAATAACTTACAGATCAATGAAAGAAAGCCACCCCGGAATTGTGTCAATGAAAGAAAGTCACCCCCGACCCGTTTGGGGGTGGCTTCTTTCATTGATCCGAATGTTTCTTCAGAAGGGTACTGATATCCCAGTGTTTGTAGCCCAAGATCTGACTAAACTGCCTCCGGTGACAATGGAAAATATGGATGTTTGTTCGCTTTCAACTACCCGGAAGGTACAGGAGGAGGTGGTCCTCCTGCAAGGTGCGATGGATACACAAGCTACAACCTGCAGTGGCTTGGTTGTTGTTATTGGTTAACCGATCAGCCCACCCTGATCTAGCAAGCCGGCGGTACCCAGATAACCGATCGCCCTCTCCGGAGTGGACCAGAGGTTCAGCGCACTAGTGATGTTGTGTTGTGTTCTATGTTGTGCTAGAGCGGTACAGTCTGTCATAATGTGTTCAATTGTTTGTGGTGTGTCCTGGCACAAGTGGCAGGTGTCGTCTGTGGAGTTGTCTAGTCTGTGTTTATATGTCTGTAAGTTGGGGTGATGTCCACATCGGAATCGTGCTAAGTTAACTCGATCCGATCTGCTCTGACCTGTCAGTGGGTGGCAGCTTCGCACCTCGGACCGCATTCGGACTGAGTCGTGTCAGTGCTTTGTGGGTTAGGTGTGTGTGCATGTGTTTTCTTTCCTGTGTGATGTCTGTGGGGCGTGGTATGGAATAGAGTATTTGGTTATAATGTCTCTCTGATGTTACCGTAATGGTGCGAGATGTTGGTGCATGATTGTACATGTAGTGGCAAGGGTGTTGTGGGTTAGTTGTCGCTGCTGCCATGAATTGTGTTCCCCTCATGTCTAAATGTTCCTTAACTTTCAGTATTTTTGTTTCTGTGTGCAGGTGTTCTATTGGTGTTGTTTGAGTACATCCTGTAATGATACGAAGTGCGTTGTTTTGTATTGTCTGGAAGGTGTTTATGTGTGTGTTTGAGATAATGGATGCCCAGCATGGGCTAGCATAGTCCATAACTGAGCGAATATATTGTTTGTATATGAATGATGTTGTTTCCTGCTGGTGTCCAAAGTTTGTGCCTGTTAGTACCCTAAGCATGTTAAGTCTTGACGTACATTTGTTTTTAATGTCCTGAACGTGGTTTGCAAAAAATAATGATATGTTGTATGTGACCCCAAGTATTTTGATCCTGTGAGTGTGTGGAATGTTTGCGTTGTTTAGTGTAAGCTGTGGAGTTATCTGGTGTTCTTTTGTGTTGTTTAATGTAAACTGTGGAGTTATCTGGAGTTATTTTGCTTGTTAACAAGGTGATGGTTGATTTTGTGGGCGTTACTTTGAGTCTATTGTGTGTGAGCCAGTCTTGTATACTGTTTATGTATGTTTGTAGGTTATTTGTAGTGGTGTCGATGTTGTTGTGAGTGGATGTTAGTGATATCATCTGCATATGATTATAAGGTAAGCTTGTTATCTATGGGTGTTGGAATGTCATGCATGTATAAGTTGAAGAGTGTTGGTGAGAGAACAGAGTCTTGAGGGACCCCGTTTGGAAAAAGCTTGTTTTTGGATGACTTGCCATTAAATGTGACACGTGAATATCTTCCTGAAAGATAGTTGCTCAGCCACCTTTTGGTGTTATTGTGCATATTTGTATTGAATATTTTGTTTATGAGAAGGAAGCGTGGGATAGCATCAAATGCTTTACTAATGTGTATTGTTGCTAATAGTCTACGTTGAGCTGGTCGTCTGGAGTTGATGCCATCCATGATGTGCTGCGTGAGGTTAGTGAGTAATGTCGTGGTTGAGTGGTGAGGTCTGAATCCATGTTGAGTAGGCAATAGTGGTATATGTGGGTTGGTGATTTGTAAGATTAGTCTTTCTGTTACTTTGGAAGGTGTGCATAGTAAAGTAATGGGTCTATAGGAAGCTGGTTCTGTCTGATTTTTGTTTGGTTTGAGTAGTGTAATAATTTTATCTTGTTTCTATATGTCAGGAATAATACAGTGTTGGTATGAATATGTGCTGACGTTTGTGAGAGCTAATATTCCCTGTGGGCCCAAGTGTTTAAGGTGTATGTTAACTATGTTGTCTGGTCCAGTAGGTAGCCTTCGAATTCTTAATGTTTTTGATGATCTTGGTGGTCTGGTCTGTATTGAAGGGTGTAATGGTCGTGTCGAGTCTGTAGGTTTTCTTGTGTCTGGCTGTTTGTCTGTCTGCGTGTTTCTGGTTGTTGTTTCTGTTTAAGTGACTTATCTTTGCGTAGTGATTAACTAGAATGTTAGCTTGTTGTGTATATGTTGGGATATTATTTTGGCTGCGACAGATAGCCGCGTGTGAGGTGTGAATGCCGTTATTAGAGTGGGTAATGCTGTTTATAGTCTTGTATAGCCTGGATGTATCTGTGGAGTGGTTTGGTGTTGTTATGAATTCTCTAAATGTTTCTGTTTGTTTTTCTTTAAGTTTGTTGTTTATTTCTGTGCTGAACTGTTGTATCTGCTGTTTTATGGCTTCTGTGTGTGGTGTTTGTGTGTTATGTTTGAGGTTGTTACGTTGCCTTATGAGGTGGGTTATTTCTCTCGTGTAATTTGGGTTGTATTTCCTAATGTTGCCCTTAGGTATGTATTTGTTTGCATTATTGATGATCTCATTAAATGTTTTGAGTGTTGTATTGATATTTATGATGGGTGTGCTGTTTAATGTGGTGAATTGTTCCTCAGTCTGTATTTTGAACTGTTCCCAATCAGCTTTCTTATAATTTCTGTAAGTGTGCCTGAGGCTGTTGGGGAAGAGTGCAGAACGTGTTGTAATGATGATGGGCAGGTGGTCTGATGACAGTTGTTTTTCTGTTCTCCAGTGTGTATGTGTTACTAGTGAGGGGGAACAGAACGTTATGTCTGGGGAGGAGTTTGAGTATCCTGCTTGATGTGGTATGTGTGTATGTTCTTCTGTATTGTTAAGAATGACGAGGCTGTTCAGTTGTGTGGCTATGTTGGCGCCTCTGGTGTTGATTTGGTTGTGCAGGTACCAATTAGTGTCTTTAGCGTTGAAGTCTCCTCCTAAGATGACATTAGTGAGAGAGGCCAGATTGTGTAACTGTGGATTGTAATTGGCTGGCACCTGAAGTGAACTATCTGGTGGGATGTAAATGTTACTGAGTGTGGTGTTGTGTTTTGCGCGTGTTTTAATGTTAACTGCCTATATTTCTATCGTGTTATCTGCTTGGATTGTGTTTGTAATGTTTTGGGTGGCATCAGTCAGGGCCTTTTCCTGGCATAAGCAGACTAAGCTGCTGCTTAGGGCCCCGCTGCTACTAGGGGGTCCCTAGACAGGCTCCCAGGTCATAGCTCAGTGGGCAAGAATAGGAATATAGCTGAAGTTATTATTAATATTATTGTTATTATTATTATTATTATTATTATTATTATTATCATCATTATTATTATTATTATTATTATTATTATTGTCGTATTAATTAAAGTTTTTGTATGAAACAAATGTGATAAAACGGAGACAAACGAAACGTTTTGGTCGTTATGTGTAAATAACTATTGAGATCTTATTTCTATATTATTTAACTTTATTCTTACTATATGCTTATACTTTCTTAAATGCTTAATTTTTCTAGTATTGCAAAACATTATTATTATTATTATTATTATTATTATTATTATCATTATTATCATGATTATTATTATTTAGCAGATTAGTTGTGGTTAACTAGATGTGACTTCGTGCATCTTGGAAAATGAAACAGTATTCATCAGGAGCTGAAAAACGGAAAAAGAAGAAAATAGAGGAGGAGAAGCTTTCCAGTAGCACAGGTGAGATGTGCCACTTGTACTGTATATTCTTATGATTACAGTTCAGGCAACTAGGTTAGGTAGACCATCAAGCTAGGCAAGTGCTCAGGAATCGTGTAGAGTAAGCTAGTCTCTGTAATATTTATAATATTTCGAAATGTGAAGTTTAATGGATCACATTACCTCAAATTCTGTTCAAACAGATCAATTGTTATTATTTTTATTTTATTGGGTTCAGAATCCCAGCTAAGCTGTGAACGGCCAAGCTGTGAAGGGCCAGTTCAACCTACAGCCCAAGTTAAGCTAGACTAAAAACTTAGGACTTGGAGGTCCTATTAGGTCCTACCTCAGGGTTGCTGACTCGATGTGGGCCTACCTTAGGCCTCAGTTGAATAAAATTAAGATAAAAAACAAAAGGGGCACTATTTATGGTCTTCTTTCTAAACCTTGCAACAACACAACCTGCACCATTGCACGATGCAACAATCTGTATCTAAACAACCAAACTGAATTGCAAGAGAGCTCTCTATAAGACCAGGCCCTGTAAGTGCCGCATTCAACAAACGAGTAGGAAGGACGCGCAGCGCCCCCAAAAAAATGATGCCACAACAGTGCCCAAACAATGATGCCACAAGAGCCCAAAAATGCTAGCTCTAAATTAAGTGACTTTTTCACTAAACTTACAATTATGAGATGGATATATATACACCTTAACTTAATATATACAAGCAATGCTGCATCAATCAGCTTAGTCATCATATCGCCTTGGGAAAACAATGGTTCTTCCTCTTCTAGATTTTCTAACATGAATTATCAAACAAGATAAGAAAGAGTATTTTAGCAAAATCTAACAGAATATGTAATGTTATGTTCTTCTCAGGAGCACTACTGAAATATTTGGAAAAGCCATCCTCAGCAAAGCCTGATGAGCATCAGGAGCCAACAGCAGGACCATCCTCTATGCAACCTCAAACACCAGTAAAAGTAGAGCCTGATGAACCAACAAGTGGCCCATCTTCTGTTCAGCTTCAAACACCACACACAGGCATTTCTACTGAGCAACAAGAACCAAGATCTGCTCCGCTGCTTGATCCGTATGACTGGCCAGTTGTCCTGTCAGATGCCTTGAATACAGATCTGGTGTCTCGAGGACCATTTCAAATCAGTCCAGGTTTCACATTCCCTAAAAGAGAGGACGGTAGAAGCTTTCATCACCATTACATGTACAGAACATTAATTAATGGGGAAAAAATAAAGCGAAGCTGGCTGATGTACTCTAGAAGGAATGATGCTCTTTATTGCTTCTGCTGCAAGGTGTTTTCAAGGAAGTCGTACAAACTAATTACAAACTAATTTCAGACTGGATAAACGTTGGTTCGCTTCTGAAAGGCCATGAAAATAGTTCAGAACATGCAGATAACATGGCAACATGGAAGGATCTGGAACTGCGGCTAAAAACTGGGAGGACCATTGACCAAACTGAAATGTCATTAATGGAGGTAGAGCGAAGACGCTGGCGAGATGTTCTCACACGTTTTTTAAGTATAATCCAATCACTGGCAGAGAGAAACCTTGCTTTCAGGGGGTCTTCCTCTACATTGTACAATCGAGACTATGGCAACTTCTTGAAGGAGGTTGAGCTGCTTGCCAAATTTGATCCAGTGATGAAACAACACATCAGCAAAGTCGAAAGTGGCCAATATAGTCATTCAAGTTACCTAGGAAACATCATTCAAAATGAGCTCATTGGGTCCATTAGTGGGAAGATCTTGGATGCCATTGTTACAGAAAGAAAACAAGCTAAATATTACTCACTCACTTTAGACTGCACTCCAGATATAAGCCACCAACAGTGATGGGCATCGATACATGAAAATCGCTAAAGCGATACCGATACATCGATACATGAAGAACGTCTTAGGCGATACCGATACGCCGATACATGTATCGCCGGTACATTTTTATAATTATTCATTTAATATGTAGGTATTAGATATTATTGTTTATACTAGTAATTTGTACGCACTGTAAGTAAAATCAACATTTTAATGGGTTTTATAGATGTAACTAAAAACAATTGCTTCATTTAATGAAAGTATGTTTTAATTTTGTAGCATACATGAATGACTGAAAATATTACACTAACAATTAAAAGTAATTACTATTACCCTTCAAAAATACCAGCTGGCTAAACATCTGGTCAGACAGTCTATTCCTTTTTGGAGCGTGAATGTGACCAGCCAAACTAAACAACCGTTCTACAGGAGCAGAGGATGGTAGTGGTGTGTTATACTTCAGGAAGACCCGTAGAATTCCTGGGTACTGCCTCAGCGATTGGAGAGAATGACTTCCGTCACCCAGATACTGTAAAACTTCCATCTCAGTGGAATCTTGGGTTGCAGAGACATTAGTGGAAGCAGACTCATAACAGAAGAAATCATCTGCACTTCCGTTAGATGCAGCATCACTTAGTTGTTGCTGGGGGGTCTGCTCGCTGAGGCTCTTAACAGCATTAACCAACATTTCTTGAACCCTCTTTTTGACAATGTTAGTATTAAATTTGCCTTTTATTCTTATTAATTCTTATTAATGTATCGATGTATCGAAGTATCGATTTTTTTCGATACATTTAAGAAAATTGACCTTAGCGATACCGATAAATCGATACTTTTGTCAAGTAGCTAAAGCGATACCGATACCGATACAAAAGTATCGATCGATACGTATCGGCGATACATGTATCTAGATACTGCCCATCACTGGCCACCAAGAACAGATGTCGATTATTATCAGAACTGTTAAAATGGGTGAAGTACCAGAAATAAAAGAATACTTCTTGGGCTTTCTTGAGGCTTCAGAAAGTACAGGCCTGGGTTTATCAGTTCTGATTCTGAAGAGACTAGATGAACTGAATATTCACTTTGATGACTGCAGAGGACAGTCATATGACAACGGAGCGAACATGAAGGGCAAGAACAAAGGTGTTCAGGCAAGGTTATTAGAGAAGAACTGTCGTGCACTCTATGTTCCATGTGGGGCTCACACTCTGAATCTTGTAGTGGCTGATGCAGCTAAAGCTTCCACAGATGCCATCAGCTTCTTTGGCAACGTACAAAAATTGTACAACCTTTTTGCAGCAGCTACACAGAGATGGACAATCCTAAAGAAGCACGTGAACATAACACTCAAGTCTTGGAGTGAAACCAGGTGGGAGAGCCGGCTTAAGAGTATTGAGGCTGTGCGATACCAGAGCCACAACATCAGAGAGGCCCTGTTGGAAGTCAGAAACAATGCCACAGATGCCATAGCCAGGACTGAAGCACAAGCACTTGCAGAGGAGGTAGGGTCTTATCGCTTTCGGATTTGCACAGTAGTATGGTATGACATTCTTCATGCAGTTAACCATGTGAGCAAACTTCTGCAATCTCCTCCAATGCAGTTTGATGTGGCAGTCAACCTCCTCACAAAAACAAAAGACTCACTCACCAGCTACAGAAACACAGGTTTTGTTGCAGCACAAGTCGTAGCTAGGGACATATGTGAGGAAATGAATGTGGAGGCTGTGCTGAAGGAGAAAAGGCTCAGATCCACAAAAAAGTACTTTGCTACGAAGCTCCTGACGAACCATTTACAGAAGCCTTAAAGAGACTGGAAGTTAAATTTTTCAATGTGGTGGTGGATTGTGCCATCGGGTCAATAAATGAGAGATTCAAAACATTAGATGATGTAAGGGACATATTTGGGGTTCTCCTAAACTTCACCACAATGAACAAGGAAGACTTGTCCCGCAAGTGTGAAAAGCTCTCTAAGATACTGAGCTCTGGAGCTGACTCTGACATTGATGGAAGAGAACTGGCCCTCGAAATTAAGAACTTGCCGACTTTACCTTCACACAACACGACTGCATTGGAGCTTCTCTCCTTCATTCATCAGAAGCAACTGGAGGAACTATACCCCAATCTCTGGGTTGCACTAAGAATTGCCTGCACTCTACCTGTGACAGTAGCGTCAGCCGAGAGGAGCTTCTCTAAGATGAAGCTAATCAAGAACTACCTCAGATCATGACTGGGGCAGGATCGCCTTAGTGGCCTTGGCATCATAAGCATCAACCAGGACGTTGGCAGAGAGATTTCATATGATGTTATTGATGATTTCGCCCAGAAAAAATCTAGGAGGCAAAAATTTTGAAGATACAAACTGTTCTGTATAACTGTTAGCTATTACACGATTGTATCGTAGAGTTAGTAATTGTTTGGTAGTTGATAATTGCATTACCTTTTTATACATAGTTCTGTCATTTATTCTAAATAATGTATAAGCTAATTTTCAGGAATTTCATGAAGAGTATTTTTTCTGTTTGTCTTCTGAAAGTACATATTTGTTGTTTTGGACATAAATGTTTCATTAAAATTGTTTCATAATTGTTTTTTATTAACACAGCCATTTTTTGTATGTGTGTGCTGAGGTGATGTAGTAAGGCGTGAGTTGGTGGATGGAGGGGTGGGGCCTCAAATGGGTACATTGCTTATGGCCCCCTAATGGCTAGAAACGGCCCTGGCATCAGTGTAGCTAATGCTTTTACGTATGTAAGTGATGAGTGCATCCCCGTGACCCCCAGTACGATCTTGACGGATCGCCGTGAAGTCAGGGATGGTGGGTGTTTTGTGTGTGCGTTTTAGTTTTGTTTCTTGTATAAGTGCTATGTGAATGTTTTGTTTGTGTACGAATTTGTACGAATTCCCTAAGCTGCATGATTTTGTTTGTGAGGCCATCTACGTTGTACTGTAATATGTTAATATTATGCTTCTGTATGTGTCTCATGGTGCTATTTGTCTATGTCTTTGTGTATGGTGACATGTGTAAGTTGTGGTGGGGCCTGGATTAGTCTTAATGTCGCCAGAGAGTAAGAGTAGTCCGGGGAGCACGCAATTGCTCCCCGTAAATGAAAAAAATAGCACGCTGGTATAGGTCCGGCCCCCTGGAGCCGATCGGCACTCTGACCGTGCCACGCAACAGGCCGTCGACTGCCAGTCTGGCCAACCGTAGACAGCCCGCTGCACGGAGATTTGAGGAAGTTTGGCCACCAGCGCGTTGACGTTTCGGTTTGACATCGCCTCTTCTTCGCTTTGACGTGTCCCGCGCTGGAGGATACAGCCACTGTTAGAAGCTTCCTCGTCAGCTGCTAACTGTCGACATACGTGAGGTTTTTAGCTCCTTCCTATCAGTTTCTTATTATCTTTGGTCAAAATGTGATGTTTAATACTGTCATTTCTTTTTGTACCTTATTTTCTTTATTAATTTGTCCAACACTTTGGGATTGGAGGTATATAATGAAATCATTTCCAGTCCTGTCCTTCAAATGTTTTGATAAAAAGTTCTTTTAGGATTTTCTTTCAAGCTTTCAGATTTCAGGGCGTTTACCTGGCCTTTGGAAATTATTTTGAGCAATTTACGCAGTTAAGCAGTGGCCTGGTAGAAGTATGCACTGTCATTGTTTCCTTGGTGGAGACCCTAGAAAGAGGGAGGCTGCAGTATTCCCCCCACAACATTGCCAAGTCCCACCTCTTGGAGGGTCCCATCAGAGTATGGTAGAGCAAGGGTACACAGGCTTTCTCAGCCTCTTTTGCCAATAACCGGACACGCCCCACTAAGAGATGGAGTACTCCAGGAGGAATTCTCTACTCTTCTAAACAGTCAAAGATCTGTGAGGGGTAGAATGCAGCCTACTTCCAGATCCACGAAATGCAGAACCTTCTGCACCTCAGCCTATTCCTGGATCCATGAATGCAGAGCCCTCTGCACCTCAGCCTCATCCTGGATACATGAGTGCAGAGCCTTCTGCTTCTCAGCCTCATCCTGGATTCTTGAATGTAGACACTGCTACACCGCAAGCTCAATACGAACTCACATAAGGTACTCCCGCAAGGGCCTTGGCGAACCGGAATGCTGGGAACGCAATCGTGGATCATGATGAAGATACGTTTTGGACAAGGGGGGAAAAGAGGGGCCAAAAGCAAGCAAACCTTCCGAGAACTGCAACCACTCTTGTAGCTAACTGGTCCCACTCACGCGCAGGCTAGAGGGAGACAGCCTGTGGCAAAGGCTAGCAGGGAACGGCGGGGTATTATAGGGGCTGCCAAAACAGTTCGTATAAGGGTTGTTCCAACGAAGACTGCTTATATCTTCGCCTCAATATTTCAACCTGATCTTAAGGCCAAGGAGCTGCAGGCATTTCTGGAAGAAAAAGTGAACCTTCAAGTTATATGTAGGAAAATTGACTCCAGGTGGACTACGTACAGTTCCTTTCAAGTTACAGTAGTCTGTGATGATTCACGGATATTTATGTATCCAGCAGTATTGCCTGAATGGGCATATGTACGGTAGTTCTTTGAGAAGCAGGAAAGAAAAACACATGCAGCCCCTCTCACAAGTGCTGGAGAGGGCAATTATGGAGATATCATGCGTCGTACTGTGGAGGAAAATCCAGCTGTGTCTAGTGTGGTAACTGCTGTACTTGGTATTGATGGAATTCATTCAATTCAACATGTAGAGAATGTGCCTTTTCAAAAGATGGATAGAATTCTTGCATTTCTTACATAGAATTCTCGCATCTTCCTGATGTAATATTTAAGGTAATCTCTTATAACTGTAGAGGCCTAAGCTTAGGCAATAACAGCAAACACAGACGAATCATAATTGATAAGCTGTTAGAGAATGCTGATATTCTGTCTGCAGGAAACATGGCTTTGAAGATAATAACTTGACCCTTTCATTCATGTGTAGTCTTCCTGGTGATAGATTTATTATGCTAGTGATAGTTGGCACACCACCTCATGGTTGGGTCATTGTATGTGTACACCTGAGTCCTGAATATGGCAATTTGGTACTCCTATGTTAGTTCTGACCATATGCCTCTCATAATTGAATTTGACAGTAATTGTATCCCAATGCTGTCACAAGTAAATGATACACGTAAAGCGAAGTTAGATTGGTCCAGAGTTGATGATGAGGGCAAACAACAGCATTGTAATAAGTCTGATGTATTGTTAAATACAGGTATCCCTAATGACGCTGTAATTTGTCAAGATTTAAACTGTAGAATTCAAACACATATATTGGCATTTAAAGAGATGTATAAACAAATTATTTCCTCTCTCAATAATGCTAGCTTAGACTTAAATACTTTTAGGAGAAAAATTATACATGTAGACCTGGCTGGAATGATTTTGTGGCTGAACTTCATAATGCATCCAGAGATGCTTTTTTTAATGTGGTATGAACAAGGGAAGCCAAGGCAAGGCCCTGTATTACAACAAAAACAGAGGGCTAATGCCAGGTTCAAGTATTCATTAAAGTATATAAAAAATCATGAGGATGAGTTATGCAGGGATAAGCTTGCCAGTAAGAATCCAAGAGACTTTTGGGAAGAATTAAAAGTAATAAATAATAGTGCAATGCCTCTCCCTGCTAACATTGAAAATGTAACTGGGACTGAGAATATAGTCAAATTATGGAAAGAACACTCCAGTGAGTTATTCAACTCTGTACATAAGAGCAATAATATTAATGGTAATGCTTGCTATAGACCAGACATAAGAGTTAGTGTATTTGAGACTAAACATTGACTGTCTTCAATCTCTCTCTCTCTCTCTCTCTCTCTCTCTCTCTCTCTCTCCGACGCAATATTGCCTCACTCTCTCTTTACTATCGCTATCATAGCGCACATTCCTCTTCTGAACTCTCTAACTGCATGCCTCCTCCTTTAAGGAGAGCACGCAGTACCAGACTTTCTACATTTTCTCATTCCTTTTCTGTCCAACTATCTAATGCAAGGGTGAATCGGTATTTTTCTTTCATCAACTCAACCTGGGAACTCTGGAATAATCTTCCTCAATCCATCTTTCCTCCTGTCTATGACCTCCCATCTTTCAAATGCAGAGTGTCTAGGCATATCGAAAACCCCGAACCTTCATTTTGGCTCTCTTCTTCTTCTATGGGAGGGGCGCTTTTGCGGGTATTTGCCCTTGGCCCCTCCTTCCTGCAAACAAGAAAATAAATAAAATGTTTACATTGTAAGAAATCATTTGGTATTGATGGTATTTCTGCTGAACATCTGAAATTTAGTAGTGACAGATTAGTGCCTCTGTTAGCTTTGCGCTTTACAGGTTGACTGATACAAGTGATACATGGTGTTTTGCAAGACTATGTTATCCGTTGTTTTAGTGCCAGTACTAAAAGATAAAAAGGGTAAAATCAATAGTAAAGATAACTATAGGTCAATAACCTTGGCCAGTATTATGTCTAAGGTGTTTGAATATATACTCATTAATAGACTTGAATGTCATGATACATGGGTACTTGCCACAGTCCATTTTGTTAGTTGTATTGTTGCCAGTTGATAAAAATAAGGGTGCTAGTATCTGTGATAAGAATAATTATAGGCCAATAGCACTTGCCAGTATACTTTCTAAGGTGTTAGAATATGTCATTTATAATAGGATAAGTACTTACTTTCAAACTTATGACAATCAGTTTGGCTTTAGAGTGAAACAAGGTACCGACATGTGTATTTATATGCTAAAAGAAGCCGTTCTAAAGTACAAGATGTCAAGCAGCAATGTATATTCCTGTTTTTTGGATGCATCAAAAGCATTTGATAGAGTTAACCATCACAAACTTTTCAAGAAACTCTTGTGTCGAGGCCCTCGCGGGGTACCTAAATATATACTTAGGATACTTGCATTCTGGTATACAGAGCAGACCATGTTTATAAGATGGAAAAGCACTGTATCACCAAGTTTTAAGGTAACTAATGGTGTTAAGCAAGGGGGTATATTATCACCCTATCTTTTCTGTATATACATGGATGACCTTACCAATGAACTAAAAACTGCACGTACTGGCTATGTCATTCGAAAGGAAAAAATTAATCATTTAATGTATGCTGATGACCTTGTTCTTCTGTCATCCTCTTCCCATGGGCTGAGAATACTATTAGAGATATGTGAACAATATGGTATAGAAAATGACATCACCTACAGTATAATGGGGCAAAGAGATGTATTTTGATTTTTAGGTGTAATCTACTGAAACATGTATCACAGTGGTCAGTGATGGGCATCGATACATGAAAATCGCTAAAGCGATACCGATACATCGATACATGAAGAACGTCTTAGGCAATACCGATACGCCGATACTTTCTAGATGTCTTAAGCGATACCGATATCGATACATGCATCGCCGATACATGTATCGCCGGTACATTTTTATAATTATTCATTTAATATGTAGGTATTAGATATTATTGTTTATACTAGTAATTTGTACGCACTGTAAGTAAAATCAACGACATTTTAATGGGTTTTATAGATGTAAATAAAAACAATTGCTTTATTTAATGAAAGTATGTTTTAATTTTGTAGGATACATGAATGACTGAAAATATTACACTAACAATTAAAAGTAATTACTATTACCCTGATTGATAAGAAATGCCTCGGGGGACCAAGAGGAATCGCTGCGTTACAAGTCCCCCGAGGCATTTCTTATCAATCAGGGTAATAGTAATTACTTTTAATTGTTAGTGTAATATTTTCAGTCATTCATGTATCCTACAAAATTAAAACATACTTTCATTAAATAAAGCAATTGTTTTTATTTACATCTATAAAACCCATTAAAATGTCGTTGATTTTACTTACAGTGCGTACAAATTACTAGTATAAACAATAATATCTAATACCTACATATTAAATGAATAATTATAAAAATGTACCGGCGATACATGTATCGGTATCGGTATCGCTTAAGACATCTAGAAAGTATCGGCGTATCGGTATCGCCGAAGACGTTCTTCATGTATCGATGTATCGGTATCGCTTTAGCGATTTTCATGTTTAAACTCAACACCGAGTGGGCGTGGCCATAGTGTTGCAACACCAATGAGCGTTTCTGTATTATCTGAGCGTTTCTATATTATGAGCGTTTCTATATTATGGTTAATTAATCTCAATAACACAAGTACAAACGTGTTTAAACGTGGCGCCGTACTGTGTGACGTGACCAGTAGAGTAGTACTGTCATTAAATAAATATTTAATAACATTATTATTTATGTATATTCATAAATAAAACTCAGTAGTGTCATATTATAACATCTATTTAAATATTTAAAAATTCTTATTAATATATCGATGTATCGAAGTATCGATTTTTTTCGATACATTTAAGAAAATTGACCTTAGCGATACCGATAAATCGATACTTTTGTCAAGTAGCTAAAGCGATACCGATACAAAAGTATCGATCGATACGTATCGGCGATACATGCATCTAGATACTGCCCATCACTATTGTATCATGTGGATCTTTTGAAATGAATGGTCAGACTATACCTGTCAAAGACACATAGGTCATGTAAGTAATCGCGAGATGAACTCGATATTGAGAGCAACGTAAAAAGCTGTAGGCCTATGTACAGGGTAACATGTTAGTAAGGAAATTTGGTATGTGTTCAGAATCAGTTAAAACTTATCGTTTTAGAACTTACTCTACTGCATTGTATACATCCCATCTGCGGTGGAACTATACAAAAACTGCTATGAATAAACTCTGTGCTGCTTATAATAATATATTTCGTATGCTATGTAAGTAACCAAAATGGTGCAGTGCCAGTTTTATTTTTACTACGCGTAACCTACCTACCAGCCAAATGTTAATCCGGAAGAATATATATAATTTCATTAATAGGGTCCAAAACAGCTCTAATGTGTTATTGTACAATGTCCTGTCTTCAAATATTGTGTACCTCTCACCTATATGGCAGTCTTGGTTCAGACAACTGCTGGTTTACAATACCTTATTTTTGTAATGTAGCAAAGATTATATATGCATACCCGTAGCCACGTTGAGGCAGACGAGGCGGCCGCCTCGTCTGGCTTAACGGACATTTTGGATCAATGAGGAAATTGAATTTGAAAGGAAATCTGAGGAAATTGACAGAAATAGGATTTTACCTGTCTCGTACAAATTATATTATTAATTATTATTAATTTAATAATAAATAATTATAATTATAATTAATAAAATTATATATAAAATAATTAATAACATTGGTCAACAAAGATTTTTCATCAGAGTAAAATTTGTGTTGGCTGGATAGCATTTTTCACGCTGATTCCAAAACTGCGTATAGTTTTCAAGATGAAGGCATATATATAAAAACACAGATTTAACCATTTTAAATAGGCAAAATACTACTATTTCAACATTTGATTGTGTTTATTTTATTGTGTTTTTTTAGTTTATTCATCTTATTTATTTCAATTATCTTAATTATACATCTTATGTATTTCAGGTGTGAGCTTTTACGTCTAGCAGCATTGTGATTCAGGCAACAACGCCGTGCTTTGTGTGTCAAAAGATCAGTCCAGTCCAAGAACTTGTTGTGTCAAGTTGGTGTACATTTTTTTTGAATTTATAGTTTGCTCAGGTCAGTCAACATGCCTCGACAATGTAAGAATGACCCCGACAAGTTCTGTTTCGTATGCGGCCAGTTCACAACTAAAACACAGCGACGAAGTATTACAACCGACATTAAGAAAATATACAAGCTATACTTTGGTTGCCATCTAGGTGACCAAGATAAACCATGGGCGCCACATCAAATCTGTTCTGGCTGTTCAAATGGATTACGTGATTGGCTTAACAAAAAGAAAGCTTCAATGCCATTTGCCATACCCATGATATGGAGGGAGCCGAGAGATCATCATGAAGACTGTTATTTTTGTAGTGTGAACTTAATGGGGTTTTCTGCCAAGAACAAACACCAGATTGTATATCCAAACTTGGATTCAGCACGTAGACCAGTAAAACATGATGAAACATTGCCCATTCCAATTCCCCCAAGTGATAGGGTAGATTCTATCATAGATGACATGGAAAGTGATGAAGGTGCAACTGGCGTTTCCGGACCATCTACAGAACCAGAGTACACTTTTGAAGGTAGACATTTAGAGCCTAAAAAGTTAACCCAAGGACAGTTGAATGATCTTGTTAGAGACTTATCGCTGTCTAAAGAGAAATCAGAGCTTCTCGCCTCAAGACTAAAGGAGAACAATTTACTTGAGAACAATGTTCGTATTAGTTACTACCGAAAGCGGAATTTTGAATTAACAGCATTCTTTTCAGTAGACGGTCCTCTCTGTTATTGCCATGACATCAGTGGACTATTTACAGCCATATCTCAGACGTATGTGGCATCTGAGTGGCGCCTCTTTATTGATTCGTCGCAGAGAAGCCTGAAAGCAGCTCTTTTGCATAATGGTAATATAATGCCATCCATCCCCATTGCCCATTCCGTCCATCTAAAAGAGACATATGACAATATGGATATACTACTTAAGTCAATCAAATACGACAGTCATCAATGGAATGTTTGTGGAGATCTAAAAGTTACAGGAATGCTTATGGGTATGCAGTCAGGATTCACAAATGGATATGTGAAAACTTTCTTGGAAGCAACAAGTCACCTGCGTATAAGGATGGAGTCAAGAACCTCCTTGATGCCTTCAAAGAAATGGAGTGTCGAATGTCGTTAAATATTCACTTCCTGCATTCCCACTTAGATTTCTTTCCTGAAAACCTTGGTGCAGTGAGTGACGAGCAAGGAGAGCGCTTCCATCAAGATATTCAGATGATGGAGAAGCGCTACCAAGGATATTGGAATGAAAGCATGATGGCGGACCATTGTTGGATGCTGTATCGTGACAATCCAGGCCAAATTTACAAAAGGAAATCACACTCACAGCGCTTTTAATAAAATAATGTATATATTCTTTATTTATAAGTACATTGAATAAAGTATATGATGTATTTGTTGTTTAGCATTCCTAAGTGTGATCTATACATCCATAAATTTTCTTATAGCAATATCAAAAACTTAAAAATATCAAAACCAGTGTATCTATATAACTCTACGTGCTAGAAAAAAATAAAACCAGATTCGGAATCAGCGCGAAAAATGCATTAAGAAAAGTGTGATCATGTTTGTGATGAGAAAAAAAAGTTTCATTTTGTTGGCCAGTGTAATTTATTATTATTATTAATTATTAAGTACAAAAATTGGATTTTACCTAGAGTCGTACAAATCCAGCGCTCTTTAGCGCTTTTTAGGCAAAAGTTATTATTGTCCAATTCACTCTCAGTTACCATACGCTCAAAGTGCATAATTTTGTGCTAGGATTAAAAAAATCTTCTGAAGGAGCATGGCCCCGGACCCCCTAGTAGGGCTATTTTCGCCTCGTCTGTTTTTAAGCTCTGGCTACGGCCTTGATATGCATATTAAGTTGTTTTATAATTACTGTTATAATAAGTGGCTATGTTTAACAAGTGTTATAAGTGTTATAAGAAGTCTCATGTAATAATAATATACATAAAATTGTCAGATAATTAATCAAACAGTATGCCAGTATGCTACGTTAAGTGGCTATGTTGGCCTTATTTTTGTATTAAGTTCAGTGTATACGTAAGATTGCACTTGTATGTTAGGTTAAGTGGCTATGGATTGTGAATGATCCGCAATAAAAATGTTTTGTATGTTTGCTTTGTTACATGCATACTAGTGATAACCAATTCGGCTTCAAAAAGAAACATGGTACTGATATGTGTGTCAGCGTGTGTATGCCTTAAGAGAGATAGTCTGTAAATACCAAACTTTAGATGCTAATGTATTTTTTTAGTTTACTGGATGCCCCTAAGGCATTTGATCGTGTTAATCATGACAAATTATTTATGAAACTTGTAAATCGTAATGTACTTGGTTACTTGGTCTGTATATTAATAGTCTGTTATAATCACCCAGACAATGATTGTAAGATTGGGTGGGGTTAATTCAGAGCCATTCTTTGTAACCAATGGTGTCAGGCAAGTAGGAATATTATCCCTTATTTATTCAATGTTTATATGGATAACACCGGTCTGCATGAAAATCGATTTCTTTATTTTGAGTTGTGATTCTGAAGCAGTTCGCTGCGCTGAATTAAAAAATGCTACCAGTTTTTTCTATCACCCACAGTTTTAAAGTTATTAGCAAAACAATTTTGGGGCGTTTTGTAATTTTTTACCTTTTTTATCTTTAATTAATTCGTTTTTTCATATTTTTCAGATAGATAATTCTAACATTACGTCTTTAAAATTTTAATAATGGCTTCTAGAGGACGTACCCATAGTTCAGACATATTTTGTTATATTTGTGGTCGGTATGTTGTTGTAAAACAAAGGACAAATGTAACGACCTTCATTAAGAGAGCTTATCATGCTTATTTTGGAATTAAATTAGGAGATCAAGACAAAAGTTGGGCTCCACACAAGGTTTGTCTTACGTGTGTTGCGGCACTAAGGAATTGGAGCAAAGGTAAAAAGAAAAGTTTTCCATTTGGGATCCCTATGGTATGGCGCGAGCCTAGAAACCATACCGACGACTGCTACTTCTGTTCTTGCAATGTTAAAGGTTATAATGCAAAGAATAAAGAGAGCCTTCAATACCCAAGTCTTCCATCTGCAATAAGGCCGGTACCCCATGGTCCAGAAGTTCCTATTCCCCGCCCACCCGAGAGTCTGGATCAATACAATTCAGATTCTGATTCAGCTCCAAATCCAGACAATGATGATGTTTATGAACAGCCAACAGCTGACCGAGATCCTCCTAAACCATTAACCCAAGCCGAACTAAATGACTTAGTCAGGGATTTGAATCTGCCTGAGGACTCTGCAGAACTTTTGGGGTCTAGATTGCAGGAGAACAATTTATTGGCATCCGACACATACTTCGCTTGGTACAGAAATCGTGAGAAAGACTTCGTGCCTTTTTTCGAAGAAGATGGTCCCTTGGTATTTTGCAAGGACATCACAGGATTAGTGTGCAAGCTAGGCATCGAATACCAAACCAGTGACTGGAGGTTGTTTATAGATTCCTCTAAAACCAGTCTAAAAGGAGTGTTACTGCACAACGGTAACAAATATGCATCAATCCCAGTGGCCCATTCTACTCATTTAAAAGAGACCTATGATAACATGAAACTGCTTCTGGAAAAAATTCAGTATCAAAATCACAGATGGATATTGTGTGAGGATCTCAAAGTCCTTTGCATGTTACTTGGGCAACAATCAGGATACACTAAGATGCCATGTTTCATCTGCGAATGGGATAGTCGAGCACGTGACCAGCACTGGAAGAGGAAAACTTGGCCTCCTAGAGAGAATCTTACCCCAGGATCAAAGAACATTTTACGTGAACATCTAGTTGAACCAAATAAAATCCTCCTCCCACCCTTGCATATTAAGTTAGGCTTGATGAAGCAGTATGTCAAAGCATTGAATAGAGAAGGTGAGTGTTTCAAGTACATTTGTTCAAAATATCCAAAGATTAGCTACGAGAAAATAAAGAAAGGTGTTTTTATAGTCTTCAGATTAGAAAGTTATGACAGACGATCATTCCTGAACACAATGACAATAAAGAAAGAGAAGCATGGCTTGGTTTCAAGATGTTGTTGAAAACTTCTTGGGAAACTACAAAAGCCAAAATTATGAAAGGACTGGTGGAAAATATGCTTAAAAGTTTTAGCGCCTTAGGCTGCAACACGAGCCCTGAAAGTTCACTCTTATTTTCGCATCTTGACGTTTTCCCGAAAATCTCGGAGATGTCAGTGAGGAGGAGCAAAGGAACGTTTCATCAGGACATTCAAAACCATGGAAAGAAGATATCAAGGAAGATGGCATACAAATAGCTGGCGGATTACTTCTGGTGTCTGCAACGAGATCAGCCTAACGCACAGCATAAGAAAACATCAAAGAAGCACGGTTTAGTCGTCATTAGTCAGATCTACCTTCGTAGTCTTAAGTCTTTGGAATAAGTCCTGAAAGTTTGCAAGTAAAAAAGTAATTATATTTTGTTTCTTTCAGTTATTTTTTTATTCTTTCATAAACAAGCAATATGCTTGTCCAAGAGCTAGGAGCTATTTAATTCTGCTTTAATTAGGTTTTACTCTATCACCTAAAGATTTCGTGCTACAAGGGGTGTTGTAATACCTCATCTGTCCCCAAATGTTAACCACCCATTGATGGGAGGGGAGAGAGTATTTTGCTGGGAACGGGACTGGTTGTTATATATATTTACCCTACATTATTATGTAAGCGTTACTGTAGTCTATAACAACAAAATTTATGGTTTAGCATGTGCAATCCAATGTTGGTCTCGATAAGATGGTTCACATTTGGGGATAAATGGGGGATTTATGACACACCCTGTAGTAAGAAAACCATACGTGATAGGAAAAACCTAACTATATTTTTGAGATCAGCGCACTCAAATTATATAGAATCACCAACTAGTTTGTAAAAATCGATCGACAAGTTTTCAAATGTGTACTGGTGTAATCTATCTATTGTACTGAACACTTGTAAAATAGGCTGCTATCTTGGTACAATGATTGTCAATCATCTGATGTATGCAGATCTAGTTCTTATTTCTCCATCTGTAAAAGGGCTCGGCACACTTCTGAAAGTTTGTGAAAGATACGCGGAGAATAATGACATAAAATACTGTATAATTCCAACTAAAAGTCATATTATGATTATGAGAACCAAGGACAAGTATAAAAATTTTCCTGAATTTCAATTGAATGGTATCGTGCTGTCAGAAGTGACCCAGATTAAGTATCTTGGCCACATACGATCTTATAGTCTTTCAGATGACTGTAATATTCTGTCAGTTTAGACAATTATTTGCTCAGGGAAATACTTTGGTGAGAAAATTTCATATATGTACATTAGATGTTAAGTTGATCTTGTTCAAAACTTTCTGTACTCCAATGTATACAGCTCATTTGTAGTGGAACTACAGGATGTATAATTTGAGAAAATTATGTTGCATATAATAATATTTTGAGTAATTTATTAAAAACTCCTAGATTTATAAATGGCGCTCCTTCTAGTGCCAGTATGCTGTTTGTAGTCAATAAGGTGCCTAACTATGCCAGTGTCATATGCAATTTTCACCAAACCTAGTGATAAATCTAAACAAAATTGCGTATGACACTGGCACAGTTAGGTACCTTATTAACTGCAAACAGCATACTGGCACTAGAAGGAGCGCCATTTATAAATCTTGGAGTTCTTAATATACTCCTCAAAATATTATTATATGCAACATTCTTACCAAAGTATGTGTGACGTGTATATATATATATATATATATATATATATATATATATATATATATATATATATATATATATATATATATATATAAATTATATATATATATAGTTTAACAGTCACTGAATGGAAAAGTCACTAAAAGGAAATTAAATGGCAACACAAAAAGATAAACAGGAAGACGCGGCCTGTTCATTTATTGGGCTGACCTAAACAGCATGTATTTTTCTATCTGCAGCAGTCGTTGATTCTAAGTTTAATTTATGATGCTTCTAAAGTGACTAATTTGTGATTAGGTTGAGTGGTCTAATTATTATGTCAGTCTAGGGTAATGTCTAAAGCTTCTAAATTAGTAAATTAGGACTAAGTTGGTCAAGGTTGTTTGACGCTGGCATAAATGGTAAGCCCGAAAGGAGATCTAAATCAAGGCACCTGTAAGTACCTTTTGTGTTTATTTAGTAACCTAATACCTAACAGGGTCTAACACCCCCACATTATTACACTTGAGCATATAATTGTCTACACTGACTTAGAATATCACAGTCATCCGAAAGACTAGAAGTTTGTGTGACCAAGATACTTAGTCTGGGTCACTTCTGGCAGCACCATACCATTCAATTGAAATTCAGGAAATTTTATATACTTGTAGGCCTTGGTTCTCATAATCATAATACGACTTTTAGCAGGATTATATTTTATGTCGTTATCCTTCCCATAAACTTTCACAAACCTTCAAAAGTGTGCTGAGCTTTTTGACAGATGGAGAAGTAAGAACTAGATCATCTGCATACATCAGATGATTAACAAATCATTGTACCAATACAGCAGCCTATTTCACAAATGTTTAGTACAATAGATAGCTTATCCATATAAACATTGAATAAGCAGGGGGATAATATCCCTCCCTGCCTGACACCAGTGGTTACAAAGAATGACTCTGAACTAACCCCACCCAATCTTACAAGCTTTTTCTGGTAATTATACCAGAATATTAATATACAGACCAAGTAACCGAGTACATTACGATTTACAAGTTCATTGAATAATTTGTCATGATTAACACGATCAAATGCCTTAGAGGCATCCAGGAAACACAAAAAAACATTAGCATCTCGAGTTTGGTATTTACAGACCATCTCTTTTAAGGCATACACAGTCTAGGGGGGGGGGGGGGGGTCGAAACATATCAAAAATCGAGTTTCTCCAATTCCACAGTATGCACTTAGTTGGAAATGATGATCTCAACATCTTGTAAAAAAAATGAGTATATGCGACCCCCTTACCCCTTCCATAGCATCCCCCCCATTTTACTCTCTCCACAGATATAAACCCCAAATGTGACAATCATGCATTATATTAAGTCTTATTAAGTAGATTAGATTAATTTGGATAGATTATTTAGATAGAGTTTTAGATAGATTGAATAGATTACATAGATTAATTTAGATAGATTAGATGAATTATATAAATTATTGTCACATTTTTTTTTTAGTTTCAGATTGTTATTTTCAGATTGTTTATGATTGAATGAGTTATAATTTAATTCCGGATCATATGTAGAATTCGGACCCCAGGTAACCCTAATGGAGAATACAGACCCCAACTTTCCCCTAATGTAGAATCCAGACCCCAACTTTCCCCTAATGTAGAATCCAGACCCCAACTTTCCCCTAATGTATAGATTATAGAAGCCAGACCCCAAACGAATCGTATAAGGACATCAATAAACAATTTAAAGGTTCATAGAAAATTATATTATTATTATCACAAATAAAAACCATTAAAATCACACAATTGTAAAATCTTATATCAAATGTAGAATTCGGTCCCCAGCCTTCTTTAGTTAGCTTTATAAGGCTAACTAACGAAAATATCACAACCTAACCGAACCAATCGTTAGGTTAACTGTACGCCCTTGACGATTGGTTAGGTTAGGTCATGATATTTTCGTTAGTTAGCCTTATAAAGCTAACTAAAGAAGGCTGGGGTCCGAATTCTACATTTGATCCAATCTTATTAAGTGAAAGTTTAATTAAAAGGATATTGTGAAAAAATGGTATCACAAAATTGGAAAAACGTATTGTTTATGTGTCTTTCATGCCACATAAATTCGTCTAAGTATGAATTTAAGTGTGATCTCCTACATCCACGCATTGATTTAATAAAACTTTTTTGGCGATTCCAATAGCTTAAACATGGCCTCGGATGTTAAGGCAAATGTAGAAACTCAAATAGTTAAAGAGTAGCTTAAACAAGCCAAATGGAGAATACAGACCCCAACCTTCCGCTAATGTAGAATTCGGACCCCAACCTTGGTAGGGGTCCGAATTCTACATATGATCCTTAATTCCGAATGAGTTATATTAAATTCAGATTGAATGATTCAATTGCTAGAATTTAACAATTAGTTTCTTGTTATTAATGCTACTCGGCCTAAATAAGTGAAATCATGGCGACAAGAAGCAAAACGCACAATTCAACATTTGGTCACCCTGCAGAATTTCCACCTTCAATGACTCCTTCAAAGGCTGACGTATTTAGATATTATTTATTAATAAGAAAACGAGAAGAACTGATTTCGAAAGGTTCTAGAACAGCAAAAGAATGTTACAGAATTGTCACTAAAGATGTGGAAGCCATTTGGGAGAAGTTTTCCTTTCCACATATAGGATTTGAAGGAATAGCTATAAAAGTTGAACGATTGATAGAATCTGCAGCAAAGCTAAATAAAGTACCATTAAAACAAAGAAACAACAGTTTTCAGCAGAAGGTGGAGACATTCGATGAAATGTTTGATATTTGCACTTGTACTTGTTACGATAAAAAAATCACTCGAACGGATTGCAGATGTGATATTAGAGTTCCAATGATTGAGTGGGAGTCTTTTGTGGGGCAGAAACAAAGAAAAAACCAACTAGGACCAATCGACAGAGTAACGACTTCCGCAAGAAAAAGGACTCACGATAGAGTTAAAGGATTAGAAAGAAGAGCCAAGATATGAATGTCGCCTCAACCAGCAAACTGGACCCTTTACATATTATGGAAGATGAGAGCATGGAAATTGATGATGACAGCGACGATATTGACTTTGTTCCGGATTTTGAGCTGAGAGAAAACCATCAGAACAGAATTATTTATGATAACTTAACAATAACAGCAGATAGATACCGTGTAAGTTACAGAGCTACTGCAGCTATAGTAAATGCAGCTTTGAAGGATATGGGGTATATTAGACGAAACCAATATGTTGGATAGGAAAAAAGTGGAAAGAGAAAGAATACGTGTGGTGTGGGTAAAAAGAACATAATCAAAGTGAAATCAGAGAACACACAGATTGAAGGCATCGGATTTGATGGTAGAAAAGATCAAACTAAGACAAAGAAGGGAATGGAGTACGAAGAACATTATGTAATAGTCAAAGAACCTGGTGATGTTTACATGGATCATATAGCTCCAGATAACGGAACTGCTTGTTGTATTGCAGATGAAATAATAACTTTTATAGTTGATTCTAATAGCAAAGAATCCCTCAAAGCTTTGCTATGCGATGGCACCCCAGTGAACACTGGTAGGATTGTCAGAGTGCTAAAATTGATTGAATTATATCTGGACAGGCCGGTACAATGGCTGATTTGCCTTTTGCATGCAAACGAACTCCCTTCAGGCACGTATTTGAAGCAATTGATGATTGATGGAAAAACTTCGGGACCAAACACCTTCAAAGGTTCTCTTGGAAATAAACTTCTAGAGGATTTGATCAAACTGGATATAGTTGATTATACCCCTGTAGAGGGCAACATTAAAGAAGTTTCGGCCGATATTGTTAAAAGTTTCAGCAGTGACCAAAAATATATGTATGAAATGTGCATTAGCATACAATCTGGATGCATCTCACAAGCGTTAGCCACCAGATCCCCAGGTGCCCTCCATCATGCAACATGGCTAACACGAGCAAACAGGATCCTGTGCTTATATGTCTCTACACGGAATCCAGAAAAAACATCCAAAACCTAGTAAAAATTATAATGCTGGTTTACGCTCCAGGCTGGTTTTGAATAAAGTCTCATCCAAAGGCAAATGGGGGAGCATCTAATTTTTGGTATATCATGCACTTGCTCAAAGGCTTAGATAAAAAGCATCAGATGATTATGGAGCGTGTCCTCAGAAATAACGCCTATTTTACCCACCCAGAGAATATCTTACTCTCAATGATAACAGACACAAGAAGAGAGGTCAGAGAGCTGACTCTTCAGCACATCATTCGAGCAAGAACTAGGAGCACCAATGCGAGAAATTTTGAGCTGCCAAAAACACTGAACTTTGAAGCAGACGATTATCCTAACATGATCGACTGGGACAACGAAACCATCACCCCTCCATCTATTTTACAGAATTTGACAAATGATGATCTTCTTAAAGTTCGAAATGAACCACTTCAGCTTATTCCTTTTCCCTGTCACAGCCAGGGAGTAGAACATGCTGTAAATGTGGTAACAGAAGCATCACAAGATAGAATTGGTTACGAAAACAGACATAAATTTATTTTGAATGTACTGGAGTCGAGAAAAAAGCTACCTGTGTTCCAATGGAAAGGCCAGTGGTGTTAGTAATTTACGATTTTAAATTTCTTAAGGTGAATATTTTGGTTTTAATATGCTTCAATTAAATTTCTTAAGGTGAATATTTTGATTTTAGTATGCTTTAATTGATTCTTTAAGTAATATACGGAGAAAGATTTCTTATTTTATAGATATATATATATATATATATATATATATATATATATATATATATATATATATATATATATGATGAATAAAACCACGAAGGAAAGGAAACACAGAATGGTGCTCAAGCGCTTTCGTCTAATGACATCCTCAGGAACACTGAAGTACATAAAGAGTTACAGCCTATATATAGGTTACAGGAAGAAAAAAAGAAAAAAAAATATATATATATATATAATAAACGGAGAAATAAAATTAAAATTAAAAATTAAAGGATTGTGGGAGGAGCATACAAACTTGTAAGGAAAAACTATCGATTTTTAGCACAAGATCAAATGAATTGTTTCCAACCAGTTATAGATAAAAAAAAAAAAACCCTACCGATTTTTAGCACAAGATCAAATGAATTGTTTCCAACCAATGTTATATATAATAAAAAAAAAAAATACAAATTTATACTGGAAATCTGCCTGGGTTTTAGCACTTTGCCCTTCTTGTATATAAAAATAATAATAAATAAAAATAAATTGAAAAATGAAAGTTATTAGAGTAGCATACAAGTTTACCAAAGATTTAACGTTCTACCCTTATCTAAATCTGTTCTGAAGGAATTCAAAACAACAGGATCGAGTTGAAAAAGACCTTTGCTTATGTTGAAGTTATTTGTAAGTTGGATAATGGCAGACTCAAGAATATTTCTATTAACAATGTTGCTAGAGTGAAATAAAACTGAAGCATTATTCCAATCAATACAGTGGGATAACTCTGACAAATGGACAAAAAGGGCACTGGACGACTGTCCTGTTCTAACGAAATAGTAATGCTGTTTTATACGTGTGTGCAAATCCTTTCCCGTCTGACCTATGTAAAAGGAATCACATTGTACTGCCCTACCTTTACGGTCTTATTAAAACCCACAAACCTGGCAACCCTATGCGCCCTATTATTAGCTCGGTGGGCTCTATTCCTTATAAACTCTCCAAATGGCTTGTCAAAGTCTTGTTCCCCATTCTCGGAACTATCTCTAATTCACATGTAAAAAATTCCATGAATCTTACTGAAAAATTGAATAATGCACGTACTGAAACTAACGATAGATTGATCAGTTTTGACGTTTGCTCATTGTTTACAAAAGTGCCGATTGACGATATGTTTGACTTTCTCTCCCAAGAATTACATAAGTATGACCTGCCACTACCTTCACACATTGTTTTGGAACTTATTAAGCTTTGCATCAAAGACTGTAAATTCACTTTCAATAACGAGTATTATCAACAAGTTTTTGGGATGGCCATGGGCAACCCCTTGTCGCCCCCTCCTCTCCAATATTTATATGGAGTTTTTCGAAATTACTTACATTCCGAGAATCCTGGGGGTTGGCATCCCTTGATTGCGGTACGTCGACGATATTTTGTGTATCTAACCCATGAATCGTGACCTGGATAACTTCCTCCTTCAGTTAAATGATCAAGTCCCCTCCATTAAGTTTACTTTAGAAGTGGAACAAGACAACTCAATCCCGTTTTTGGATGTGCGTGTACATAGGGAAAGCCCAGGTTTTAAGTTTAGTATCTATCGGAAAAAACAAACAATTTGTCCTACGTACACTTTTACTCGGGACATGACACCCCAACTAAGAAGGCCATTTTTTCTTCAATGTTTCTCCACGCCCTTAGGATCGCCAGTCCGGAATACATCGATGCCGAATTAGAAAAAATCAACGGTATTGGAAGTGATCTGTGTTATCCATCTGCGTTTATGGAATCTTGTCTCAACAAGGCAAAACGAACTTTCTATCGTGTGAATAATAACACTCGTACTTTGTCAAAAAATATTTTAGTACTTCCATTTTTCCCGGGCTTTTCTGAGGATGTCATTAGACGAAAGCGCTTGAGCACCATTCTGTGTTTCCTTTCCTTCGTGGTTTTATTCATCATAAATATTTTTCACGTGTTACTTTCGTGAAATAATTTTCATATATATATATATATATAGTATATGCATTTAACTGCAATGATCACGCAGTATATAAATGAATAGAAACGACATAAGTATTAAGGAACGTTTCTGCACACGAGGAAGAGAAATCACGAATAAATTAAAAATGAGGCGAACCGCCCGGGAATCGAACCCAGGGCCTTCCAATTGCCGGTTGGATGCGCTACCATTACACTACGGACCTCGCTCAATCATAAATCGAAATTCTCCCACATAGGGCAGAAACCAATGCCCTGAGAGGGCACCCTCGCAAATCGTGAATATGTGCATTTAACTGCAATGACCACGCAGTATATAAATGAATAGAAACGACATAAGTATTAAGGAACGTTTCTGCACACGAGGAAGAGAAATCACGAATAAATGAAAAATGAGGCGAACCGCCCGGGAATCGAACCCAGGGCCTTCCAATTGCCGGTTGGATGCGCTACCATTACACTACGGACCTCGCCTCATTTTTCATTTATTCGTGATTTCTCTTCCTCGTGTGCAGAAACGTTCCTTAATACTTATGTCGTTTCTATTCATTTATATACTGCGTGGTCATTGCAGTTAAATGCACATATTCACGATTTGCGAGGGTGCCCTCTCAGGGCATTGGTTTCTGCCCTATGTGGGAGAATTTCGATTTATGATTGATCGAGGTCCGTAGTGTAATGGTAGCGCATCCAACCGGCAATTGGAAGGCCCTGGGTTCGATTCCCGGGCGGTTCGCCTCATTTTTCATTTATTCGTGATTTCTCTTCCTCGTGTGCAGAAACGTTCCTTAATACTTATGTCGTTTCTATTCATTTATATACTGCGTGGTCATTGCAGTTAAATGCACATATTCACGATTTGCGAGGGTGCCCTCTCAGGGCATTGGTTTCTGCCCTATGTGGGAGAATTTCGATTATGATTGATCGAGGTCCGTAGTGTAATGGTAGCGCATCCAACCGGCAATTGGAAGGCCCTGGGTTCGATTCCGGGCGGTTCGCCTCATTTTTCATTTATTCGTGATTTCTCTTCCTCGTGTGCAGAAACGTTCCTTAATACTTATGTCGTTTCTATTCATTTATATACTGCGTGGTCATTGCAGTTAAATGCACATATTCACGATTTGCGAGGGTGCCCTCTCAGGGCATTGGTTTCTGCCATATGTGGGAGAATTTCGATTTATGATTGATCGAGGTCCGTAGTGTAATGGTAGCGCATCCAACCGGCAATTGGAAGGCCCTGGGTTCGATTCCCGGGCGGTTCGCCTCATTTTTCATTTATTCGTGATTTCTCTTCCTCGTGTGCAGAAACGTTCCTTAATACTTATGTCGTTTCTATTCATATAGTATATATAAATAACTTACTTTAACTTTACTTATATCATTATTTACTTTAATCTTTGTCATTTATCAGGTTTTTTATCCAAAGAATTGGTTTCAATTTCATTTCAATTTAAAAAATGGGGGGGCATATGCAACGGGTAGGGGGGGGGCGCATAGCGGTGTAATTACAGTATGTTGTTTAGGGGCCCAAAGGAAACTCCGAGCAGTGTGTAGAATAAGAATACAAAATTTCGACCCCCCTAATACACACGTATATCAGTACCATGTTCCTTTTTGAAGCCAAATTGGTTATCACTAGCAGACATGGGGCTTCCGCCTCACCTCCTCAGCCTCGAGGCCGGTCTCGGGCATTTTTTGCAGGCCTCGGCCTCGGACCTCAAAAGTGGCCTTGGCCTCGAGGCCAGCTGAGAAGTGGAAAGGCCTTGTGACTTTCGTGAGGCCTTAGGGAATCCTGATTTGTTTTGTTCTGTAATTTTCAACCCCCGGTAACGTTGGGGTGGAGATTCTTCAGGTGGGCGCGCTAGGGGTGGATATTCTTCAGATGAGGACCATGACCTGACAGGTGACCATATGTGGCGGCATACTTTGATAAATATTATTCAGACAGGTGACTAGTCAGGCGGCAGTTTTTGATAAATACTATTCAGTTAGGTGACCAACGGATTAGTGACAGGTCACTGTGACGTTAGGTTCATAAATATTATATATGTCGCGGTATATAAATATTATTCAGTCAGTCAGCAGTTGACCAATTGACTTAATGTAGAAAAACTAGCGTGGGAAAGCAATCTATCAGTTGGTCATCAGTTGAACTGAGCTCATATAATGTGTTTGTGTTATTTATGTGTATAAACTATTGTATTGTATCTATTGCTATAACAAAAAATAGGCCAAACTATAGAAGAATACCACCTGGTATACTAATAACTAGCTACTAGCGTCAATAATTTTGTTTTTCGCCCGTCGTAAATTGTAACATATAAACTTCTAAATATGATAATATGATTTGAAATGAATATATAATATCTGATGCGAACAATAATTTTGCTAATTTCTGCTTTGTAACTGAGATTTAATTGTTATATTGTTTGCAAATAATTTTTTCGGTCTTTTTCATTTACTTTAATAATATAAAGTATTATACAGATAACTTTAAAAATGTCTGATAAATAATGGATAATATCAGGTGCAAATATACTCTTGAATCAAATTACATATATAACATGTTGAAATATGAAGTACAAATACAGTATATTCTTAATATTATCGTTATTATATTATTATCGTACAGTATATATAATTATATCATAATGGCATGATATAAACTTCATACCTATAGATCTACCGTACATCAGAAACATCTTTCACATACAGTACAAGCTACAATTACATTAATGATCTTTGGTAGACTTTAAGACCACAATTTCTTATTGTCAAGATACATAAAAACGCAAAACTTAAAAAATAAGGCATCTCTAAATGTAGCTCTGTTTGCAATGCTCGCTAGAGTCGCTAATAATTGTAGCCATTCAGAAATTATACGATCAACATTCAGTGAGTTAATACAATCTTGACATATGTTGCTCGATCATCTTCACATCATATCTTTCCATATTATCATAAATACTTGAAATATTGCGGGTATATTAAAATGAGAAATAAGAACTGCATGAAGTGAGAAATAAAAAGTTATTGGGCTAATGTATGGTGCCCAGGAAATCTTGTTCTGGCAACTGTGTCTGACTGTGTGACCGGGCAAGTGTAATTATCCCATTAGGTGCCAATGACTCCCTGACGAGTCATTTATGTTTGCCCCTCTGGTGGGCACCTAAATTATTGTTTTACCTATTTAGTGGTCATATCTTATTCATATTTGCACAATTTACTCTCTTAGATCCTAAATTGGTCATTGCAAAATTCTTAAGTGGTTCATTAGTGACGTCGAAGTGGTTATTTCAGTAACTTTGTTTAAAAAAATCTACAGGGCATTACCTTCTGCCTATTAATAATAATAACACAAAAACTAAAATTGCTGAATTTTCTACATAAACTATTCATTTAGAGGTATGAAAAGGCAACGAGGTTATTATAAAAAATATTTGTATAATTAGCCGATGCTGACGAGACTTTCAACTTGATGACTCCTCAGGGAGACACTGGGACATCGCGATATACACATTTCAATAAAAAAATACTTTGCGTGTTCTATTTACTTTACATATATATATATATATATATATATATATATATATATATATATATAATATATATATATATATATATATATGGGCTGTTGCTGACTTAAAAGAAAGTAATTTAGTGAGTCATGCAGATATTGTAATAACTGGAGTTCCTAATGGAGGCGGTGGAAGTGATGAAGAAATGGAAAATGAAGAATTACGAGAAACATCTGATCTTCCACAAGAAATATCTGCTGAAGTTGACGTTATGCTGTCAGATTCTGAAGAGTCGGACACAGAAACACTTCAAAATGTAAGAAGTGCTCGTAGGACAGAAAAGTGCGGGCAAAATCCAAATGTATATGCATCTAAAAATTTATTAAGTAATTTTCCTGAGTTATCGACAGCTTGTGAATGGGGCATTTTTATCAAAGTGTTTGATGAGCTTCTAGATCTTTCGGTCCAAGAAACAAATCGTTATGCGCATAATGACAAAAATTGCCAAAGTTTCAACATTGAAAAAGAAGAAATGTGTAATTTTATTGGACCAACATTGCTTTCTGGATACAATCTGCAGACAAATGAAAAGGACTATTGGAGCCGGGCAAAGGATTTAGAATGCCCAATATTTGCTGAAACAATGAGCAGAAATCGCTTCCAGGAAATCAAGACATTTCTACATGCTGCCAGTAACAGTAATCTGTGCAATAACAAGATGGCCAATGTTATGCCATTATACAATCTGTTAAATAAAAACATTTCTCAATTTGGAATTCTTCATGAAGTTTTGAGTATCGACGAGTCTATGACTCCTTACTTTGGACGTCATAGTTGTGAACAGTACATACGTGGGAAACCGATCAGATTCGGTTTCAAATTTTGGGTACTTGCCAGTTCTACAGGGATGTCCCATAAAATAACTTTGTATGAGGGGCAGACACCTAATAAGCCCTCCACCAATGAACCATTGGGAACTCGTGTTATAAAAGATTGTATCTCAGCATGTAGGAATCCAAAAGATCACCACTTTCATTTCGACACCTTCTTTACTTCGTACAACATAATAATGGAACTTATTAGCATGGGAGTTAGAGCTACAAGCACAGTGCGGCAAAACCGAACAAGATTCTGCCCAGTCCTAAGTCAAGCTGTAATGAAGAAAAAACCAAGAGGATTTTGTGACTGCCGTTCAGAGGGCAATGTTGAGATTGTTACTTGGAACGACAATGCTGCAGTAACTTTCTGCAGCAAAGCCGAAGGAGTTAACCCACTTGGTCAAACTAAACGTCGGGTCAAAAGAAAAGGGAAGGTCGATGTTCCACAACCTGCTGTGGTAAAGTCTTATAATGAAGGAATGGGTGGTGTCGATTAATTTGACAGATCGCTGATGTTCAACCTAAAATCCGTGGCAAAAAGTGGTACTGGCCACTAATTAGTGGTGCGATCAATATGACAGTAGTTTATTCCTGGCGTTTGTACGAGCTTTCATCTGGAGCAGCATTTTTTAACCTGGGGGAAATTTCCCCAGGGGGAAAATTTCAGGAATGCAGGCGGGATTTACGGCAGAATTTTGTTTGGTGATCATATAATTAGTGTGCATTATAAGTCTGCTAATGTTATTAAATTTTGTCTTCGAGGCTACTTTTTTCCATATCTTAATGGAGGGGGAAATCGGGTAGGGTGAACTGGTCGAAGGGGGAAATGACACGAAAAAGGTTAAGAACCGCTGATCTGGAGCCTCCATCTCTAACAAGAAATACAAGCGAACTTTAGTGCAAATTTTACTTCAACAAAGTAAACCAAAACCGAGACCTCCAGCAGCATCGTTGCCAGGACCAAGAGGAAGAGGAGCTAGACCCCCTACAGAAGTTAGAACTAACAACATAAAGCACTATCCATCATCACTCACTACTTCCAGGCGATGCTTTCTATGCAAGAAAAACAGCAAAATTCAGTGCACAAAATGCGCTGTGACATTACACCTGAAGACTTGCTGGCAGCAATATCATGAGGAAAAATAATGCTATTTTTATTATTTTCTAATTATGTATACTTTATACATTGTCTTTATGTTTTAATTTGTTCCTTTGTTGAAAGACTATAATAATTATGTTACAACCTTTATATTAATAATAATTTTCATCAACATTTATAATTTCTAAGTCCCAATGACTCCCTAGGGAGTCATATATATATATATATATATATATATATATATATATACACATTTAACTGCAATGACCACGCAGTATATTAATGTATAGAAACGACGTAAGTATAGAGGAGCGTTCTGCACACGAAGAAGAGAAATAACGAACAAATGAAAAATGAGGTGAACCGCCCGGGAATCGAACCCAGGATCTTCCGATTGCCGGTCAGATGCGCTATCCATTACACCACGGGCCTCGATCAGTCATAAGTCGAAATTCTCCTACATATATATATATATATATTTCAACTGCAAAGAACACGCAGTGTAGTGGTTATCATATCTGACCGGCAATCGGAAGATCCCGGGTTCGATTCCCGGGTTGTTACCTCATTTTTTCATTTGTTCGTTCTCTCTTCTCATCTTGCGCGGAATGTTCTCCTATACAAGCGTCGTTCTTTACGTTAATATATATATATATATCGTAAAGAACGACGCTTGTATAGGAGATATTCCGCGCAAGAGAGAGAGAGAGAACGAAACAAATGAAAAAATGAGGTAACCACCCGGGAATCGAACCCGGGATCTTCCGATTGCCGGTCAGATGCGATACCATTACACCATGGGCCTCACTCTTCCAAATGCCGTAATTCTTCTACATACTCGCAGAAACCAATGCCCCAAGGGGGCACCTCCCGCATGCCGTAACATTATATACATTCAACTGCAAAGAACACGCAGTATAAATAACGTAAAGAACGACGCTTGTATAGGAGATATTCCGCGCAAGACGAGAGAGAGAGAACGAAACAAATGAAAAAATGAGGTAACCACCCGGGAATCGAACCCGGGATCTTCCGATTGCCGGTCGTCTTGCGCGGAATATCTCCTATACAAGCGTCGTTCTTTACGTTATTTATACTGCGTGTTCTTTGCAGTTGAATGTGTATTATATATATAATATATATATATATATAATATATATATCATATAAGTATTGAAAATGAATATATTCATATCGAATGTTGTATAACTATGCAATATAATGTTCAACAATAAATTTTAAGAAAATCGGACACGATTAAAAGCATTTGGGACATGCTAGGGTAAACATACAGCGTGTCGTTGTTGTGGTGTGGCCGCGTGTGATAGATGAACGTGCTTAATGCTTAATAATTCCCTTTTATTAGGCAAGTGAAGTGAGCTCCGTCTTTGTTTATTAATTTTGAGTAGAATCTTCCTTTTCTTTATGGATTTCAAAAAAAGAAGAGATACAGGCTAGTGTGAGGCTATGGTAGATTACCTTTGAAAGAGCTTTAGGCAGACCTCAGTTTTAGGGCCCCGGCTCTATTGCATTAATAAGAAAATAACAATAAAAATCAAACAAAATTTAAAATTTATTTAAATTACAGCACATATTGTTCTTTCACATGGTCAAGAAATAAATTCCAGCTTTAGGTTTAGTCGTGAGATTTTCATTAAAACTAACGAAAATATTACGATTTAACCTAACCAATCGTCAATACAACAATATATATATATATATATATATATATATATATATATATTTGGTTTCAAATATAGCTACATTTATTTTTCTTATTAATGCAATAGATGGGGGGCCCTAAAACTGAGGTCCGCTGAGCTTTAGGCCTAGGCTAGTTAGATTGCTGAGCCTTCCCAAAACATGGAGCAGCTTATTCGTAAAAGATTTCGAAGTGAGTATCTGCACCCAGAGATGCAAATACCACATTTGTTATTTGCATCCGAATATCACACCTCGGTGCAAATACCTTCAGCTTAACAATCTTAAGGCCTCGTGAGGCCTCCCCTACAAAGGCCTCGGCCTCAGCCTCGAGGCCTTTGAAAAATGTATGTCCTCGGCCTCGTGGATTTCTGAAGGCCTTGGCCTCGTCCCCATGCCTGATCACTAGTATACAGGTAACATTCAAGGGTGCTCCTTTAGTATGCGGTCTACAGACAAATTCACACTTTAGTATGCGGTCTACACCAATTTGTTTTTTAAATGTAGTTAAAGAAGGTTGAAATGACAATCTTACTTGAAAAAAAATTATTGAAAAGTTAAAAACATAAGTTTAAATGTAAGGAAAAAAATTTATTGAAAAGTTAAACACAAAAAGTTTAAATGTAAGTATACCTTCTTAGCTTGTTTACTAATTGCTTGTTTACATCCCAATGTCAGTTGCCCTTGACGATTGGTTAGGTTTAGTCATGATATTTTCGTTAGTTCTAACGAAAATATCTTGACTAAACCTAACCAATCGTAGGTAGACCGCATGAGCAGGCACAAATTTAACGGAAAAAAACCTGTAGACTGCACTTTGAAAAAAGTAGAGCGCGGCAGAATTTGTAGACCGCATACTAAACGAGCACCCATTCAAGTCTATTAATGAATATATAGTCAAACACTTTAGACATAATACTGGCCAATAGTTATCTTTACTGTTGATTTTACCCTTTTTATCTTTTAGTCCTGGTGGAACGTTGAATAATGAGGTGCACATCAATTTTCAACGTTGAAAAATGAAATACATTGTTGAAAAATGAGACACTTCGTTGAAAATTGAGTTGAAGTAGGCTATAAGTTAAAGTAGCCTCTCAGAGCTTGGCTGTTCAAGGCTCAACTGGGATTCTGAACCCAATCAAAATAAATGAAACTAGCGGAACGCCCCGGCGTTGCCCGGGTGGAAATTGAACGATATATATATATATATATATATATATATATATATATATATATATATATATATATAATATTTAGGAGAAATCCAATGACAAGGAGAAATGTAAATGCCATGAAAAGTCTTCTTTAATGCGCAACGTTTCGAGCAATACGCTCATCTTCAGGCTGGTTAATAACAATGTGAAATTAAAATCAATATTGAATGAAAAACAAGACAGAAAATTTCTATAACCTATTCATAAAGGCAAATTTTAAAAGACTGAGAAAAGAGGGTTAAATTCTAAGTTATACAGATTTACATATAAAAATTAAGAAGCTATTTTTAAATACATATAGTAAATGTGAAATTAATACACTGGAAAAATTAACAATAGTACACTGGAATAATGAAACTAACTAACCTTTCACTGCAGTTTCCGAGGCTAACTGATTTAAGCAGAGGCAATACGGGAAAACAAGAGATGGCGAGGGCGATTCGGGAACGGGGGATTATAAGGAATTGGGGAAGGAGGAGGGATTATAGCAAATTTAGGGGGACGGCTGAGGAGTCAACATTTAAAGTAGGGGACAATGTTTTAATGAAAAGCGATTCCAAAATTCTTAGTGAGTTGGGACAAGTATTACAACCAAGAATTTTAAAATTGTCTAAAGTGACATCAGTTTTACATTTTATACTGTGATAAAATGTAAAACTGATGTCACTTTAGACAATTTTAAAATTCTTGGTTGTAATACTTGTCCCAACTCACTAAGAATTTTGGAATCGCTTTTCATTAAAACATTGTCCCCTACTTTAAATGTTGACTCCTCAGCCGTCCCCCTAAATTTGCTATAATCCCTCCTCCTTCCCCAATTCCTTATAATCCCCCCTTCCCCAATCGCCCTCGCCATCTCTTGTTTTCCCGTATTGCCTCTGCTTAAATCAGTTAGCCTCGGAAACTGCAGTGAAAGGTTAGTTAGTTTCATTATTCCAGTGTACTATTGTTAATTTTTCCAGTGTATTAATTTCACATTTACTATATGTATTTAAAAATAGCTTCTTAATTTTTATATGTAAATCTGTATAACTTAGAATTTAACCCTCTTTTCTCAGTCTTTTAAAATTTGCCTTTATGAATAGGTTATAGAAATTTTCTGTCTTGTTTTTCATTCAATATTGATTTTAATTTCACATTGTTATTAAACAGCCTGAAGATGAGCGTATTGCTCGAAACGTTGCGCATTAAAGAAGACTTTTCATGGCATTTACATTTCTCCTTGTCATTGGATTTCTCCTAAATATTAAATTGAAGCTCTGTAGAAGCAACCCGCATGATTATATATATATATATATATACAGGGCCGCCAAGAGCTGCCACGGGCCACAGGGAAGGATTGGTATATGGGCCCCCCTGTTTACTCAGTATTTTATTATGAATGTTTTTTTGTGTACATAACAAGCAAACTGATTATGTGTCCAAGTCACTATTCAAAACATACAGTATGAATAAACAACTCAGAGGAAAATTACCATTTAATTTTTCGAATCAATTATTGTATATTAATTCTATCACCATACAATTTACAAATGCAGTACCAGTCCATGCAGGCAAGACAATTGTTTACTGCAAGATTTTCATAATTAGAAGTGTACTTTCTTTGCCTTCTCTCTTGCAAATGATAAATGATTCTGATGAAATTTAAAGTACGGGCTAACTGGCTTTCACTTACAATGGTTCCCAGATTTGTCAGTCGGTCTTGGGCATTGGTGGACGGCAGATAATATTTTATCTGTTTCAGTTTGACTATGATAATCTCTATAAAATGTATGTTCATTAATAACATTTCCTCTGTTATTTAATCAATTGCTTTATTAATATTTTTAGATTTTATCCCTCCTCTTTCCGGGCCCCCTAGATGTCCGGGTTCCTGGGATTCATCCCGGCTTCCCCGCCCTCTCGGCGGCCATATATATATTATATATATATATATATGCCTGGCTCAGGACGGTACCAAATGAGCCGGGTGTACCTGGCTATGTACGATGGAGAGCGCAAGAGCAACTCGCTCCTGCACCAAGTCAGAACTAGAGGCGGGGCCACCAGCTTGACCATCGTGTGAAGAAAGAGCGACACATGGAACCCTGACAAGGTTAATAAGGTGTGTGTGTGTGTGGATATATATATATATATATACCATATACATATATATATATATGCCCGGTTACGTTAATTGAATGCCCGGTTAGGTCAACTGAATGCCTGATTAGATTAAGCGAATGCCTGTTTAGGTTAATTGAATGCCCGGTTAGGTTAATTGTACGCCCTTAACGATTGGTTAGGTTAAGTCGTGATATTTTCGTTAGTTTTAACGAAAATATCACGACTTAACCTAACCAATCGTCAAGAGCGTACAGTTGACCTAACCGGGCACATATATATATATATATATATTACGCGAGGAATAGGAGGACGAGAAGATGGTACATGTTTATTAACAGACGTTTCGGAAAAATTCAATTTCTATCAGTGCTAAAAATTTAAAACAAGTAAAAATAAATAAGTATAATAAATAAAAACGAACAACAAATTAAAATGGCGCAACAATTAGCGAGAATCAAAAACAAGTTACAATGTGTATGAAATTAAAAGATTAAAAGTTAAATGATATAAAGTATAAAAGTATGGATAATAAGTAAAATATAAAATGGTTTAGGTGGAACAGAATTGTAAAGTTACTTACAATTAGCGAAAATTAAAAGCAAGTTACAATATGTATTAAATTAAAAGATTAAAAGTTAAATGATATAAAGTGTAAAAGTATGGATAAGTAAAATATAAAATGGTTTAGGTGGAACAGAATTGTAAAATTTCTTACCAGATTGTAATGAGACTAATTATACAGAAGATTGGGAATGGTTGCCTGTTGAAAGAATTCCATTGGGACGATGGAGCCGGGCGGAGTGATGGTGGATTTCTTTTGAAAGTTTATTTGGCAATGTTTAAATTGAAAGCGGAACTGTAATCGTTGAGGGTTAGCTGGATACTGAGGATGTAAAGGGACTCAAGTATGCGGAGGTCGATTAGTTGGTTGGCTGAGTTAATGATTTTGAAATTGGAGGAAAGTAACGGGTGATTGTGGAGGTGGCAGTGATCCCTTATTGCAGATTTGGAGGGTTTGTTCAGGGGCTGTGAAGTTCTTGTAGAAATCCCACGATGCTCGTCCACTCTTGTTTGATATTGGCGGATGGTACTGCCAATATAGTTCGCTTTGCAGCGAACACAATTAAAAGCGTAGATAGTGGACGAAGCAAGTGGCTGGGGTGTTTTTTCTTTATGGTTGAGGTAAGATTTGATACTATTGTTGTTGGTGAAAGCGAAATGAAATTTAATTTTGGGGTAAAGCGGCGTGAGTAAGAGACGGAGTTCTGAAAGTATTTTGTGGCTAATATGGTCATAATAAGGGAATGAAAAATATTGTACGTCTTTTTTAACAGTGGGAATTTTAAGGGGGGGTTGATAATATTATTAAGAAAATTTCTGGTTAAAGACTGTAACAGATGTTTTGGGAAAGAGTTATTAATGCTGAAGTTAAGAATTAACTCTATTTCATGGTGAAAAGATAAGTACGAGGAGCAAAGATGGTAGGCACGGTGGATTAAAATTTTAATACTGTTTATTTTATATAGCAAAGGAATGTGGCTTAGGAAATTAGTACCCAGGCCTGTGTACGTGGGTTTTCGATATATGGAAGTGCTAAATTTGTTGTTTTGTTTAGTTATTGTAATATCTAGGAAGGGAAGGGTGTTATTGGATTCGTCTTCTTTGGTGAACTTAATATTTTTATGTTGGGAATTAAGGTAGTTAAGAAAAAGGGGGGCGTGGTTGGCATTGTGAAAAAGGAGAAAGGTGTCATCAACGTATCTTTTATATAAGCGTGGTTTATAATGAGTGGGGCAATGAAGTAGCCAGTATTTTCGTGATGGCTGAGGAAGATGTTCGCTAAAGTGGCACTTAAGGGGGATCCCATAGCTAATGAGTCGGTTTGCTGATAAAGTTGTTGGTTAAAGAAAAAATAGGTGTCTGAGGCGGCGAGCGTAAGCAGTTTGGTAAATTCATGTTTTGTCAGATTCAAAACTGTATTCGGATTGTTGGCGAAAAGGCTATTAATACAGATATCGATGGCTTCTTTAATTGGAACGTTGGTGTAGAGAGATACTATATCGAAACTATGCATATGAAGGTTATTTGAGTTATTTATGGTCCATATTTCTTTAGCGAATTCGTAGGAGTTGGTGACGGAATATTCGTTTTGGGTTAGGGGGGGTTAAAGTGGGAATTAGGAATTTTGCTAGTTTGTAATTGTGGGTAGTGTAGGCCGAAAGGATGGGTCTAATGGGTAAGTTGGGTTTATGTATTTTAGGGAGGCCATAGAGAGTACCTGGGGATGAGCCGGAAGAGCGTACTTGGTTATAAGTGCTTTCTGAAATTTTGTTCTGATCATTATCCATACTTTTATACTTTATATCATTTAACTTTTAATCTTTTAATTTAATACACATTGTAACTTGTTTTTGATTCTCGCTAATTGTTGCGCCATTTTAATTTGTTGTTCGTTTTTATTTATTATACTTATTTATTTTTACTTGTTTTAAATTTTTAGCACTGATGATGGAAATTGATTTTTTCCGAAACGTCTGTTAATAAACATGTACCATCTTTTCGTCCTCCTATTCCTCGCTAAGTTACGCTTCCCTAAGAACAAACCATTCAACCAAGTTATCATAGAAAGATACGACCGAGCCACGCTGAAGAAGTACAAAGATTCCAAGAACATTTACCGAAAATGGACGAAAACAAACTGCGACCTTCACTTCCTAAACGTCTGTAAGAGTTATAATTCTATTCCCAAATTTATTAAATTCAAACTCTACAATAAACGCCTCTACAACTTCAATATATACAAATCGTTCCAGTGCAAATTGTTGAGTAAAGAAATTAAATTTAAGCATTCCAATAGTAAAAGACTTCTTGTTAAATATAATTCTCTCTTAACTCAATTAAAAGAATCTGTAAGTCTCATCGACTATTTAATGTTAAAAAATCAAACTATCAAAGATGTCAATATCTACCGGAAACAGATTCAACAACGACACAATAGAAAATTAAACCTATTAGGCTTAAACTCTAACCTTCAGCCCCTAAATCCTGATCAAACCATTTTCCACTTTTCTAATAGAACCCTAAGTACTAATGAAAAACGACTCCTATCCTTAAGCCTAGATTTTAAACTGCCAAATTTTAAGATAAATTATTTTAAGCACTTTTTATCTTTCGAAAAACTCTTTCATAGTTTAAAAAAATTCTCAATAGTTGACGAGTCAAAACTTCCGCTTTCAAATTCCTCACTCACCCACATCGCTAATAAACATTTTTATAGTTTTAAACCTCATAAAGTTTTTTCCCCCCTTATTAATAAAAAAGACCTCTTTTGCCTTAAAGAACTATCTAAAGACGACTCCATTATCATTTCACGCCCCGACAAAGGTAAAGGCACCGTCCTTCTTAATAAACCAGATTATATTAATAAGGTCAACAACGTTCTTAATGATCCCACCAAATTTAAAAAGATTAACGATAATCCTTTAACCCTTTTCCTAAAACTTGAAGATAAAATCAACCGTTTCCTCAAAAAACTATATGATCAGAACAAAATTTCAGAAAGCACTTATAACCAAGTACGCTCTTCCGGCTCATCCCCAGGTACTCTCTATGGCCTCCCTAAAATACATAAACCCAACTTACCCATTAGACCCATCCTTTCGGCCTACACTACCCACAATTACAAACTAGCAAAATTCCTAATTCCCACTTTAACCCCCCTAACCCAAAACGAATATTCCGTCACCAACTCCTACGAATTCGCTAAAGAAATATGGACCATAAATAACTCAAATAACCTTCATATGCATAGTTTCGATATAGTATCTCTCTACACCAACGTTCCAATTAAAGAAGCCATCGATATCTGTATTAAAAGCCTTTTCGCCAACAATCCGAATACAGTTTTGAATCTGACAAAACATGAATTTACCAAACTGCTTACGCTCGCCGCCTCAGACACCTATTTTTTCTTTAACCAACAACTTTATCAGCAAACCGACTCATTAGCTATGGGATCCCCCTTAAGTGCCACTTTAGCGAACATCTTCCTCAGCCATCACGAAAATAACTGGCTACTTCATTGCCCCACTCATTATAAACCACGCCTATATAAAAGATACGTTGATGACACCTTTCTCCTTTTTCACAATGCCAACCACGCCCCCCTTTTTCTTAACTACCTTAATTCCCAACATAAAAATATTAAGTTCACCAAAGAAGACGAATCCAATAACACCCTTCCCTTCCTAGATATTACAATAACTAAACAAAACAACAAATTTAGCACTTCCATATATCGAAAACCCACGTACACAGGCCTGGGTACTAATTTCCTAAGCCACATTCCTTTGCTATATAAAATAAACAGTATTAAAATTTTAATCCACCGTGCCTACCATCTTTGCTCCTCGTACTTATCTTTTCACCATGAAATAGAGTTAATTCTTAACTTCAGCATTAATAACTCTTTCCCAAAACATCTGTTACAGTCTTTAACCAGAAATTTTCTTAATAATATTTATCAACCCCCCTTAAAATTCCCACTGTTAAAAAAGACGTACAATATTTTTCATTCCCTTATTATGACCATATTAGCCACAAAATACTTTCAGAACTCCGTCTCTTACTCACGCCGCTTTACCCCAAAATTAAATTTCATTTCGCTTTCACCAACAACAATAGTATCAAATCTTACCTCAACCATAAAGAAAAAACACCCCAGCCACTTGCTTCGTCCACTATCTACGCTTTTAATTGTGTTCGCTGCAAAGCGAACTATATTGGCAGTACCATCCGCCAATATCAAACAAGAGTGGACGAGCATCGTGGGATTTCTACAAGAACTTCACAGCCCCTGAACAAACCCTCCAAATCTGCAATAAGGGATCACTGCCACCTCCACAATCACCCGTTACTTTCCTCCAATTTCAAAATCATTAACTCAGCCAACCAACTAATCGACCTCCGCATACTTGAGTCCCTTTTCATCCTCAGTATCCAGCCAACCCTCAACGATTACAGTTCCGCTTTCAATTTAAACATTGCCAAATAAACTTTCAAAAGAAATCCACCATCACTCCGCCCGGCTCCATCGTCCCAATGGAATTCTTTCAACAGGCAACCATTCCCAATCTTTTGTATAATTAGTCTCATTACAATCTGGTAAGAAATTTTACAATTCTGTTCCACCTAAACCATTTTATATTTTACTTATCCATACTTTTACACTTTATATCATTTAACTTTTAATCTTTTAATTTAATACATATTGTAACTTGCTTTTAATTTTCGCTAATTGTAAGTAACTTTACAATTCTGTTCCACCTAAACCATTTTATATTTTACTTATTATCCATACTTTTATACTTTATATCATTTAACTTTTAATCTTTTAATTTAATACACATTGTAACTTGTTTTTGATTCTCGCTAATGTAGTAATGCCTAGTTAAGAATATGAATTTTTGTTTAATTAAGATAATGTTTAATGTAAATCATTTACTAAAAACACTGGCCAACAAAATGAAACTTTGTTTTCTCATCACAAACATGATCACACTTTTCTTAATGCATTTTTCGCGCTGATTCCGAATCTGATTTTATTTTGTTTCTAGCACGTATAGTTATATAGATACACTGGTTTTGATATTTTTAAGTTTTTGATATTGCTATAAGAAAATTTATGGATGTATAGATCACACTTAGGAATGCTAAACAACAAATACATCATATACTTTATTGAATGTACTTATAAATAAAGAATATATACATTATTTTATTAAAACGCTGTGAGTGTGATTTCCTTTTGTAAATTTGGCCTGGATTGTCACGATACAGCATCCAACAATGGTCCGCCATCATGCTTTCATTCCAATATCCTTGGTAGCGCTTCTCCATCATCTGAATATCTTGATGGAAGCGCTCTCCTTGCTCGTCACTCACTGCACCAAGGGTTTCAGGAAAGAAATCTAAGTGGGAATGCAGGAAGTGAATTTTTAACGACATTCGACACTCCATTTCTTTGAAGTGATCAAGGAGGTTCTTGACTCCATCCTTATACGCAGGTGACTTGTTGCTTCCAAGAAAGTTTTCACATATCCATTTGAACGCCAGCCAAGCCTTCAATTCCAGCGGACTTAGGACTTTTTCAAATTCAGTGTCATTCAAATCCTCCCTTATTTGTGGCTCAACAAAAATTCCTTCCTTCAATTTTGCTGCAGTAACCTTCGGAAATTTCCTTGAAAGGTATTGGAACCCTTCAGAATTGACTTTACCCATTGCTTTAACAAAATTCTTCATTAAACCAAGTTTAATGTGAAGAGGTGGCAGATAGATCTTTTGGGGATCCACTAAAGGGACAGACTGGACATTGCTTATCCCTGGGACATACAGTATGTATACCTAGTGGCCAGTCACTTTTGGTGTAATGTTCTATAGTGGCGCGACTGTCCCACAGGCAAAGGAAACAACAAGATTTTGTGAATCCTGACTGCATACCCATAAGCATTCCTATAACTTTTAGATCTCCACAAACATTCCATTGATGACTGTCGTATTTGATTGCCTTAAGTAGTATATCCATATTGTCATATGTCTCTTTTAGATGGACGGAATGGGCAATTGGGATGGATGGCATTATATTACCATTATGCAAAAGAACTGCTTTCAGGGGTCATTCTTACATTGTCGAGGCATGTTGACTGACCTGAGCAAACTATAAATTCAAAAAAAATGTACACCAACTTGACACAACAAGTTCTTGGACTGGACTGATCTTTTGACACACAAAGCACGGCGTTGTTGCCTGAATCACAATGCTGCTAGACGTAAAAGCTCACACCTGAAATACATAAGATGTATAATTAAGATAATTGAAATCAATAAAATGAATAAACTAAAAAAACACAATAAAATAAATACAATCAAATGTTGAAATATTAGTATTTTGCCTATTTAAAATGGTTAAATCTGTGTAGTTATATATATGCCTTCATCTTGAAAACTATACGTGCTAGAAAATATCTGAATGCAGTTTTGGAATCAGCGTGAAAAATGCTATCCAGCCACCACAAATTTTACTCTGATGAAAAATCTTTGTTGACCAGTGTAATTATGGAATTACGAAAAAGAATGTTTGTTAGATTTAAATTGTTTAAAATGGGTAGAGTTGGCAATCCTGAACAGAGGCCCACAGAACAGACTACCCCCACAAGGGAGTGAGTCTTCTAGGCAACGCGTTACGCGTAAGGTTGGCGTCATGTAACGTAAAGTTTAATTAATTGTTTGTGTTCCTCTCCGACGTAAAATGTTATCGTAAAATTCCGTACACGCACCCCCCTAAATTACTTAAACCATTTTCGGAGCTAAATAAATAATAAAAAGTGTTAAAAGAGTGTTAATAAACTCCCCTTTGTTTTGTAACGGACTTTCATAGTCTTGGCTCGGCGTGGCTACCATGAATATAATTGTAAAGTAGTGTTGAAATGAGTAGAGAAAGCAAGTGATAAATGAAATAAAGAGCCGATAGTAGAGTAAATAAAGAAGAAAGTAATTAATAAAAGGCGTTCACTATATTTGGTGGCTAGCGGCGGTCTTACATCATATTTTGTATGAGGCTTACCCACGTGCTATTATTTCGATTAAAATTCTGCCGACCCGGTAAAATAGCCAATAGCGTTAATGAATATTTTATTTCGATTATTAAAATATGTAAATGCAAAGTTTACCCCGTTTGCAGGCAAATTTCGAAAGGGGATTTATAGTTGAATAGTTGAAGTTGTACGTCAGTGTGCAGATGTATCTATAAATATTGGTAAGAAGCATCTGTAGATGAGTGAGTCGGTACAATAGTATGTAGAATATGAGAGTAATTTGTTCATCCCTTGAAGAACTAGATCATTAGGGGTCATTGGTGGATTAGGATTGTATATATATATATTTACTTTAAGGAATAGATAAAACAACTTAATAAATGCATGAACGAGAATTTATATATAGTAAGCAAAAATTATTAAGATTATAACGATGATGTTTGCATACGAGTTTTTAATGCAAAAGGGACTGAAATTTAGGGTATGTGCGGTCATACGGGTAAATTTCCCGATCGTACAGAGCAGGATAAATTAGGTACATGATCGATTAATTAATTATTACACAACTATTATTATCACGTATACATTACAATGATTATCAAAGTCATTACAACCTTTGTAAAAACGGTTTTGTTACAATTAATGAATTACATAACTATATATTTATATACATAACAATGCATGAAAAGGGAAAGACAAATCTGAATTTCCGTCTTACAAACAAAGAAAAGGTTAAACCAAAGACGCAAATCGGTCAATTCAGTTTGAATTTAATTCTCTTTTACAACAAAAAAAAGGTTGAATTAAATTCTCTTGAACAACAAAAAAAAGGTTGAATTCAATTGAGTGCATTGAAAACTTCGACTTGAAAACTAACTTCGACTTAAAAACTAACTTTGACTTGAACTCTCTAACTTCAAATAAAACTCTCTAACTTCAAATAAAACTCTCTAATTTCAAATAAAACTCTCTGACTTCAAATAAAACTCTCTGACTTCAAATAAAACTCTCTGACTTCAAATAAAACTCTCTGACTTTAAATAAAACTCTCTGACTTCGAATAAAACTATCTGACTTCGAATAAAACTCTCTGACTTCGAATAAAACTCTCTGACTTCGAATAAAACTCTCTGACTTCGAATAAAACTCTCTGACTTCGAATAAAACTCTCTGACTTCGAATATAACTCTCTGACTTCGAATATAACTCTCTGACTTCGAGTATAACTCTCTGACTTCGAGTATAACTCTCTGACTTCGAACATAACTCTCTGACTTCGAATATAACTCTCTGACTTCGAATATAACTCTCTGACTTCGAATATAACTCTCTGACTTCGAATATAACTCTCTGACTTCGAATATAACTCTCTGACTTCGAATATAACTCTCTGACTTCGAATATAACTCTCTGACTTCAAATAAAACTCTGACTTGAACTCGATCAAGTATTTCTATAAATCTCTGGGGCGGTTGGCCGTCTTAGCGCAACCTTCTGACTTGACCTCTTATCAAGTATTCTGAAACTATCTGACTTGAACGCTTGTCAAGTATTCTGAACTGTAACTTGAACTCTTATCAAGTATTCTTGAAACTTAACTGTCTAACTTGAACGCTTGTCAAGTATTCTGAAACTTAAACTGTCTAACTTGGACGCTTGTCAAGTATCTTGAAACTTAAACTGTCTAACTTGAAACTGCTTCAAGTATTTCTATAAATCTCTGGGGCGGTTGCCCGTCTTGGCGCAACCTTCTGACTTGAAAAACTGACTTCAAAAAATGACTTCAAAAATTACTTCAAAAAATGACTTAAAAAAAATGACTTCAAAATTACTTCAAGTATCTCTCTAAATCTATAAACTCTCTGTAAACTCTCTTTCTCTTAATTTGCAAGTCAATTCAATTCAGTAATTGAAAAAAATTTGCAAAAAAAAAAAAAAAAAATAACAATATTTCATTCTAATGTACGGGAAGGTACATAAAATAAAATTATTCTATACTGAATATAACAGTGAAAATAACTCTCTGGAAATTAACTCTTGAAATTAACTCTCTTTGAAATTAACTCTGTTGCAATTAACTCTGTTGCAATTAACTCTGTTGTAATTAACTCTGTTGTAATTAACTCTGTTGCAATTAACTCTGTTACAATTAACTCTCTGTGTTACAATTAACTCTCTGTGTTACAATTACTGTAACTCTCTGTTACAATTACTGTTTCACTAAAAAAAATGTATCACTGGTGTCTGAAATGTTCACTGTTTTGTGTTAAATTCTGGCTCCATACTAAATATTAACTGTTAATAGTACTGATTTTTTTTCAAGTGTTTATAAATTACTTAAAAAAACAAAATGTACTTAACAACATTTCTACGGGCGAAATCTTTGAGACGTGTCCTGAAGACGTCTTGTTGGCTACTTCTTCTTGGATGAAAACTAGGCGTGGAGAACTTGGAGTCGTCGTGACACACCGGTTCAAGGGTGGATGTTACGAACTAGAAGTCGTGACACGCCGGTCAAATGGTTTTATCCTGATGCAGGGTAATTTCTATCTTGGCCAAAGAGTGGCCTCTTCTTAAAATAATCTTCTTAAAATCTTTTTATCCTGATGCAGGGTAATTTTTATTCTTGGCCAAAGAGTGGCCTCTTCTTAAAATAATCTTCTTAAAATCTTCTTTTTATCCTGATGCAGGGTAATTTCTATTCTTGGCCAAAGAGTGGCCACTTGTTAAAATCTTCTTCTTAAAAATCTTCTTCTTCTTAAAAATCTTCCTCTTCTTGAAAATCTTCTTCTTCTTCTTAAAAATCTTCTTATTAAAAATCTTCTTGTTAAAAATCGTCTTCTTAAAAATATTCTTCGTAAAATCATCATCTTATCCTGGTATAGGGTCTGGAGTTGTTATCTTCCTTCTTCTATGTGTTTATCCTGGTATAGGGTCTCCACTTTGTTAGAATCCTCTTCTTAAAATAATCTTCTTAAAGTAATCTTCTTCTTAAAATAATCTTCTTCTTAAAGTAATCTTCTTCTTAAAGTAATCTTCTTCTTAAAGTAATCTTTTAATCCTGGGGCAGGGTCGCCAGCTGTTAACCCCCTCCTAATGGCCCTGAGTCGGTTCGGATTCGACGGGGGGGTTCTGGTTAGGAGGCAAGCAACGGATATTTCTTCTATATACTTTTCTTCTATAACTTTCTAATTCTTTTCTCTCGCTTTATGGGGTCGACACTCTGTTAATTCTTTTCTTTCAATAATACTCTGCTACTTTTTCTGATACTAAAAATTATCGACTTTTCTTTTATAACTTGTCGACTTGACTGAGTTCCTGAAGAGAGCACGGCTCGAAGGGAAAAATAAAAAGTTTCTCTTACTTTGGTTTACTTCTTAAAAATGTACAGTTAGTACTCTGAATTTACAAGGGTAGAGGTTCGACCTCTTTCGACCATGGCTCAGGCCGGAATCTAAAAATATTAAGAAGGCAAGGGGCCTCTGCCCCCTCCTAATGAGGTGCTAATATGAAGTCTAATGGAGAAGTGCCTTAAATGAAGTACAATGATGAAGTGCCTTAAATGAAGTGGCTGAAGTGCAATCTGAAGTGGTTTTTACAAATATATGTATAATATAACCTAATTTTTTGGGGGAGGACAGTTGAAGGTTAAATTTCCCCCCCTTTTTAAACACATGATCAGATGTTTTAAAAGATTGCAAATTTCAAATTAAAAAATAAAATAACAAAAACTAATTTGTAATTTTTCGCCGTCTTCATTTATGAAGGCGATATCATTTCGTAATAGCACATAAGTACAATTTTGAGTACATGACTGAGTACGTATTAATTTTGGTTCATTACAATTACGATTACAATTATGGATTACAATTACCAATTAATTCATATTCACTCATTGTTTAATTACACTTCTATTAAAGTACATTCTTACATTATAAATTAAATCATTACATTTAATACAGTTTCACTGAAGTACATTAAAGTTATTGTTAATTAACAGTTTCATTAAGTACATTACAAGTTATTGTTAATTTAAAGTATTACAGTTAATTACAATTAAACAGTTACTTAACTTTGTCTTGTTTTTACAGTGTTTCATATTAATAGACAATTAAGATGTTAGAAATATAATACAAAGTACATGGGCACATAACACACATGATATAACATAACGCATGATAATGTTATAAATTCGAATCAGAGCGAAAGGAGACATTTATCTTTGAGGCGCTCGATTCTGTCGTCGTGAGTGGAATTCGATCTTACTAAGCATTGTTTTGAGTTCACCTCGGGAGGTATATAATTAAAAATAAAATGAAAAAAATAATACGAGAACGTTTTTTCCCGTTCTCGAACGAACCTAAAGTTTCGCGCCTCACAAATTGACACGAGTAACATAGACTGATAAGTTGATAGGCATAAGTAGACAATAGTAAATGAATGAATAAGTAATAAAATTAAAGGATAGCGGTCAGAAAGAACATGAATGTAAGAATGAGTATGGTTGAATAATAATTATATTTATACTACATAACATATAATAATGACTTCTATAAAGTGTTTCGTCCTTAGCATGATGTTAAAGAATTTTCATACATTGGATACTAGATATATGATGAAGGGAAAATGTGACGTCATAGTTATTGAATTTTTACGTAAAGTACAAAATCATTATTAGGAAGATTTACAAGAAACAAATTAGAGACAGAGTGGGAAACGTAAAGAGAATAAAGTTATTTTATGACGTCATAATAAGTCTTATTACAAATCGAAATTCTATCCAAAACTCGCTTATGTGATTTTTGGTTTCTTATGTAAAAATGGACAATGAATTCATATAAGGATGGTGTAGGAATTGTTCATTGTTCACTTTTACATTACTCTCCCCTTTTAAAAATGATATTTATACAATAATTTAATAGGGTACCATTAATACAATACAAATGAGAAAATAACATCCTAACAGGGTACCATTAATACAATACAATGAGAAAATAACATCCTAACAGGGTACCATTAGTTACAATACAAATTTTATACAGAACGATTTCGCGTGGTCCGAGTACAATGCAGAGTATCCAATTTTTAAAATGACACTTGCTTACAAAATATAAAAAAATCAAAGATTAATACTTTAATTTAGATAAACAATTAAGCTAGACAAAGAATGATATTGTAAAATTTTTAGCAAATTTTTTTTTTTTTCTGTGGGAAAAATATAAATCGTACAATCTATAAACTAATTTTTATTGACTAGTGTAGGTAAAAATAGAATTACGTAATGGATGATGTATAGACCTGTGGTCTAGTGTGTATTTATGTTTATTGGGTACAAAGTGTGTATTTTATAAGTTCGAGAGACATTAGCTGAGAGGATTGTTAAATTAACTGTATAAATGCATGAGCAAAAATTTATATATAGTAAGCAAAAATGATTAAGATTAAATTATGCGCAATGAAATAGTTTATTGTGATATTCAATGATTTTAGCATAAGGTTTGTATATATATAGCATATATATAGTGCGCATACATGCATTTTTATTGACTGTTGTAGGTACAAATCGAATTACGTAGTGGATGATGTATAGACCTGTGGTCAAATGTGTATTTGTGTTTATTGGGTACAGATTGTAGTGGTTGGTGATACGTTCAAAAGGAGAAAGGGGATTTATAGTTGAATAGTTGAAGTTGTACGTCAGTGTGCAGATGTATCTATAAATATTGGCAAGAAGCATCTGTAGATGAGTGAGTCGGTACAATAGTATGTAGAATATGAGAGTAATTTGTTCATCCCTTGAAGAACTAGATCATTAGGGGTCATTGGTGGATTAGGATTGTATATATATATATTTACTTTAAGGAATAGATAAAACAACTTAATAAATGCATGAACGAGAATTTATATATAGTAAGCAAAAATTATTAAGATTATAACGATGATGTTTGCATACGAGTTTTAATGCAAAAGGGACTGAAGGGACGGAACGTAAATGAATTCGAATATGGGTCAAAAGTAATAAAATTCAATTAGGATTATAGATTTTACATAATTAATCAGTTACACGTATAAGGTAATTAAAAAAAAACGAACTTAGAGGACTTACAATTAATTGAAAGTACATCTCACGGTTTCAAAATTGAATTTTGACAAAATTAATTTCAGGTAAATTTTTTTATTAAAAATTAAATGACTGAAATTTAGGGTATGTGCGGTCATACGGGTAAATTTCCCGATCGTACAGAGCAGGATAAATTAGGTACATGATCGATTAATTAATTATTACACAACTATTATTATCACGTATACATTACAATGATTATCAAAGTCATTACAACCTTTGTAAAAACGGTTTTGTTACAATTAATGAATTACATAACTATATATTTATATACATAACAATGCATGAAAAGGGAAAGACAAATCTGAATTTCCGTCTTACAAACAAAGAAAAGGTTAAACCAAAGACGCAAATCGGTCAATTCAGTTTGAATTTAATTCTCTTTTACAACAAAAAAAAGGTTGAATTAAATTCTCTTGAACAACAAAAAAAAGGTTGAATTCAATTGAGTGCATTGAAAACTTCGACTTGAAAACTAACTTCGACTTAAAAACTAACTTTGACTTGAACTCTCTAACTTCAAATAAAACTCTCTAACTTCAAATAAAACTCTCTAATTTCAAATAAAACTCTCTGACTTCAAATAAAACTCTCTGACTTCAAATAAAACTCTCTGACTTCAAATAAAACTCTCTGACTTTAAATAAAACTCTCTGACTTCGAATAAAACTATCTGACTTCGAATAAAACTCTCTGACTTCGAATAAAACTCTCTGACTTCGAATAAAACTCTCTGACTTCGAATAAAACTCTCTGACTTCGAAAAAACTCTCTGACTTCGAATATAACTCTCTGACTTCGAATATAACTCTCTGACTTCGAGTATAACTCTCTGACTTCGAGTATAACTCTCTGACTTCGAACATAACTCTCTGACTTCGAATATAACTCTCTGACTTCGAATATAACTCTCTGACTTCGAATATAACTCTCTGACTTCGAATATAACTCTCTGACTTCGAATATAACTCTCTGACTTCGAATATAACTCTCTGACTTCGAATATAACTCTCTGACTTCAATAAAACTCTGACTTGAACTCGATCAAGTATTTCTATAAATCTCTGGGGCGGTTGGCCGTCTTAGCGCAACCTTCTGACTTGACCTCTTATCAAGTATTCTGAAACTATCTGACTTGAACGCTTGTCAAGTATTCTGAACTGTAACTTGAACTCTTATCAAGTATTCTGAAACTTAACTGTCTAACTTGAACGCTTGTCAAGTATTCTGAAACTTAAACTGTCTAACTTGGACGCTTGTCAGTATCTTGAAACTTAAACTGTCTAACTTGAAACTGCTTCAAGTATTTCTATAAATCTCTGGGGCGGTTGCCCGTCTTGGCGCAACCTTCTGACTTGAAAACTGACTTCAAAAAATGACTTCAAAAATTACTTCAAAAAATGACTTAAAAAAAATGACTTCAAAATTACTTCAAGTATCTCTCTAAATCTATAAACTCTCTGTAAACTCTCTTTCTCTTAATTTGCAAGTCAATTCAATTCAGTAATTGAAAAAATTTGCAAAAAAAAAAAAAAAAAATAACAATATTTCATTCTAATGTACGGGAAGGTACATAAAATAAAATTATTCTATACTGAATATAACAGTGAAAATAACTCTCTGGAAATTAACTCTTGAAATTAACTCTCTTTGAAATTAACTCTGTTGCAATTAACTCTGTTGCAATTAACTCTGTTGTAATTAACTCTGTTGTAATTAACTCTGTTGCAATTAACTCTGTTACAATTAACTCTCTGTGTTACAATTAACTCTCTGTGTTACAATTACTGTAACTCTCTGTTACAATTACTGTTTCACTAAAAAAAATGTATCACTGGTGTCTGAAATGTTCACTGTTTTGTGTTAAATTCTGGCTCCATACTAAATATTAACTGTTAATAGTACTGATTTTTTTTCAAGTGTTATAAATTACTAAAAAAACAAAATGTACTTAACAACATTTCTACGGGCGAAATCTTTGAGACGTGTCCTGAAGACGTCTTGTTGGCTACTTCTTCTTGGATGAAACTAGGCGTGGAGAACTTGGAGTCGTCGTGACACACCGGTTCAAGGGTGGATGTTACGAACTAGAAGTCGTGACACTCCGGTCAAATGGTTTTATCCTGATGCAGGGTAATTTCTATCTTGGCCAAAGAGTGGCCTCTTCTTAAAATAATCTTCTTAAAATTTTTATCCTGATGCAGGGTAATTTTATCTTGGCCAAAGAGTGGCCTCTTCTTAAAATAATCTTCTTAAAATCTTCTTTTTATCCTGATGCAGGGTAATTTCTATTCTTGGCCAAAGAGTGGCCACTTGTTAAAATCTTCTTCTTAAAATCTTCTTCTTCTTAAAAATCTTCCTCTTCTTGAAAATCTTCTTCTTCTTCTTAAAAATCTTCTTATAAAAATCTTCTTGTTAAAATCGTCTTCTTAAAAATATTCTTCGTAAAATCATCATCTTATCCTGGTATAGGGTCTGGAGTTGTTATCTTCCTTCTTCTATGTGTTGTATCCTGGTATAGGGTCTCACTTTGTTAGAATCCTCTTCTTAAAATAATCTCTTAACGTAATCTTCTTCTTAAATAATCTTCTTCTTAAAGTAATCTTCTTCTTAAGTAATCTTCTTCTTAAAGTAATCTTTTAATCCTGGGCAGGGTCGCCAGCTGTTAACCCCCTCCTAATGGCCCTGAGTCGGTTCGGATTCGACGGGGGGTTCTGGTTAGGAGGCAAGCAACGGATATTTCTTCTATATACTTTTCTTCTATAACTTTCTAATTCTTTCTCTCGCTTTATGGGGTCGACACTCTGTTAATTCTTTTCTTTCAATAATACTCTGCTACTTTTTCTGATACTAAAAATTATCGACTTTTTATAATTGTCGACTTGACTGAGTTCCTGAAGAGAGCACGGCTCGAAGGGAAAAATAAAAAGTTTCTCTTACTTTGGTTTACTTCTTAAAAATGTACAGTTAGTACTCTGATTTACAGGGTAGAGTTCGACCTCTTTCGACCATGGCTCAGGCCGGAATCTAAAAATATTAAGAAGGCAAGGGGCCTCTGCCCCCTCCTAATGAGGTGCTAATATGAAGTCTAATGGAGAAGTGCCTTAAATGAAGTACAATGATGAAGTGCCTTAAATGAAGTGGCAATCTGAAGTGGTGTATTTTTACAAATATATGTATAATATAACCTAATTTTTTGGGGGAGGACAGTTGAAGGTTAAATTTCCCCCCCTTTTTAAACACATGATCAGATGTTTTAAAAGATTGCAAATTTCAAATTAAAAAATAAATAACAAAAACTAATTTGTAATTTTTCGGCCGTCTTCATTTATGAAGGCGATATCATTTCGTAATAGCACATAAGTACAATTTTGAGTACATGACTGAGTACGTATTAATTTTGGTTCATTACAATTACGATTACAATTAGGATTACAATTACCAATTAATTCATATTCACTCATTGTTTAATTACACTTCTATTAAAGTACATTCTTACATTATAAATTAAATCATTACATTTAATTACAGTTTCACTGAAGTACATTACAAGTTATTGTTAATTACAGTTTCATTAAAGTACATTACAAGTTATTGTTAATTTAAAGTATTACAGTTAATTACAATTAAACAGTTACTATAACTTTGTCTTGTTTTTACAGTGTTTCATATTAATAGACAATTAAGATGTTAGAAATATAATACAAAGTACATGGGCACATAACACACATGATATAACATAACGCATGATAATGTTATAAATTCGAATCAGAGCGAAAGGAGACATTTTATCTTTGAGGCGCTCGATTCTGTCGTCGTGAGTGGAATTCGATCTTACTAAGCATTGTTTTGAGTTCACCTCGGGAGGTCATATAATTAAAAATAAAAATGAAAAAAAATAATACGAGAACGTTTTTTCCCGTTCTCGAACGAACCTAAAGTTTCGCGCCTCACAAATTGACACGAGTAAACATAGACTGATAAGTTGATAGGGCATAAGTAGACAATAGGTAGATGAATGAATAAGCAATAAAATTAATAAAGGATAGCGGTCAAGAAAGAACATGAATGTAAGAATGAGTATGGTTGAATAATAATTATATTTATACTACATAACATATAAATAATGACTTCTATAAAGTGTTTCGACTTAGCATGATGTTAAAGAATTTTCATACATTGGATACTAGATATATGATGAAGGGAAAATGTGACGTCATAGTTATTGAATTTTTACGTAAAGTACAAATCATTATTAGGAAGATTTACAAGAACAAATTAGAGACAGAGTGGGAAACGTAAAGAGAATAAAGTTATTTTATGACGTCATAGTGCATAAGTCATTATTACAAATCGAAATTCTATCCAAAACTCGCTTATGTGATTTTTGGTTTCTTATGTAAAAATGGACAATGAATTCATATAATGATGGTGTAGGAATTGTTCATTGTTCACTTTTTACATTACTCTCCCCTTTTAAAAATGATATTTATACAATAATTTAATAGGGTACCATTAATACAATACAAATGAGAAAATAACATCCTAACAGGGTACCATTAATACAATACAATGAGAAAATAACATCCTAACAGGGTACCATTAGTTACAATACAAATTTTATACAGAACGATTTCGCGTGGTCGAGTACAATGCAGAGTATCCAAATTTTTAAAATGACACTTGCTTACAAAATATAAAAAAATCAAAGATTAATACTTTAATTTAGATAAACAATTAAGCTAGACAAAGAATGATATTGTAAAATTTTTAGCAAATTTTTTTTTTTTTTCTGTGGGAAAAATATAAATCGTACAATCTATAAACTAATTTTTATTGACTAGTGTAGGTAAAAATAGAATTACGTAATGGATGATGTATAGACCTGTGGTCTAGTGTGTATTTATGTTTATTGGGTACAAAGTGTGTATTTTATAAGTTCGAGAGACATTAGCTGAGAGGATTGTTAAATTAACTGTATAAATGCATGAGCAAAAATTTATATATAGTAAGCAAAAATGATTAAGATTAAATTATGCGCAATGAAATAGTTTATTGTGATATTCAATGATTTTAGCATAAGGTTTGTATATATATAGCATATATATAGTGCGCATACATGCATTTTTATTGACTGTTGTAGGTACAAATCGAATTACGTAGTGGATGATGTATAGACCTGTGGTCAAATGTGTATTTGTGTTTATTGGGTACAGATTGTAGTGGTTGGTGATACGTTCAAAAGGAGAAAGGGGATTTATAGTTGAATAGTTGAAGTTGTACGTCAGTGTGCAGATGTATCTATAAATATTGGTAAGAAGCATCTGTAGATGAGTGAGTCGGTACAATAGTATGTAGAATATGAGAGTAATTTGTTCATCCCTTGAAGAACTAGATCATTAGGGGTCATTGGTGGATTAGGATTGTATATATATATTTACTTTAAGGAATAGATAAAACAACTTAATAAATGCATGAACGAGAATTTATATATAGTAAGCAAAAATTATTAAGATTATAACGATGATGTTTGCATACGAGTTTTAATGCAAAAGGGACTGAAGGGACGGAACGTAAATGAATTCGAATATGGGTCAAAAGTAATAAAATTCAATTAGGATTATAGATTTTACATAATTAATCAGTTACACGTATAAGGTAATTAAAAAAAAAACGAACTTAGAGGACTTACAATTAATTGAAAGTACATCTCACGGTTTCAAAATTGAATTTTGACAAAATTAATTTCAGGTAAATTTTTTTATTAAAAATTAAATGACTGAAATTTAGGTTATGTGCGGTCATACGGGTAAATTTCCCGATCGTACAGAGCAGGATAAATTAGGTACATGATCGATTAATTAATTATTACACAACTATTATTATCACGTATACATTACAATGATTATCAAAGTCATTACAACCTTTGTAAAAACGGTTTTGTTACAATTAATGAATTACATAACTATATATTTATATACATAACAATGCATGAAAAGGGAAAGACAAATCTGAATTTCCGTCTTACAAACAAAGAAAAGGTTAAACCAAAGACGCAAATCGGTCAATTCAGTTTGAATTTAATTCTCTTTTACAACAAAAAAAGGTTGAATTAAATTCTCTTGAACAACAAAAAAAAAGGTTGAATTCAATTGAGTGCATTGAAAACTTCGACTTGAAAAACTAACTTCGACTTAAAACTAACTTTGACTTGAACTCTCTAACTTCAAATAAAACTCTCTAACTTCAAATAAAACTCTCTAACTTCAAATAAAACTCTCTGACTTCAAATAAAACTCTCTGACTTCAAATAAAACTCTCTGACTTCAAAGAAAACTCTCTGACTTTAAATAAAACTCTCTGACTTCGAATAAAACTCTCTGACTTCGAATAAAACTCTCTGACTTCGAATAAAACTCTCTGACTTCGAATAAAACTCTCTGACTTCGAATAAAACTCTCTGACTTCGAATAAAACTCTCTGACTTCGAATATAACTCTCTGACTTCGAATATAACTCTCTGACTTCGAGTATAACTCTCTGACTTCGAGTATAACTCTCTGACTTCGAACATAACTCTCTGACTTCGAATATAACTCTCTGACTTCGAATATAACTCTCTGACTTCGAATATAACTCTCTGACTTCGAATATAACTCTCTGACTTCGAATATAACTCTCTGACTTCGAATATAACTCTCTGACTTCGAATATAACTCTCTGACTTCGAATATAACTCTCTGACTTCAAATAAAACTCTCTGACTTGAACTCGATCAAGTATTTCTATAAATCTCTGGGGCGGTTGGCCGTCTTAGCGCAACCTTCTGACTTGACCTCTTATCAAGTATTCTGAAACTATCTGACTTGAACGCTTGTCAAGTATTCTGAACTGTAACTTGAACTCTTATCAAGTATTCTTGAAACTTAACTGTCTAACTTGAACGCTTGTCAAGTATTCTGAAACTTAAACTGTCTAACTTGGACGCTTGTCAAGTATCTTGAAACTTAAACTGTCTAACTTGAAACTGCTTCAAGTATTTCTATAAATCTCTGGGGCGTTGCCCGTCTGGCGCAACCTTCTGACTTGAAAAACTGACTTCAAAAATGACTTCAAAAATACTTCAAAAAATGACTTAAAAAAAATGACTTCAAAATTACTTCAAGTATCTCTCTAAATCTATAAACTCTCTGTAAAACTCTCTTTCTCTTAATTTGCAAGTCAATTCAATTCAGTAATTGAAAAAAAATTTGCCAAAAAAAAAAAAAAAATAAATAACAATATTTCATTCTAATGTACGGGAAGGTACATAAAAAAATTATTCTATACTGAATATAACAGTGAAAATAACCTCTGGAAATTCACTCTTGAAATTAACTCTCTTTGAAATTAACTCTGTTGCAATTAACTCGTTGCAATAACTCTGTTGTAATTAACTCTGTTGTAATTAACTCTGTGCAATAACTCTGTTACAATTAACTCTCTGTGTTACAATTAACTCTCTGTGTTACAATTACTGTAACTCTCTGTTACAATTACTGTTCACTAAAAAAATGTATCACTGGTGTCTGAAATGTTCACTGTTTTGTGTTAAATTCTGGCTCCATACTAAATATTAACTGTTAATAGTACTGATTTTTTTTCAAGTGTTTATAAATTACTTAAAAAAAACAAAATGTACTTAACAACATTTCTACGGGCGAATCTTTGAGACGTGTCCTGAAAGACGTCTTGTTGGCTACTTCTTCTTGGATGAAAACTAGGCGTGGAGAACTTGGAGTCGTCGTGACACACCGTTCAAGGGTGGATGTTACGAACTAGAAGTCGTGACACGCCGTGGTCAAATGGTTTATCCTGATGCAGGGTAATTTCTATCTTGGCCAAAGTTGGCCTCTTCTTAAAATAATCTTCTTAAAATCTTTTTATCCTGATGCAGGGTAATTTTTATTCTTGGCCAAAGAGTGGCCTCTTCTTAAAATAATCTTCTTAAAATCTTCTTTTTATCCTGATGCAGGGTAATTTCTATTCTTGGCCAAAGAGTGGCCACTTGTTAAAATCTTCTTCTTAAAAATCTTCTGCTTCTTAAAAATCTTCCTCTTCTTGAAAATCTTCTTCTTCTTCTTAAAAATCTTCTTATTAAAAATCTTCTTGTTAAAAATCGTCTTCTTAAAAATATTCTTCGTAAATCATCATCTTATCCTGGTATAGGGTCTGGAGTTGTTATCTTCCTTCTTCTATGTGTTTATCCTGGTATAGGGTCTCCACTTTGTTAGAATCCTCTTCTTAAAAATAATCTTCTTAAAGTAATCTTCTTCTTAAAATAATCTTCTTCTTAAAGTAATCTTCTTCTTAAAGTAATCTTCTTCTTAAAGTAATCTTTTAATCCTGGGGCAGGGTCCGCCAGCTGTTAACCCCCCTCCTAATGGCCTGAGTCGGTTCGGATTCGACGGGGGGGTTCTGGTTAGGAGGCAAGCAACGGATATTTCTTCTATATACTTTTCTTCTATAACTTTCTAAATTCTTTTCTCTCGCTTTATGGGGGTCGACACTCTGTTAATTCTTTTCTTTCAATAATACTTTGCTACTTTTTCTGATACTAAAAATTATCGACTTTTCTTTTTATAACTTGTCGACTTGACTGAGTTCCTGAAGAGAGCACGGCTCGAAGGGAAAAATAAAAAGTTTCTCTTACTTTGGTTACTTCTTAAAAATGTATCAGTTTAGTACTCT